>CAMTDV010000030.1:4428377-4964086 GCA_947069175.1 Scalesia atractyloides
GGTGAAATGTTTGTTTATATAGTGGTTAATTTGTGAATGAGGATTGTGGAGCTATGAATTGGATTGTTTTTGGCGGTTGGATTGGGGTTGATGGACGGTGGGATTTTGTTTTCAGGTGATCCGTGTGAAAGTTAACTGTCCAATCAGAGTGAGGATTTGGGAAATTTTGAATTTGTGTTGGTGGTTTTGGAGATTTTGTTATTTCCCGCATCGTTATAATTGGTTGGTTTTGTTTTCAACATCCTAAAAAATTTAATTGAAGCTTAGTTGAAGTTTATAATTTTCATTAACATAATTACAAGGTATACCTTAAACTTTTTAACTCAATATAAACGTCACATCACCTGTTTCATGTTTTTACTTCATCTCATTCTAAGGAAATTATTTAACTTTGTTAACTCTACCTCACCCGTCATTTTTAATTATTTTGATATTAAATATTTAAATTAAATACAAAATAATAATAATAATAATATCATTTCATTAACTTCTTAGCTAAAATAAACATCGATAACAAATAACATTAATTTCTTATTTTTTGCCCATGTTAACTAAGAGAAGTTTTAACACCCCTTCAAATGGCGAGGGAGTGATTTGAAAGATATATTAACTTGACATGGAATATTTAACACCAATGAAAATAATAATAACATGGTAATAAAACAAAAATTAGTATTTCAACTCCGCTCAGTTCTCACGGCTCCGTCATTCAGCATTTCAGCTAAATAGGTACGTAAAGAACCCACTAGTGCTCAAATTTCTTGTCCCGAAGCTTGAGTGACGGCGGGAGGTGGTTGGTGGGTGCCAAGGTGGTGGTGGCGGCGGCTTATAGTGTTGTTTGTGTGATGGTGGTAGTGGTGGCTGCTAATGATGGTGATGGATGTGGTGAAAGTTTTGATTAATGTCGACCAATGGGTGAAAGTTAAGATTATTAAAATCCAACAACCTTATTAAAAATAAACCATAATTTGCCGTTCATATGGTTTGGATGATTTTACATAATGACACCCTATCTTTTAGTTTTTTCTTTTATAGCTCCCCATACCCACAAATCATCACATCTTGCTCCCAGTCGTCAGTCAAATGTTTGTTTGATCGTCCAACTAATCGGTCAAATTGCTTTAAGACATGTTTCAATGTTGCAATTGTTTTTAAGATCGGGAGGCTTTAGTCTGTAATTAAGAAAGTAAGTTTAGATATCAATCTACCTGGAGGCTTTAGTCTGTAATGATGGTATTAATAACCAATTAGAATGCTAACGGGTCCTATCTACATCATAAACTTGGACCGGCTAGCTACAAATGATAATTACGGTACTAAACGCTATATTAAGCGATGACCGGAACAAAATGTAGTTTAAACCCGACAAGTACTAAACGCTAGATTAAGCGACGACAGGAATAGAATGTAGTTTAAACCCGACAAGTACCAAGACTTGTTTAGTATGGGTAAACATATTACATTATGGATTTTGAAAAAAAAAATGATAAGGTTAAACCTGTTTCGGTTAAACTACGTAAACTAATCACGTAGGCTTAACCGTACGCATATAAGAGAAACCGGATAATCGGATGAGTCGTATACAAGTTCTATATGCCATTATATTTTTAACATGTTGAAATATCAGTAGGATATCAACATGTATGCCCGTTATGGTTTTAAAATCAAGTTATGCCTCGAAAGGACATTTTGGTCATTTCATAACTTATAAAACGAGCTTGCAAGTAAATTGATGTCATGGTCATAAACATCTTGTAAATATGGTTAATTTATGATGCTATATCAGTAGCATATCAAGTATATGTGTGGTTTATAGTTTAAGACCAAACTATGCCCCGAAAGGACATTTTGGTCATTTCACACGTCACTTGACAACTTATTTGGGAATTTGAGTTTAGATCATGTACCTATTGTAAATATATATATAATAAGTTTTAAAATCAGTATGTATTAAGCCTTGATGCTATATCATGGTTTTAAACCATATTATACGCCGAAACGGCGATTAAGTTGCTAAATGACGATTTAATTGATGTTCGAGTAAAACTGATGTTATGATCAGTTTAACGTGATAAAAATATGTTAGTAGGTAAAACGTTTTGTTCATTAAATGATAAAATCCATTTTAAGTGTCGTTAAGGGCGATATCGTCATTTAAGGACGTAATACGTGGACTTGTGTATAAACTCAGTTTTCAATCTGAATTAACATCCCAAATAATCCTAATATGATATTACATCAGTAGGTAAAGAGTTTTGGTGCCAAAATTATGTTTACCATTTTATACGCCAAAAGGGTGATTTGGTCACTTTTGACCATGAATTACACCTTTTAATCAAAACTCAGTTTATAATCAGAATGTTGACCTTAAAATAAGTTAAACATATTAACATATCAGTTTGTAAATCATTTGTATACTCATTTGTATTTAAAAACTTATATTTAAACAAAATGGCTTTTTAGCAAAGTTTAGCATATTTAGCGGAAATGTGCGTATAAACTCGGATTACTATATGACCATGTAGTATGACTCCAGAGGGTTATATTTTAACATAACATGGTCATAATGCAACTTAGAATCAGTAACTTAAGTTGCTAATTCGGTCAGAACTGAAAGTTAAAGCAGGATTCAATCCTTGCGACTTTCGGTTGCGAACCAACCTTAGGCTTGGAATTGACGGGCTAAACATGTTCACACATGTTCTTATAATTATTACCAAGTTGTTAAAGTGTTAAAACATATTTTATAACACCTACATTACTAGATATGAATTTTTTTAAAAAATGACCCGTTGACTTTTTATTGACAATAACTTTGACCCGTCCATTAATCAAGCAAACGTGGTAATTAGGAGGTGCCCTTTTAAGGGATTAACACCTACCTAATTACGATCACGTAGCCATGTTTGCACCGAACAATGGCTCGACAATAATGGTCTTAGCCAATGGTCAAAGTGTTATTACGTAAACGCTTTGACTTTGGCTTAAGCCTAATAAAAACTGAAAATGAGAGTTAAGGACACTTACACAAGTGACTGTTCTTGCGTCTTTGTGCAACCGAAACCGAGATCTTGTCTGAAACGGATGTAATTTCGAGTCCATTTCGTGACGGTTTTGACAGCGCCTCGTTCCACTATTTAGTGAACAAAACTTAGTCGGTTTTTGGTCCGTTTTCGTGTAAAAATCGAGTTTTGAAAACAGTTTTGTTAGAATAACACTTGGTGAGCTTGAAACACAAGGTTTCGGATCTGATAAGCCAATGCTAACTCAAACATGCTCGGTTAAGTGTAAATCTAAGTTAAAATCAGAAAGTTTGATGAAAAAGATGAAGATTTTCGTAAACAGAACAAGTTTGGATGAATCAGAGATAAACTTCGTGTAAAAACATTGTAGGAATCGTTGTGATTCGCGTGAAAAACGTAGTTTTCTTACTTGGAACAGAGAAAACGAGCTATAGGGCGTTTTGGTGCGCAATGTCAGCAAGCAGAAATGAAATGACAAGTGTTGGTATTTATAGGAGGAGAGGAATGAGGGTGATCTGATGAATTTTTCGCACGAAAATGGCTATTTTCGTGCCAAAAGTGTCATTTTCGTGCCAAAAGTGTCATTTTCGTGCCAAAATATCATTTTCGTACGAAATTTTCGCTTAAAAATTTTTCATGCGATTTTTTTTTAGAGATAGGTTAAGTATGTTAAGACTTTTGGTGAAACATTAAGCGTTGTATTTCATTTCATTTTATTTTATTTTATTTTTATTTTATACTTAGTGCGATAAACTGAGTTTAGCGAATTTAGCAAGCGAGCGCAGAAGTTTGTGTTGCGTTGAGCGTTTTAAGTATGTGTCGTAGTTCCCAAGTTTTGTGAGTGTCGCGTTGATGTTGTTAGCGATCGATGACTTGGAAACAACACGCAATTATCATAGTATAAGCGAATGCGTTGTGAGGCGCGATGTGGCGTGAAAATAAGCGATATAGTGCGAAAGTATGCGATGTAGCGTAGTAAGCAATATAGTTCACATTATAATCTGAATCTCTGGTGCTAGGCGTAACGAGGGTAACGAGCTGCGAAAATACGGGTTGTTACACTATCACTTTGATAAACTCGTAGTGACAACCCAAATTGGATCTAAACTACAAGATCATATTCAAGACGATATGAATCAAACGAAAACAAAACGCTAATCGTCAAGAGAGAGAACTCTGAGCATCCCAAAAAGAATGAATGATCTCAAACAAGCAGATGCAACCTTTAAACTCCCGGGTGCAACCCATCTTGAATACACCAGCCTGGGTCAGGTTTTGCCCAACAACTACAACCAACTTCTTTTAAGCCTATCAGCACCAGTCCACTATCTTGAGCACACAAGCAAATCTCACAAAGCCCACATATTACCTATATTAACAAAACACAAAACACAATTGCAGCAACAGTAAATGGGCGGCCGGTGGGCCTTCACTAAAATAATTTCATTTTCTGATTTTTTAGTTGGAAATAGTACTATGCAGTTGCCTGACACTCACCTATTGGTCCAACCAATTTATAATTTTATTTCTAACGTAAAATTACGGTTTCACCCTCAGTTTAAAATTACGCTTTTGCCCCCAATTGAAAATAAAATTATGCTTTTGCCCCCAGCTAAAATTATACTTCTGCCCCCAGTTAAAAAAATTATGCTTTTTCCCGCAGCTAAAAATTACGATTTTGCCCTCGAGATTCAAAAATACGATTTTATCTGCAGTTTTAAATTACAATTTTGTTCCTAGTTCAAAATAAACTTATATTTTTACCCCCAGCTAAAAATTATTATTTTGCCATCGGTTCAAAAGTATAATTTTACGCCCAACTCAAAATAAAAATATTTGTTTTTGCCCCCAGCTTAAAATTAAGATTTTACCCTTAGTTAAAAATGTGTTTTTGTCCCCGCTTCAAATATTATGATTTCACCCACATTTCAAAATTACGTTTTTGCCCATTATGATTTCACCTTCATTTTAAAATTACGTTTTTGCCCAAGTTTAAAATAAAATGATGCTTTTGCACCCAACTCAAAATTATGAATTTGTCCTCAGTTAAAAATTTTGATTTGTCCCGATCTAAAAAAAAATATGAATTACCGTTTTGCCCCCCCAGCTTAAATGCACGTTTTTTCCCTTAGTTCCAATTTATATTACGATTTTACCCCAGCCTTAAATTTACAACTTTGGCCCTGCTCAAACTTACGAATTTGGCCCTGCTTCAAATTTACACTATTCCATCACTTTAGCTTTAGCTAAATTACGATTTTGCCCCAGTCCAAAAATACAACTTTGCACTCAGTTCAAAATTACAGTATTGTCATTATTTTAGTTTTTTTTTTGCAAAACTATAAAAAGGTTTTGTTTTAATTGGTTGACTCCAATTTTTTTTTGTCAAGGTGCTGCCTAAGACTTGCTCATTAGTCTTGACAAATTACAGTTTTGCCATGAGTTCAAATTTACGGTTTTCTTATCGTTTTAGATTTTTTTCTTTTTTGCAAAACTATAATTTTTTTAATTGGTTGAGAATTATTCCGCTATCGCCCCGCTACGCGGGCGGGGCATTAACTAGTATTTAAACAAATACAAAACATTAAAAACTAAACAAAAAATTATAAAACATAACAAATCAACTAATCATGAGTATTTAACTCTAAAAACTTATATATAGTATTTTTAACACATTCGCGAACCACCTCAATGACACCAACCTCGCAACCCTCTCCATCACCAACATCGTCATCACTTCTGCAACGTTCGACCGTTTGGTCTTTCAAGATTGCCCTATTTCAAATTCCATAAAAAGTTGTTGCATCTTTCAACAATTTTAGACTCAAAGCCAAAACCACATGTATAGAATGTTTATATGTAAATTCATTACTATTAGACCGTGGGGTATGATGGCGTGGGGGTTTGGGGCATGGGTTGATACGTGGGCTGGATGGCTCCACTGGCAAGACCCAAAAAATTGGAGGTATGGTGGGCTTGGTTTTGGGGCGTGGCTTAGCCAAATTCCTTTTATTTTTTATTATTTTTTTTAAATTCATGGATAAACCATAGGGTAGGGTGCACCTAATGTCCACCCCCAGCTCAGATGGGTAGCCCCGCCCAACGCCTGAGCTGAAACCCCCGCCCAAAGGGCCACGTCCAAACCGAAACCCACCCGGGGTGGTGACTTGAGCGTTTATGCTCAACCTACGCCGAAACCCAATACCCATACCCCATAATCTTATACACACGCAAATAGTCAAGCATCTTTCAACAATTTCAAGGTGACGATGATGTGGATTTTGAAGGTTTCTTATATTTGCAAGGGAGAGACAAAATAAGAAAAGCATTATCCGGTGTACATGTAGGTTAGTTTTTTTTTAGAACATTAAGTTATTGCAAAAGCAAAAAAACACATATAAATCATTTAACTTTTTTCTTGATATATTGTTAATATTTATATTTCTTTTTACAATTCTAACATATAAAGGTAAATTTTAAATACATTAAATACCATTAAACTAACTTGTTCATTTTTACGTACTTTTAAACATTATCTAAGCACATGTATGTTACGCGTAGGTGATATAATATGCACATGACTTGCACATATGCAAATTCTATAAATAAGCGAAACACGATGGGCTAGCCACATTGGCACTTGGAGGCGCGGACACCACAACACATGGACGCCAAAGGGGGTGCGGGCGTGGGAATAAACTCTGTGCTTTTTCTTAATATTTAATAACATATAACCCAAGTGAGATTTTTTTAACATTTAATAATATATAACACAAATATTTAGTCATCTTAATCCACCACTATATTTCACGTTTCACCTCTCAACAATAAAAGTTATCCATGAAAAATGTGAAAAACTCCGCCGCCTACGTAACACTTTTTTCTTAATATTTCACGTTCATCACAACGTATTAGTCTAAACAAAGTTTCAAGCGGACCAAGAATTACCGGACTAGACATGGTCTACTCTAAGACTAGTCTTCCAATCGAATTTAGCCTCAAATGTTTCTCGTAGGATAGATAGGATTGGTATAGTTAGGACTGGGACCAAGCCTTTTATGATCGAGGTTTACTTGATTAGTTGATTTGACCATCTCTAAATGCCGATCATAATTGTGGAAACACTTGTTCGAAGGTCATAATATCATACCCACTTGCCCACGTCTTATTCGCCCAGCTAGCAAGTCCCGCCAGCTATATCATCCATGTGACCACCTAGGCACCACTTCCTTTTACGAATGTTTTTTTTTCTACCTCTTTTTAATCATTTATTTCAAAAGGTTTACTATTAAATTCACAAAATACAAGTTTACTATTAAGTGTGAAGTTTGCTGCTTAATTAGATATGTTGTCTAAATAAGATGTGAGTTCGTCAGATCGTATAGATTAACTTAGACCATGTGTAGTGGAGAAGAAGATAATGCTCAAACCCTAAGACGTTTTGCGTCATGTCGCAATCCAGTCAACATGTGAGCATTACAGGGCATTATCATAAAACGGGTGTAGTGGTTATAATGCCCCAACCAACAATTACCCAATTATTAAAATTTGTTTCCAAATCAAAACAAATAATATTTCATTAAATAAAAAATTTGGATTGCTAAAAATTAAAATAAAACAAAAAAAACTAATAAAAAAATTACATTGCTAAATAGAAAAACTAATAATCTAAAGTCTGTATTTGTTACGGATTTGTTAACGACGCATTTCCGCTAGGATCAACGCTTCGCCTACAAGGTGATCGATCGGTTTAGACAAAAAATATATGTCTTTCTCCATTTACCTTGATTCTTGTATCGTGACAATTTTTTTGTTTTCAGTGTTTCTTTCTTGCATAGCCTCTAAACGCTTATGACCAAGGTCTCGAATGTCTTGTAAGTGTCGGTTAATCTCTTCGAAATCTTCCTTCATTTCGAAATTAGCCGAAGACGACTCCGCCTTTTCCCCATTTTTCCCACTTCTTCTATCGGGCGGCCGTTCCGACTCTACATCCTCGTCGTCGTCTAAATTAATGTTTAATTCGACGTTACGAGCATCGGAAGTGTGTCTTCGGATCAACCGGGGATGCTGTTTTGGACCGTTTTGCTTTACGTCTACCACTAGGCGTCATGGTTGGTACGTTAGACCATTTGGGACTTCTGCGTAAAAGCTCCCAACATTTCAAGTACGTGAAAACGCCTCTCGTTTGGTTGTACTCTTCCAACGCTCTTGTTAAAATACCCGAATTGTTTTGTCCGTTGCCCCAGTTGTCTCTCGTGTGCTGGAAGACTTCTTGGAACTGATAAGTTTTTTGGTTTATACCGGTCAATTTGCTAGATATCGAATCTTTGTCCCGGTACTCATCTTTACCGATCTCTTCAAAAAAAGTTTCACGAATTTTATTTCAAAAAATTGGTGAAATTTGATAGTTTGCTACAAAAATATAAAAAAATGTTATATTCTTAAAAAATAAACGCTTACGAATTATTTTAAAAAAGAAAACAAATATATTTTTATAACGCTTACCAACTTCGGGGTCCTCCGATATGTCGAGCCACGCCCGTGCTAACGCGTATTCCTCGGCTTTTGTCCAAGCCAGGTAGGTTCCTTTCGACGTAGAGCGTTTGGTTCCTTTTTTTATGAGACCGTTTACCACGTTGAGATGCCTCAGCAACGGGCTCGGGTTGTGTCTCCGGTACCGTTTCTACATCGGGTTCGGTTTCTTCTCGAGACGGTTACGAACCGCCCATGGATCCAAAGCCGTGTGGACGTGAAAGAACGGTTGTGAACCGCCCATGCCTAGTATTTGTGCGTACACAAACACACTCAGTTCCATCTCTTGAAAATTGAAGTTTGGTTGCGGTTGGGTGGTGTTCGGACGATATGTAGTGGGGTTACCCGGTCTAGACGGAACACAGAAAGAGGGTTGGAAGGGATTCATGATGTATTTTTTTATAAAATTTGAAGTAGTATAGAAGAGAGCAGTGTAAAGTTTATGAAAATGAGTGAAAAGTGGGGTGTTTTATAGATTAAAAAGTGGAATAAAAAAATAAAAGTTTTTGTTTGTTACTATTGAAGCAACGACATTATTTTGAAACATGTGTGAATTCTGGCCTTTTTTACACAACACTGCATGTTTTTTTTATGAATTTTTGAAGAAAAAAAAAAGCGCCCAGGAGCAGTCCCAAGGCGTGTTGGGCCTTTTTTGAGGAAAAAACGGCAAAACCCCCCACTACGGGTGGTCTTAGGGAGGAAGTGTGGGTTAGGATTGTACCCTAGCCCCTCCAATTAGAATCCGCCATGTCACATTAAACTTCCACTACTTTAAAAGCACCAAAATAGGGGGTGCGGTTTAGGATAGTACACTAGTCACGTCTCTAATATTTTTTTCTATTCAATAATTTGATTTAAATAATGCGGTTGGTCTTGAGAAATTGATGTTTGATGGCCAAATTGTGCCGATGAGCCGAAACCATGACCTTGTGAAGTGCCATCACAGGATGATGAACTGGCCCCTTTCGACTTGCCGGTTTTCTTGCTTGATCTTTGGGTTCCTTTGGTAAAATATTGTAGAGAGTAAAAATATTTGAGATGGTAGAAGTGAGGTTGTAAAATGTGAATTTTTTTAGTGTGAAAGATTGTAAACATATGGGTTTATATGGGGTTAAATATCTATATATATATATATATATAAAATCCTGTTCAAATGAAAACCACCTTCAGTTGCGAGAACCATAAGAACTCTCTCATACAATAAAATTTTAACACACACCTATAATTAATTAATTTCAAAAGGATATTTTAGTCTTTTTCTCTCAATGTCACATTACTTATCTCTTATCTCTAAATCACATCACATTATAATATCTTCCTCCTTTCGTCTTTTTTATAATTTTTTTATATTTAAAATTAAGAAAAATATTTTAGGTTTTATATTAATACAATAAAAATATTACGAAATTTTGAAAAATACAAAAATATCAAAAATAATATCTATTTCTTTTTGCTCTATTTTCCATAATTATGACAG
This sequence comes from Scalesia atractyloides, assembly GCA_947069175.1. Taxonomy (NCBI): domain Eukaryota; kingdom Viridiplantae; phylum Streptophyta; class Magnoliopsida; order Asterales; family Asteraceae; genus Scalesia; species Scalesia atractyloides. The sequence continues at coordinate 4,438,410 of CAMTDV010000030.1, forward strand.
AATGCTATTTATAAAACGCAAGCTATATTTGACTTATATATTTATTAGAAAATACCAAATTATCGAAAATAATATCTATTTTTTTGCTCTATGTGTTTTTAAAACCCGGGGCGTAAAAGTTCAAAATCGCGCGTAAAAAAAGTTTAAAGCCGACGCGCAAAAAACGTTCTAACCACGCGTAAAAAAAGTTTAAAACCGGCGCTTAAAAAAAGTTTAAAACCACGCGTAAAAAAAGTTTTAAACCAGCGGGTAAAAAAAGTTTAAAACCACGCGTAAAAAAAGTTTAAAATCAGCGCCTAAAAAAAGGTTTAAAACCACACGTAAAAAAAGTTTAAAACCGGCGCGAAAAAAGTTTCAAACCGCGCGTAAAAAAACTTTTATACCGGCGGTAGAAATAGTTAAAAACCGCGCATAAAAAAGTTTAGAACCGGGGCGTAAAAAAGTTCTAAACCGTGCGTAAAAATAGTTGAAAATCGGCGCGTATAAAAAATTGAAAACCGGCGCGTAAAAAAAGATTAAAACCACGCGTCAAAAAAGTTTAAAACCTTTGCGTAAAAAAAGTGTAAAACTGGTGCTTAAAAAATGTTAAAAACTGCGCGTAAATTTTTTTTTACCAGCGCGTAAATCACATTAATTAAATTATATTATATTTTTGATTTATTAAATTTTATTGTAAAAATTAAATCAAAATTTTATGATGAATTACTACAAAATTTTTAATCAAATCATGTTAAATTAAACATATTAAATAAATTATATTAATGAGATCGATCACTAATATATACTGTAAAAGACCTAATTGCTCTTATCTCACTAAAAACAAAATTTCATTAATTAAAAGCACAATTATTACTTTAATTTATTATCTTTTTAATCTCATACATCCAAAAACATTTGATCAATGGTTAGTATTGGTTCCTTACGGTTCTCACAACTCAAGGTGGTTCTCATTTTACCCAACAAACACACATATATATATATATAACTATATAATAAAGTAAATCTATAAGGGACACGCGTCATGTTACTATACATCCTCAGAATTTTTTCCCACCATTTTTATTCTTCTCTAATTTAGTTAATATCCTTTAGATTTAAATATTATTTTTATATTTCTTACTGATAAGTGACAAACCATAATTATAGATAAGTTTTTTATTTTATTTGATAAACCATAATTATAGATAAGTTTTTTTTAATTTTATTTTACGTGTTTTTAGGTTCAAATATTATGTATATATAGTGTGTTCCTGAACATAAACATACGTTTGATAACTAAAAGTTATGTCTAAACAGTTTGTGTTACAACATATGGAGAGCTATTCTATCATTTCTAAACTTATTAAATTTACTATTATTATATTATCAATTCAAAACATAAAACCGAAACAATAAAAAAACTACCGAAATTCAACAAAGTGCAGGCCCCTGATGTACATGGTTAAAAAAAATAAAAACTTTTCCATAATCAAGATTTTTTAATATAATAAAACGAAGCATTTAATACTACGATAAATATGGATGTCGTTTATGAATTTTTTTTATCAAACACAAATCGTAGGAGCAGAAGTGGAGATAACCACAACAAACCGCTTTCGATGCGTATATTGTTGTAGATAAAGAATAAGAGAATGGGTAAAATTTGATAAAGGGTAGGGGTAAATTAGTATTTTATATAAAAACCAAAATCTATTTAAAACATCATGTTTTTGTGGCTTTTGAACAACTTTTACCTTCTTCAAAAGCCAAAACAAAATGGACATTTATCATTGCTAAGCATTTTTTTAAATTTTTCTTTGGCTTTTTAAAATCTAATAAGTTAATCAGTCATTTCAAAACTCGATCCAGAACACCCTCTAAATATATTTATTTTTATCAATCTGTGTAATACAAGGAGTCTAACCTATATACATATGTATATATATAAATTATGCAACGGCCATCTCCCTTCTCAACGGTAACATTCATCCGGCTTCCAACACCCGCTCCACCTACTTGGAAAGGGGTACCGAGCTACACGAGGCGGTGTCGCTGAGCGGGTACCCTACCCGGACATGCCTACCCTCAACCACACCGTCTCCCTTAATATGAATTTGAACAGATCTGATTTGACGTGGAAGTTGCGTTCAAATTAAAGATAGTTGGATTGTATAAAAACTTAAACTGAATTGGCTAGAATAATTTCTTTTTTGTCTTGTATTAGAAGGGTATTCGCGTAATACGACGAGAAACACAGATATTGTCAGGTGTGTATTGTTCAGTTATTATCCTCAACCGAAACCAAAGTAATTAGTTAGTTTATTTTATTAACAAATCAGTTTTCCGTTAATTAAATTGGTTTATACGGTTATATTGACGAATTTTGGTTTGATTCTTTATTTCAATTAATAGCCAAATTTTATTCTCTTTAATTTGAGTATAATATTAATATAGCTTTTTTAGTTACAAGATTGATACGTTACGTGATTAACAATGTCTAAGGGTGAGCAATAACTGAATCATTAACTGAAACCTAACTGAAAAAAGATGAAACCGTATCGAAATCAACCAAAAGTTGAATTAATTGAAAATCAATTAACTGAAACTCGAATTAACCAAAACCGCTTATCGATTTTTCTTGTACCCTCGTTCAAAAAAATTAACCGAACCAAACCATTTATATTTTTATATATTTATAGCTTTTATACATTTAGTTCATCTATTTCATATTATATACCTCTGTTTTGTGTATTTATATTTCATTCATGTACCTATACATCAATTACATGTATTTATACCTCAATTTCATATATTTTTAAACAAAAGGTTTAGTTTTAAGTTTGGTTTCTCTTTTATGGTGTAATTTAAAAACAAAAATATAACATACAAAAATGTTATGGCCATTTAAAAACATGGGAGTAGTTAAGTTTTTTTTTATAAAAGGATAAAGTGTAACTACTAACTAATTATCTATAACTTTGTCACAGATGAGAGAATTAAAGTGTAATGAAGACGCATATTATAATGTAATTAGTGTTTGAAATACTAATTTACGCTCATTTAAGGCTCTACCTTATGCATTAAAACAAAAAAGTTCTTAACTTCTAGATATCTTAAAATGCCTTTATCTTATTTTCATATATTGGTAGTTTGGCATTGTATTATTTAAAGTTTGTATAATTTTATATTTTATTAACTTGGTAATCGTACCAGAGACAAACCGAGATTAGTTCAATTTTTTGCTCGGTTGGAAATATCAAGTCTAGCTAGCTCGGCACATCTTGTCAATAGCTTGAACGCAAGTTGGTATTAGTCATGAGGGTAAGAGTAAAACTCCCACCCTACTATGTAGGCGTCACATAGATCATGTGAATTTTGTCCTCACATCAAAAAAGGCAAGGGGCATGATTGTCATAAAAAACAAGTGGCTCAAGCTTTGAAACTGGCACCTGCGGGAATTATGCTTTGGAGAGGGACAACGCCCTAGTGACGTAGAGGGCGGGGTGGTGTTTGGCTCACACTTGTGTTCTTAACTCGGACTCAAGTGGCTAGTTTAACATGTGTATTCTTAGTGGCAAACATAGTCTAAAACAAAAGTCACTAAATTAAATATATATTAAAACAATTCTTTTTGTTAACCTAATATATCTTTATTTTTTTTTGTTATATAAACGATGAGATAGAATAGGCATGATACTATCAAAAATCTTTATTTTTATGATTTGGAACTCTGTTATAGGGACGGCGAAAAAGTTGTAGCCCGACGGGTATATCTGAAACTCGAAACATATGGGATGAGTATAATATTAGTTTTAAAAAATTTCGGAAGTATGGGATGAGATTAGGTGATACCCAGTCCGATTACCCGTAACTACATACCCGTTTACCCAAACTATATACCCGGATTTTTAATTTATTTTTTTTGTTTTCCATTAACCATTATTTATTAGTGACTTATTTAGTGAGTTTATTATGTGAAAAATAGTTATTTGGTTTGGAATATGTACTTGATATGTTAATTATATTTTGTGTATTGTGAAGTATATAAATGAAACTAAAAACATTCCAATGTTATTATTTATTTATCATAAAACTTACGTGTATCTAACTAGTTGATGTACTACCGCATTGTGGGGCGTTAGGCCGAATATTTCTCAATCAATTAAAAAAAACACAACATAGTTTTGATAGAAAAAAACTAAAATGATGGCAAGACCGTAATTTAAGCTTGTGGCAAAACTGTAATTGTAAGGACTAATGAACGAGTGTTATGCAACTCATTGACACGGATAAAAAATTAAATTGAGTAAATCAATTAAAATAAAACACTTACATAGTTTTGCTAAAAAAACTAAAACAGTGTCAATACTGTAATTTTGAACTAATAACAAAATTGTATTTTTTAATTGGGGTAAAATCGTAATTTTCAAAAGCTAAAGCGATAGCAACATTGTAAATTTGAACCATGGGCAAATTCATAATTATGAACAGGGCAAATTCGTAATTTTGAATTGGTGGTAAAATCGTAACATACTCGGGCCAATGGGGGAGTGTCATGCAGCAGCCTGACACTACACCTTTTTATAAAAATTAAATGTCACATTCCAACCGATGGCGGAAATATCAAGGCGGGACGAAAAAGATTGCTCATTGCTCATAAGACTAAATGCGACAATAATTAATTAAATCCGAATTTCATTTCATAGTAAAATGTCATTACAATACAAGGGAATTTCAAATAACAATATTAATATGATAAAATTTGGTACAACAATATTAAACCTAAACGTCTAAATGTGTATCTAGCGTAAACGCTACTTCATTTTCATGGCATCAACCTTCTCAACCTGTAACATGTTTAAAATACGAGTTAATGCAAAAGCAAAAGCGAGTATACAACTTTGAGCATAGCATACGTATATCATAAGTTTAAACAAATCCACATGGCAACTAAGTTTACATACGAGTAAATACAAGGCATGCGATATTTCTAGTCAACCCACTGTTTACGCAAATAGTATAAATAATTCAACATGATCACACATTCACGGGCGGTGCGTTACTCCTATAACGCTATACATCTCAAATGGAGGCTCAAATAAGCTAATGACTATTGTATCACATACGTTCGGTTCTAGTATAAGCATAACATATGTATCAAAGCGTTCATGTTTAATAGATTGTTCGTGCAAGTAATAAAGCATAAGTTTTGTGTTGTTTTATGATAATGTAAACATGTTACGCCCCAAAAGTGGTAAACGTAAAAAAGGGGGGTTCGAGTATACTCATGGTTTATAAGCGTTCCGATTGGCAAATTCCGTGAAGAGTTGTTTAAGTTGCGGGATGAACACTGAGTTATCCTACAAGAGGAAAACGTAGGTGTGAGTGTTGGAATGATAATGGAAGATTCGGGATTTGGAATATTGCACACAAAATAAAGTATACGAAAATACTCACTAAGGCATAGCACTCGTTTTGACACTATGGGAACCCATTAGGGTTTATGTGATTTCATAGGTCGTAACACCTATTAGAATCTAAACGAGGAACCATACTCTTTAGTGACTAAATTTACTAACTCGACACATGATTATGTAGTCATTATCAAGGTTTCGGTTTTTAAGTATGTATTTAATAGATTAATATAGTTATATGTATAAGTCCATTCATGGATATCATAGAAGTCATGTGGGAGGTATGTGGCATAGCCATCCATTTAGAAACCTCATAAGAGTTCACCACTACACAAGTTGTCATCGACAACAAAGAGGGTCAAGAACAAGTACAAGAATAATAAGAAATGAAATACATACATTATTATACACTAACTAGCCAAGTAAGCTACAACCCGGTGAGCCGGCGTCAACACACGTCGAATGCTAGACGGGGTTATGTCACTTTCAACTAGCAAACTACTTAGGATGAATGGGAAAACATCAAGTGTTGTGTGAACTTAGGTGTAGGATCGCAAAGCTAACCTTGTAGTCACAATAACCTCAAGTTCTTGACTTGGCAACACTTGTGAGCTTAAAGCTCTTCAAAACAGAAAGTTTAGAGTGTTAAAACACTCCTATTTACATGTTAAAAAACCTTGGTTAGTCTCACTAATCACAACTTTGATTAGGAGCTCGAGAACACAAAGCTGAATGAAGAAAAAGATAAGTTTTGAAACAAACAGAAAGTTTTGAGTCATTTAGATGCATTTTCAGGTCTGGATTCTCCATGGAGAATGCGTGGATTCAAACCTAAGGTTTATCCAAGTACATAGGAAGAAGAATCAAGTGAAATGGTTAAGAAATGAGCAATTTATGCTCACTTTTCTAAGATATGACGAATCTACCCGAATTCATAAGTTGCAAGAGTTTTGAGAGTAATTTGAGAGAGACTAGAGAGTTGTGAAAGTGTAAAAATGCTTGAAGAAACTTGGTATTTATAGGGAGTAATTAGGGTTTAGGTGGTGAGCATTGAATGTAAGTAGTTGGGGGTTTAACCTACTAGAAATAAAAATAAAAAAAGAAAAAGAAAAGTTATTGCTGTCTTACACTTGCGGTTGAGAGGCCTTTGTCAGCCAATAAACATCTTGTTCCTTTTTTTTTTAAATTATTTTGTGACAATTAAAGATACACAAAGTAAGGCATAATAGATATTATGATATTATATGTAGTGCGTGGATATAAAAAAAAGAAAGACTTAAAAGGGGTACAAGACCCGATCGCTGTTGATGGACAACTTTTAGTTTCCGTTATTTTTTTGTTGTTGACATATATATCTAACTAGAAAAGTGTCCGCGCGCGTTGCGTGCGAGTAACAAAATAAGAAACATGGCTAGGACGTATTGTGTGAAAAAGTTAATACGTCACGTTGCCCCGCTGGCGTGGTATTTTGGCCTGGCGTGAGGCGGTCAAGGGCTATGACGTGGCCGGCTAGCAGGCTGGTCTGGTATATCCGTTACCTCAACGGCTAGTTTAAAAAAAATTACCATATAAATACTAACCTTTTTTAAAAAACTTTACCATTCCAATCTCCATATTTATATTCTCTACCACTCAAGTTATAATCCCTATATTTTTATAATGAACCCTTTTAACTGAACGCTCGACTCGAACAACCCCTACGCTTTCCAAGAGAGCCTGTCACCTAGCCCGACCCAAATACCCAAACGTGGCCAACCCCAATCGTTTATAAACTCACAAGTTCCGGAGTTAGCCGGCATCGCGTCGTATCTAGGGGAGAGTTTTCACGAATTTTCCATTCGTCGAATCATCTATTCCAAACAATCTTTCTCAACCCGATTCCGTGCCCGAAACACAACCTCAAAACATTTAGTGTACGTTTTATTATTATTTAGTTTGTTATTTAGATTATTTAAATGAAATTTTATTTAATTAAAAAAAATTATATATGACACATGACTGGCCACGCCAGCCCAAGCACGCCAGCCCACAAAAAACCCACGCCAGTCATCCCCGGGTAGACCCCACCTCCGCCACATGTTAACCCATGCCCCAATCCAAGCCCCACCACACCCTATAGTCTTAGCCAATAAGAAAATAATAGGAAGAAAACATTTGGTACAACATGGAAGGCATAATTTACAAGTATTGATGCATAGAAATGATGAAAAAAAAATTTACCATATAAATACTAACCTTTTTTTAAAAAACTTACCATTCTAATCTCCATATTTTTATATTCTCTACCACTCAAGTTATAATCCCTATATTTTTATAATGAATCCATTTAACCGAACGTTTGACCCGAACAACCCCTACGCTTTTCAAGAGAGCCCGTCACCTAGCCCGACCCAAATACCCAACCGCGGCCAACCCCACCCGTTTGGATACTCTCAAGTTCCCGAGTTAGCCGGCATTGCATCGTATCTAGGGGGAGAGTTTTCATGAATTTTCCATTCAACGAATCATCTATTCCAAACAACCTTTCTCAACCCGAATCCATGCCCGAAACATAACCTCAAAACATTTAGTGTACGTTTTATTATTATTTTATTTAATTTGTTTATTTAGATTATTTAAATGAAATTTTATTTAATTAAAAAAGTTATATATGACCCATGGCTGACCACGCAAGCTCACACCCACCAGAAACCAACGCAAGTCATCCCCGGGTGGACCTTACCTCCGTCACATGTCAACCCATGCCCAATCTAAGCCCCACCACACCCTTAGTGTTAGCCAATAAGAAAATAATAGGAAGAAAACAATTGGTACAACATGGAAGGCATAATTTACAAGTATTTATATATAGAAATGATGAAAATTATAGTATTATATAATATAATATAATATAATTACTAGTGAAGCATAATGTATATTATGATATTATATAAGGAGTTGGAGGTTGATTAAATCAAGTAAAGGAGTTTAAATGGGGGGTAATAAATAATAAAAAAACAACCCTGCTGTCTTCGATCTTTATTTATTTTATTATTTTCTTTTGTGAGACATAATAGGTTAGATATTTGAACATGTTATATTATAAACACAATATACTAACTTATTAAATCAATGATAAAGAGTAGGGCAAAAAGGAAACAATCCAAAAACAATCTGGTCGTGACTTTGGCTTGTGGAATTTGATTGGCCACAAGGCCATTTGGCATTTTCCCTTTTTTTAGAGAATAATATGTATTACTAAAATTAATTTATTATAATGTATTTATATATATTACATATATTAATGCTTAATTTATACATAAACAGGAAATTAAATAAGTTTGTATGAGATAAAGTATAGGTGGTGTATTGTGAACGTCATATCTAGAATCATATATCAAACGAATGGACGTATCAATGTATAAACAATGTATAAAAGATTCATTTTATTACGATTAAGATCTCGAGTTTACAATAGCTTGAAACAAAGTACGCTTACAAAGGAAACGGTTTCCAAAAGTAGAATTACAAGATGAATTTTCTAAAAAAGGAAAGCACGAAAAAGCAGGGCGTTACATTAAAACAATATCAATACTGTAATTTCTAATTGGGGGCAAAATTGCAATTATGGGCTATGGTAAAATCGTGATTTGCCAAAAGTTAAAGCGATAACACTACTGTAATTTTTAACTAGGGAAAATCGTAAACTTGAATAGGGGCAAATTCGTAGTTTTGAATTAGGGGTAAAATCGTAATATAACCGGACCAATGCTATTCTCCTCCATTGGTTTTGTATATATATAAAAATAAAAATGTATATTTAAATTTATTATGATTGTTATATAAATAAAAATCATATAATAATTGTAATAGTAAAAAAATGCATTTGGAAATCCTAAACGATATCTTTATACAAATTAATAGCTGAAATGACTCTAAGCCTCTACAAAGGGTGAAGAGGCTCATGGAGGGGTTTGACGGTGTTGAAATGGCTCTAAGCTGCTACAACCATTTTTTTGACAAGTAGGGTAAGCTAGTTTGTTCATTTTAAATAGGCTTTTAAAACGTTTGAATAGTTTGAGAAACAACTTTGGTGAAAGGCACAATTATACACTTCAAACGACTATTTTTTTTTTTGAAAATTTGACTGGTTAATAACTAGTTTCATTATTTTCCCTTCATTAATGACTTTAATTTTTTAATTTTCATTCATTAAAACCTAATATCTCAAACGAAATGCTTAGCTAAAAATATGTTAAAATATCATAGATATTTTCAAGACATGCCCAAATATCTCTTTTATAGCCACCCTCCCACCACCACTATTCATTCCTCATTTGGTTCAAACTTTCTCTTTCTACAAATCATTCTTCCACATTTATACCTCTAAATTCTCTCTCTACAATCTCCCTTTGGTTGCCCTCTTCATCTCCCCGATCAATCATCCGCCATGGTCAGTTCATTCTAAAATCTCCACCTTTTTGTTCATTTTTCTTTGCTTTTTGTATAATCGTTGGTAATTCATAAGCTATTTTACGTTTGCGTGTAGTAATTTGATCGCTGATATCTTTACTTTCGATGAGTTTGAAACCCTAGTGTTGTAGTTAAACCTAGGTTTGCTTCCGAATTGTTTGCCTTTAAGCTGCTGTTCTGGATCTGATTTCTGCCTAAGTTTGCGTCATATTTGTTTAGAATTATTTTTAGGCAATTTGAGTAGGTAAGAAAGTTGATCTTTAAAGTTTTGAGATTTAGTTGGTTCAGGCAGATGGTCTGGACATTTTTTTTATGTTTAAATAATGAATTAAAACTGACAATATGCTTTTTTTTATCTGGTATGATCTACATTATTGCTACAGGAGCTATTATTAATTATTGGTTTCTTCAAAAGAGTTCAATTGTGATGGTTTATGATATTAAGAGTAAAGATCCTAAACATACAAAGTATCTTATCGTACAAAACAGACGAATGACATAGAAAAGTAAAAAAAAAAACGCGCTGACATTTTCGTAATTATTTTACTCATAGTTACTGTACAAGATCAAAATTACCCTACAAGATCGTTTGTATTTTGTAGTGTAGTTAAGATGCTCCACAAAATTACCATATAAGATTATTTTTATAAAATTACCCTACAAGATCATTTGCAGTAATTTTCTATAATTACCCCACGAGTAAAATAATTGCGAAAATGCTACCGCGTTTTTTTTTTACTTTCCCACTCCATTTGTACCTTTTGTACGATAAGAAACTTTGTATTTGATCTTTTGTCATGATATTAAATTATTAATAATCTTTCACTCAATGCATATATATATATGAATAGTATTTTTTTTAAAGATATGCTATATTATGTGATTGTGTTATTAGGAAATCGGGCAAACGTACCCTGTAGGGTCCGGGAAGTGACCCATAGTTTTTTTCATATGTAAGTTATCGTCTTGTCCTACTGTTTTTTCGGTTGACCCCTGAATTTTTTGTACGGCGACCCCTGTGAAATTGTTGCGTGATTAAACTAAACGATGATTGATGGTTGGAATGGTTGTTAATTGACTAGGTTTCAAGCCTTGTTAGACCACCCGTAGTGGCAAGCGAATTGGGCGTTTTTTGCCCCAAAACGCCCTACCAAGTCCCACAACATTCTTTCAAAAAATAGGTTGGGCGTTTCCTCAAACACGCCTCCTGAAGTTTGTGATATCCAATAAGAATTTTCCAACCTCATTTATAATAATATTATTTGTTTTATTTTAAAAAAAGATAATAATTGGGTAATCATTGTTGGGACATTATACCACTACACCCCTTTTTAACTTCAAGCCCCATAATGCCCCTTTGCTGACTAGGACGCCACATGTCGGATAATGCGCAACAGAGAGGCTTGAACTTTAAGCCCAGTACACAGTCTTAGCCGGTTTTGTTTCTCTTGTCAGGCCTTATTTTTTCTTTGACCAGACTTAAAACCTTTTTAAGGGATTATTTGTTTTTTTTTCTTTACCTCCATCCAAATTAGCATCCTCTTCAAGTGGTTTTTAATGAATTTATGGATAAGCAGTCATTTGTATAGGGTTTTTTACTTCCTCTATATTTAATGGCGTTGTCTTTTATTATTTGACTTAACCAACCCGAGAAGTTTAACATCGAGTTGATAGATATTGGATCAAAAGGACCAATCCGGTGAAAAAAAAATCTTGGTCTACTTGTGATCGCAGTGGCTATTTCATTTTTAATAAAATTGTACATTTATTGACAAGACCAACATTGTTAAAGGTTCTTCATGAATCATGCTTAAATATTAAGGATAGTCTTAATGGGATGGAAGAATTTATGTCAAACGATTTACCTAAAAAGTCAAAAGTGGTTTCAAATTGAATTTTAACTGGTTTTTTGCTACTCATCTCTGCCTTGACATATGCTATACCAATCATTTTAAAAGCTTCGCCCATGGTTATATGATGAGTTAGAGATGGGCATTAAAAGAGGTATAGTACTTATATAGTCATATGATTGTTAATATATACATGATAATATGTAGGCTAACGCCGCATCTGGGATGGCAGTGCATGATGAATGCAAGCTAAGATTTTTGGAGTTGAAGTCTAAAAGAACCTTCCGTTACATTGTGTTCAAGATCGAGGAAAAACAAAAGCAAGTGATTGTAGAAAAAGTTGGTGAGCCGGCTCAAAGCCACCAAGATTTGGCTGCTTGCCTTCCTGAGTCTGAGTGTCGATATGCCGTCTTCGACTATGACTTTGTGACCGAAGAGAATTGCCAAAAAAGCAGGATCTTTTTCATTGCATGGTAATCACAATAAGACGCTAACGATAATTTATTCTAAAGATCAAATTGTAATTCATCTTTTATATTTTATTAATTTTGCAAAGGTCTCCTGATACTGCATGGGTGAGAAGCAAAATGATTTATGCAAGCTCCAAGGATAGATTCAAGAGGGAATTGGACGGAATTCAGGTGGAGCTTCAAGCAACCGATCCCACGGAGATGGATCTTGATGTGTTTAAAAGCCGCGCAAACTAATTAGACAGTACGTGTCATGCTATTATGGTCATTGCATTAGAGATGTTAATAGTTTCAAGTTTGTTTTTTTTTGGGTGGCTGCCTATGGTGGATGATGGTTTGTTGTTAAAAGTCTTGATGACTTTTGGTGTTCTTTGTTTAACAAATATTTTGTGTTGAAAACTTGAATATGGATGATAATAACTTTTGCTTTCTCATATTAAGTATTAACCAACCCTATGCATTATGGATTGTTGCTTGCTTCAATCTAGGTTTGCCAGTGACGAAAAATGACAACTTACGACTGTTCGAGTTGAAACCAAGACACAAACAACCTTAGGATCAGATACCCTGTAATCCAGAGCAACCCTCGATCGCATAAGTAAATTGGATATAGCCCAAAACACTTCCCTTTTCCAACGATTCGAAAACATTTTTCGTTTTGTAAAAGTTCCAGCGCTCAGATTTAAAGCACCCAAACTCGGATACACTGATAAAATTCTTTGTAGCTAAAGAAAACAAGAAATGGTTTCTTCATAATAGTTTTGGTTAAAAACGAAACAGTCAAAACTCATTTTTTATGACTCAATATACATGCAAGAACAACCTTGACCTTCAAGAACAACGGGCTGTTCGCTAAATGCTTCAACGGGTTTGGCAGGTTCAACTTGTACACCGCCACAACCACTTTGATCTACCTAGATGGTCCGTGGGTGAGTTTGCTGGTTCATGGGTTCACAAGCCAACTCTAGATTGAGTGAATGTGATTGTTGGAGGGGAAAGACAAAGTGGAAGTACATTTGGAAGCGTGGGGGTTCGCTAGAACACCGACACAACTAATTTGATCTCTTGGGGTAGTCAGGGGATTTTATCACAAGGGTTTCCTTCTGGAGAGGTCTCAGATTCGATCTCTACTAAGTGCAATCTGTACATATTGGGAGTAAGCACCACTAGGAAGGATTCGAACATGGGGTAGGGTTTAAGAGCTTGTTCTCCCCTGAGAGAGTTAGTTAGAGGGTGTCTTCGGAGCCAGCTGCACTAGCCATTCAAAAAAAAAAAAAAAAAAACTAATGTGATCTTGTGAGGGTTCAAGTGATGGAGATGAGGTGTCACAATAGGATTGGTTGATAATGAGGCTTCACAATGGATGGGCTTTGAACTCCCGTCTCCCTAATTCTATTTATAGGCCTCCATCTTTCATCTAACATAACTTACACTTGCAAAATATTAAATTAGCGATTGAATTTAGGATTATATTTTAACAAATACAAAAGAAACCACTTAATGAGTTTTAGTTGCTCTTAAAAAATCTTTTAATATGCAATTAAACCGGTCAAAGAGCTTACTAAGCATAGTGACTTCTTACTTTCAAACCGGTATAAAGTTTGATAATTCACCAGCGTTGGACAAGTCTTATACATTTACTTGTTACATTATGGACAAATTTTATCTAGTTGCGAAACCCACAAATTATTAATCATAAATTTCATACGTGATTACAATTATATACGTACATTTGTCTTCGTTCTTTGCAAAACGCCACAACAGTTATGTGGTATACATCACATCGATAACGCTTAGTTAGAGAGCATGTCTGAAGGTTTGTTACGAATAATTAGACAAACACCAGCGTTTAACTTGTTCCCTAATTACACCAATGATCGATCCATGTACCGTCATTTTACTTCATCGATATAAATGTCAGTCACACAACGAACCGATATAAGACAAAATATTTAAAGACAAACCGGTATATTTTGATGGTTGGACAGAGATAAAGACACAAGTATGAGAAACTAAAGAGAGACATATGACAACTGAAAGCAAAGTGTTTTTAAGTTGCAAAGAATATGCAATGGAGACAAACCTCAAAGTTGTGACCTACTAAACACGTATATGCCATATTTATACAGAAAGTAAATTATCAGGAATGTGTCAATGGATAGTTAACAAATTTTATTCTATTTACTTTTATTTTTTTTATTGTCAGCTAAATAACCGGATAAGCATCCTGAGATACCCTCAATCGAGCAAATGCATCCCCTTCTCCATAACGGTTAGAGTTGGATGCATACCGAGCCACCAAGTCACTGGCTCGGGGAAAACCCGCCCGCCCGCCCGAAGCCCACTGCGGTAAAACCCGGTTTGGCTCGGTTTCGAACTGGGACCTCCAGAAAGGCCTAGTTCTAAACTTCATTGGCACCACCAATGTCCTTCGGAATGATGCTAGCGGAGTCGAACTTGGGATTTTAAGAAGAGAAACTGAATGACTAACCACTAGACTAACTTGTAGAACCTTGACAAACTTTACTACTACTACTACGTGTTTTTTTACAATTTAAAAGGAAAATATTTTTTAAAGCAAAATTGGAATAAAAAAACTAATTGAATTCCAAATTTGGGCAAACGTTGTATGACGTTTGTCATATGACTTGAGACATCTCTATTTATTACTTATCACCAATGACACTATAATTAGGGGGTGTTTATTATTCGGTTATAACAGAATTAATTGAAAATCAAACTGAATTTAAAATAAAAAAATGTGAACCGAATAAAAATTTGGTTATTTGGTTTAGTTTATAACCGTAACCGAATTTAAATCCGGTTTTTAATGGCCAACAGAATCAATCCCGAGCACTTTCAGGGCACCCACGGATCAAACGGGGAAAACTCGGTAACCCACCCGCCAGTAGGCATGACAACGAAATTACCGGTAAAGCCCGTTTGGCTTCAAGGATCGAACCCAGGTTTCACTGGGTCTCCTATCATTGTCCACTAATGTCTCACTCTGCACCAAGTGAGAGTTGAATATGCATCTCCCAAGAGAAATGCAAGCTTTCCACCATTTGATAAAAGTTAATCATTTTAATCTTTTAATTTTATAAAAATTATATATATGTGTGTAATTTAATAGGATAGCCAAGACCCAAATCTATTCGCCCAAATACACAATTATCAAGTCCAAAACTTATAGCCCAAATCGTCTCCTAGCTCGGTACCTTCTCACGTATCACGTTGTTAACTCAAAACCCTAGACTATCCGATTGTTTGGACTTTTACTTCTGTTTTAGACTCGTTTAAATTTGATCCTTTTGTTTTAGGCTACTTAATGTTGTTGTTTTTTAACTTTTGGTATTAGTATTTTTAAAATTGTGTTAAATGATGCCTTTATAGTTGTGTATAAATAGGCACATGTTCCACGAAACAAGGGAAAAATAATATGGTTGAATTTGCTTAGTCCGGTTTAAAATTTCCGGTTAAATTCGGCTATGGTTACATTTGGTTAATTTGGTTTTAACCAACAACCAAACCGAATTCAAATTCGGTTATTCGGTTCGGTTATTGTTGCCACGAATTCGGTTCGGTGAATGGTTATGACCCTTAAAAAAACCGAACCATATTAACTAAATTAACCGTAAATCACACCATTGAACTACCCATAACTCCAAATGTAATGAGAGTTATGTCATTTTATAAGTTAGTTCATTTTCTAACTCATTTATTTATTATTGTATAATTTGTCTAAGCATAAGTATCTTTAACCTCTTATATTAAGCTCTGTTTAAAAAGACATACATCTTTCTTTTGTTTATTTCCATGTAAAGTTCCCTAAACATGTCATCACTCACTTTACAATGACAAAAAAAAAAAAAAAAAAAACCCTGCCTAACACCATACATTTCTAACCCGAACATGCACCCATGTTCATTAGCATTTTAATGGCTACCAAAACTCTAAAACAATCTAAGTTATAGATCGATCATGAGCGGTTTTCGCCTGCCAAACCACTAGTATATATAGCATGTTCATGTCAAGTGTTCAACTCACTCGCTCTCTACATCTCAAGCTTAAATATAGAAACATTTCAAGGAGTCCATCTAAGACGGTGTACTTCGACAACATGTTGGCCTTCTTGAATGCTCGCTTCTTGGCTTTCGTCTTCGGTCTCTTAGGTATTTTTATATCATCAGATGCCAGTTAGTGGCAATTTTTGAGTCATATAGACGGTTACTATACATTTTATCTAAGGCTTTGCATCATATATATCGTGTCTATGCAGGTGATATTATATCGTTCCTTGTGTTCCTAGCCCCTATGTAAGTCTCACAAACTCAAAACCTTGTTTCAACTAGTACTAAAATCGTGTTTATTTATTTATTTTGGGTAATGGTTTCTTTGTTTTGCTTCGTTAGGCCAACGTTCTACAAGATTTACCGAAAGAAATCTTCAGAGGGATATCAGGCGGTACCTTACATGGTGGCTCTCTTTAGCGCGGCATTGTTGTTGTACTACGCGGTTCTGAAGACGAATGCATACATGATCATCAGCATCAATTGCATTGGATATTTTATTGAAATAACATATCTTTCAATATACATTTTTTATGCACCCAAAAATGCCGGAATGTTAACTTTTTTTTGGGATGGCAAATGAACCAGAATACGACAGGCAAACCCTAAACTTTTGAGATGGGTAATGAGATATGTTTTCGGGTATTAGGTCATACGTAGCCTGATTAGCTGAAACATACATACTTGTTTACCTGAACCACACCGGTAAACATTTACTTTTGTCCTTTGTAATGGAATAATCCACGAACTTAATAGTTTTATTTTTTTTATTTTTAATTTCTGTGAGTAATAAAATGATATAAAAACCAAATAGTAAGAAATGTTTTGAGAATTCCATCGATAATTTTAACAAACTAATTGGCATATCTGATATTCATGGGTAATAGGTAGTGGGCCGAGTATGAGAGAAGGTTTTACATTTATCAGACTAGATTATTTACATACGATCCAATAGTCTAATAACAATCAAGTATGGCCTAGGATTAAAAATACCCATCCCATTGTCATCCCTAACTACAATGTTAAATAAGAAAAAAAACTCGTTTAAGTGACACCGGTTGGGTGTCGCAAATACGTTATTAAGCGTGTTACTAACTATGTTGGTTGCAGATATCTACACTAACGTCGATATCTATATTCAACGTGTGTGGATTTGGTACGGTGATGTTAATCTCGTTGATCTTGGTGAAAGGCCCAAAAAGAGTTGAACTTGTAGGATGGATTTGTGCTGTCATCAATCTTGCTGTGTTTGCCGCTCCTCTTAGCATCATGGTAAGCATTACAGCGACTATTTGAAAACGGTCACAAATAAAACTATATTTGATTTTTGCCTACCTCAATATTTTTTGTTTATGCAGAGGAGAGTGATTCGAACAAAGAGTGTGGAGTACATGCCATTCATGCTCTCCTTCTGTCTCACTTTATGTGCCACTGCATGGTTCTTCTATGGCTTCTTTGTTAACGATTTTTACATAGCGGTAAGTAAAAGCGACAGACTTTTGCGTCACTAGCCGTTTTTTGACATAATGATGCAACAGGTACCAAATGTAGCTGGATTTTTATTTGGGATAGCTCAAATGATATTATATTGTGTATACAAGGATTCCAATAAGAAAAATGATAAGGATCAACAAGAGAAACCAAATAACAAAAACACAGATAAAGAAAATTTTGAGGTGGAAGTGGTCGCGGACAACCAATGTAACCGTCGCAATTAGTAACTTGGTTCAAGAAAGAGAGAATAAGAATATATGTTATGAAAGAGTTACAAGTGTTTTAAAGATTTTCTGTTTATTTGGTTGATTATTATAAGATTAAAAGAATGAAGTATCCTTGTGGTTGTAGTATTGGGGTTACATGTTTACCACACGATCAATAAACTTCTGTTACTTTTGTGCCACAAATTATAAATCCTATTCATGATATTAGTTTTAAACTTTATGTCAACAAGTTTTATGTTTAGTTTGCTTTCTTTAAATAAAAGATTTGTATCCAGTGGCGCAGCTTCTATAGGGCAGGAGACCCCCCCCTCCGAACTTTTCGCTTACTAGTGGAGAGTATGTAGTTTTCGTATAGAAATTTTTGGGTCTAAATGTTTTCAACCCCCGGTCTTATTGAAATTTTCGACCCTCCGGTCGGAAATCTCAAGCTTCGCCACTGTTTGTATCCACAACCCATGAGACATAATATATGACGGGTCTATTGGTTGTGGTTCTTGTTTACAAGTATGAGTTTCTCTGATCGCTGGCGGATCCAAAATGTTTGTCAATGTGGGCAAATAATGGACCGGTTAAGACGAGTCAAATACGCCAAAAATGGACTTTTCTAAAGTAGGTCAGAAAACGGTGACGGAAATTCTTCTCTCCTTTTTCTTTCTAAAGTTGCCGTAACTTTTTGCTTCTAATTGTGAGGCTGAAAAAAGATCAACTAAGCTTCCTCCTCTTACTTTCTATTATCCACATTAGCCTAAAAACCCAACAATTTCGACTCGATCAAAATTGGTACTCCCATAAGTGCAATAAAAATATAAAACTATTACAACTATATAGTATCTTCAAACAACCAAACTAATATTTGTGATTACTAATGACACAATTCGATTTTTTAGATATGAAAACGTTGCTTATTTTAGTCATACTTTTATTTAGGGATTGGAATTGTAATTTATAAAAATCGTGTTAGTAAAAAAAACAAACAGTGGCTTCGCCCGGGTTCGAACCGGAGACCTTCAGTGTGTTAGACTTACGTGATAACCAACTACACCACGAAACCATTTGATACTTATTCCCTAAACCAATTTAAATATAACAATAATACAACACTTTTTAAACAATTTAAATGCTGAGTTTGATGTGTGCAGGAGTTTTTTTGCAATGACAAAAGAACTTTTGAGGGTATTTGGAAGTCAAAAAGAATAAGAAAGATGTATGCATATCGACAGCACAGCAAAGCGTTACTACGCAAAACTGATAACTAATTAAACTTCTTTACATAATTCGCGAACAAAACACCACAACTCTATTCTATAAAGTTTGAAACCACCACATTCAAGACTCATGGGGGTCTCTTAACTTGTGGCTAGGAAAAACTAGCCTTGTGACTGGGTGCAATATCGCCAGTATATATGACCACACAAAGTTCCAACAAGATGAAGGCCAGTACCAGGGATACAGCAACCGAAAAAACAGGCTAATAATATGTCGAGGATATCGCCCAACCTAAAAATAAAAAGTCAAAAATAAATAAACAAAGCCTAAAAGATTCAATTTCCCATATATCTAAACTTTACTGACGGGAAAAGAACATCAAGGGCATCCCAGGCTGCATGACGAACAGCTCGTGTCGGATACATGGGCCCGCCAGGAGACGTGAAGCTGTACAGGCAAGTCTTGAGTCTCGTATTTGTCATCCTCAGCTCCAGACCTGAACTAGACTCCCAAAATTTCAAAATTCGTGAACTCGTTATACATGAAAGTGTAATCACCACGAGCGAGGAGTTATACCCTGTAGAACTTTAATTTGGGAGAGGTAATGTAAAAGTACGAGTTCCACTATTAGTTTTTGAAGCTGTCAAATTAAAAACGTTAAAGAAAGACGTTAAATCCGTCCAATTAATAGGAGTCAAAATGTTTACGCTCACCTGATCAGTAAGTTCAATAACAAAAATATCCGCAGGACCCCCTACCAAGAATGCGTTTGGAAAGTCTGGAAAGTTCTGAAAGAAGCTCTCAAGCTTTTCAACTGTAAGAAGCCTCGAGATCAAAACCGAGCCATTTCAATGCATATCAATATCATAAACAGATGTTTGTAAGTACTTTTAGTGTTTTACGATACCTAGATTGTAAAGGAAGATGAATCTTGAAAGGAGAAGAAAGAGATCACGTTGGGCCTGAAAGACGCAAGGATTATTAAATGTTTTTATTGTTATATATCGATTATATGGTCATTTCGGTATGTACAGGAGTAGTACTCAACCTGCAAAGGGATTTTCTTTCTCGGGCACTAACGCAACACCATCTAGAAGATACTAGAACCAAATATAAGTAGAAATCAATCTAGAGGTCGGTATGCATAATATACACCCTCAGAGAACGAGAAAAAGTAGATTTTCTCACCCGGAAAAGACTCTGGAAGTGGGTCGTGTTTGTTTGGATGTCAATCCTACCAATAAACATACAAAATATCAGGATACTTGCAGCAAATCGCGATCGATGAATGAGTTGGTTAATAAATTAGTTAAAACAAAGAGTTAAATGCCATTTTAGTCCATGTGGTTTGAGCCGTTTTGTCAGTTTGGTCCAAAGGTTTGAAACGTTGCTATTTTAGTCCAAATAGTTTCAAACGTTGTCATTTTAGTTCACTGGGTTAACTCCATCCATTTTTTCTGTTAACTAGAAGGGCAATTCGGTCATTCTTTATGTAATTCTGCTAACTAGAAGGGCAATTCGGCCATATAAAATGATCGAATTGCCCTACTCGTCAACAGAAAAATTGGATGAAGTTAACCCAGTGGACCAAAATGGCAACGTTTGAAACTATTTGGACTAAAATGGCAACGTTTCAAACCTTGGGACTAAACTGGCAAAATGGCCCAAACCACGGGGACTAAAATGGCGTTTAACTCTAAAACAAATGTGTTAATAAAGCCATACCAAAAGACATTTGTAGCACCTTGAACAAGAGCCGAGGAATAACGAAGGAGGAGATCAGAACTATCGAGCTGGACTTCAAACAACTACAAGATAAATGGAATAACACATGAAATTTTGACGAAAGAATTTTGTTTTGGGTATTACTATTATATTAGTGTAATAAGGACGAGCATACCCATTTGTGAAACAATAATGCAAATATATGCGACGCAAACGGCTGGCTCCATAGTTGAACGATGAAATCAAGAATTGGTTTTCCGCGTTCATCGGGTTCAGAGGCAAAATGATCAGCAAGTACATTGTAAAAGCATAACGGATTGTTAGTTTGCACTTCTGTTGTGTCTTCCCCACCGAGGATTATCTCTGTTTTAATTTCATCGCAGGTTTAAAATTGTACAAAACCAAGTAACTGAACCAACTGAGAAACCAAGAGTTCGGTTATGGTTACATGTGTATAAATAACCAAACAGCCACTAAAACCAACCTTTATATTTTATATTTCTCATAAATAATATATTATATGCTGGAAAACTTTTATTGCAGCTTTCGTAAACATGCACGTCCCTTTCATATTAACACGTTTGTAGCTTCTTTTAGTTAGCCCAAAGCATCTATAACTGAATAAGCTTGAATTGGCTCAAGCTCATAACCATACCTTTCCTGATAACCGAAATAATCGAACCGTTTGTAACCGAAATCAATCGGTTATGTAATTCTAAAAACTAAAATACCGGCTATAGGTTTGGTTTAGTTCACAATCGGAACCGACCAATGTTACCCCTAATTGCAGTAAAATAAGGACATCGAAGTGAAAATTCAAGAACACCTTAATGAACTAAAATCACTTTTTTTTTCCTCCTTGTTGTACTGATAACTTGCAACCAATGTACATATTAGTCTCTTACTAATCAAAAAATCATCTAGCACATGCAAGATTTCTTAAGAAAACAAATAACTTCATTATTTTTAGATAACAGACCAACCCGTATGAAAACCATTCTGCAATCCGTTAGCAAAATAATAGAAAAAATAACTAAGGAGAGTAACAAGACGATATGATGTAAAAACTAAGGTGCAAAATAAAGCCAATCAATCTCTCTTAGCTCAACTAATCCTGCTTAAGTACAATTTTTTTGTCAAACAAATTAAACGGTGCACAGAACTTGAGATAAATCAAGTTCAAGCAAAGGATTTGGAATCATGTAATAGCAACCTAGACATTGGTTTTAAAATGCGTGCATCACGATTCACGAGCACATAATGTGTGCGTCACATGATATGCATGTGATGCGGCTAACGACCATGTGGTGCCTTATGCAGTTGTATTTGAACAACTTAGATTGTCGGTTGCAACGGGTTTGAGCTTTTCAAATCTGATTGAAGGGTTTTAGTATTTGAACAAATTAGACAATAACTGAACAAATCTTTAGATCATGAAAATATCTTATATTTTAATGTTTCAAACTTATAATATCATACAAAAGTACTTTCGTATATATATATTTTTTCAATAGCGAACTCTTCGCATATGTGCTGTGCGACATACATAGGCTTTTGGGATCAAAACGCATCCTACTGCAACACGCCTTTTAAAACCAAGATCTAGACCATGTCATTTTTAAGACAAAGTGAGTATGTTCCTAAGGCCTTGTGTAGTCATAACCCCCCCAAAGGGGCGTTTTGCGACATGTGGCGTGCCACGTCAGCATGGGGCGTAAAGGGGCGTTATGCCAATAGAGGCCGTAGTCATAACGCCCCTACCTCATCATTACTCAATTAATAATTTCCAATTTTTATAATTAATTTATAACTTTATAAAATTAAAAACAATTTCATTAAAATAAAAACATTACACTAAAAATTTAAAAAAAACATTACACTAAAAAAAAGTTACACTAAAATAAAAATAAAAAGTTACACTAAAAATTAAAAAAAAAACATCAACGTCGACGAAAGCTCGGGTTAACGTGTATAACTCCTCTTCATCCCACGATTGCACTTTTTTTTCGCTCGGTTCTCGGTTTTCTCGCCTCTTTTTATGCGAGCGTTTTGCTTTCCCTTTTTGCGTCTCCGTTACTTCCGGTTGTATTTCTGGAACAACCTCAGGCTCGCGTAGGGGCGGCCCGAAAGCTTGTGCGGAACCAAATGATTGAGAAGACCCCATTTCGCCCATGTTTTGATTCGGGTTCCAACCGTATAGATTTGGGTCCCATGAAAGTGGTTGGTTCAAAAGGTTCAAAAAACCGGTTGGATTTTGATTAAACTCGACGAAACCGGAACCGTATGGGGTGGGCCGAGTGGGTACCGGAGAAATGGGACGGGTAGAGTGGCTAGCTTGGTTCGTGTCGGCGCTCGAACGTGGAGGAATGAAACCTCGGTTGAAAGGATTCATGGTTAAAAGATTGTAAATTTTTATAAAAAAAAGGGGAAAGAATAGGATGAAAGTATGTGAAGTGTGTTGAATTTTTATAAAAAAAAAACGAGAGATGGAGGAGTATTTATTGAGTTTTAAAATAAAAAAGTTCTTTTTATTTTTTACCGTTTGACAACGGTCGTTTTTTTAAATCTTGCCCCAAAACGCCGCTATCAACATGGCGCCACCCCCCAAATTTCCACCCATAGCGCCCACCGTAATGGTGTGCGGCGCTATGGGGCGTTTTCGTCCGCCAAACCGCCCAGAAGGTGCTCCACTACGTTAGGCCTAAGATATAAAATGAAAAATTACAAAAATAGTAAATTAATTTATTCCATTATGGTGAGGTAAAGTTTATGTCCTGATTGCGCTGTGATCAGGCATCATGTGGTGATGTTGATAGCCCAAAGACAAAAGGGTGTATGCACTAATCAGCCTTTGTCCCGACTTCCGAGTGTTATGTTCCTCATGTCTAAGGCTTATGCAAAACTACTATCGAGTCAGGGTCTCACTAGAAACAGCCTCTCTATTCCTGGGCAGAGGTAGGGTTGTCTACATCTTCCCCTTCTCTCACCCTCCTCAGGCTCTACCTTAGCTTTGCTATTGGTGGAATTTACCGAGTACGATGATGATAATGAGGTAACGTTTATTATATGACAGATTAACAGGCAACAAACAATAGGTGATCTTTTAGGATGGAAGACAGAGTACTATTTCAACAACAATAGTATAAGTCAAATGAACATGTGATATGATTAAGTACCTCTAGCTCGATGGTCAACTTGTAGAGCTACGTCTGCAAAGAGCTCTTGTAACAAATCACGTCTCTGAGTTGGTGAAGCAACTGCCTGACAAACAAAACCTCAAAAAAATCAAAAACAAAATCAACCGATGAATAAGAGATCAACGATGGTAAACCTTGTGAAGTTTTTTTTCGATGGCTTGAGTGAGAGCAAAGAAGTAAGCAGAGGTTCGTTGAGTATAGGGGGGTAATGGCGGCATTCTCTCTTAATCGGAATCTAGAATAATAACAGAGCATTTGATTAAAAGTAACACCACCGAACCTAGGTATGCATGTGTTGAGTAATGAATGAATGGGGTCTGGTCTGGTCTGGTCTGGTCTGGGGGTGATGACAAGATGTTGGAAATGATTGGATGGTGGTGGCCGGTGGGATGCGGCGTGGCGCCAGACCAACATTACACGCACATGTGATAGGGAGACAACACAACTGCAATCATTAGGCAGGCTGACGTATTCCTTACGATCATGGGTTTTTGTTTGTTTGAACGAATATATTTATTACCACTCACATTATTATTATTATTATTATTATTATTATTATTATTATTATTATTATTATTATTATTATTATTATATGATTAAAATTAAATATGATTTTTATGATATGATATGAATATTAAATACTCTCTGGTCCTGTTGATTTGAGTCATTTAAAAACTACATGCTCGTATGCAAAGATCATACGTTCGTATGTCAGTCAGGGACAAGATCATTTAAGAATTACGCGTTCATATTAGGTTAATCTGCTTTGTGATACACTAGCTGGGCCACATGAAATAACATCCGATAAACGATGATAAGAAAAGATAAAATTGATGTAACCAATTTAACAAAAAAAAAAAAACCAACTGTATAATCCAAATCTGAATAATGCAGAAATTATTAAGCAAAATGACACAAAGTAGATATTTGAACAAAATTCGTAACAAAACGCAACGATCTCGTTCAACCTCTTATAATAGCCGTAGTGAGTTTTAATAGACCTTTAGATTCAAAAAAACATAAACTCCAATTCGTCCACATATATCAACTGCAAATTTTCAATAACTTTCTTCAGACCTTTAAGAATGTGTATTTTTTATTACCCTTTAAAATATCCATTTCAACATCAACACGCCACTGATGAACATCCTTGTCATTTACTTTTAATTGAAGCATTTTATTCAAACTATCTTTAACTACTGAGTTGTTTGGTATAATCTATATGTTAGATGCATACTTGTATAATCTATATGTTAGATATATACTACATAGAATGACTGAAAAAGGGTGTACATCCAATTTCGGAAAAAAATAAATAAATAAACTTTTAGTAAGATCCAAAATGAATAGCATGTTCTAAGAAACTGATTAATTTAGTTTCCTCCTAACTTGATTTACATTTTTTAAATAAACCGTCACTGAATAATTGGGTAAACTAGTGTAAACTATTTGTCCCTACGGTTTAATCAATTTCTATATGCCAAAGACGAATAGTGCCCATGTGGAGCCATAAATCCTCATCCTTAGATGAACAAAAAAGACAAACAAACCTAGTTGCTATAATCTAACTAAACCATTCTAATAGAATCTTAAAAAGATGGAATAAGGGCAAACCTTTCATGAGGATAAATAGGCTGCCCACATTTGTAAATAGTAAATACAAATAAGTTGCAGTTGGAGTGGTAAGATGGCAAAGGTAGAAAAACCAAGGACAATATTGAAGCACAAGTTTTAATTCCATTGTTCAGGTCAAGATTAGTCACAAGTGCTGCTATAATCAACTAATCCATTAACACATAGTTAGCCATATCGCAAACAAACTCGTAGCACCAACAAGAACACCAACGGTACTAGTCACCATCCCATGAGCACTCTTCGGACTTTATCCACAATCTGATTTTTAACCGCCATGCTTCCCATTGCATATTTGCTATTCTCCTCCAGAAGAAACCTGTACACTTCCCATTCACCATTTTCTGTCGAATGTCTTCCAATCTCCGCCTACACACAACACATTCATATTCATGCACACTATTCATCATCTTCATCTTTCATGTAGTACTAATAATAATAATAAATAATGAGATAACTGTCATTTTCATCCATGTAGTTTGTCCAATTATGCTAGTTCAGACCAATTTCAAATTTGTACCATTTCCGTCCATGACATTCTTGAAACATGTCGGTTCCGTCCAAAAAAGCATGAGTTAACTGTCATTTTCGTCCTTGTGGTTTGTCCAAATATTCGATTCAACCTTAGTTTTTTGGATGGAACTGGGGCATGTTTTAAGAATGTCAGAGACGAAATGGTACAAATTTGAAATTTGGCCTGAACTAGCATAATTGGAAAAACTACGGGGATGAAAATGGCAGTTAACTCTAATTGAACGTTTCTTACCAAGAAGACGCATATCCCAAGAACCTTGAGTGCAAGTGTCGTATCATAGAAAACCATCGGTCGTCCCCTTCCAGATAACTCAACTGGATTAGCAACCACAAGTTCTGTATCTGGTCCACCATTCGTTATAACAACACGCAACGGGTGAAGCATTTCCAATTTCAAACGAGAGATTAGTTCTTCTTGCTTCTCCACACTCACAATCTTCAAACCATCCTTTTGCCGAATAAACAGATCTAAGTCACGATGCGCTTTGTTAACCGGTGAGAATCTCCCATAAGCTATCTGCTCAAAAGGTACAACAACATTTAATGCCGGATGCAACTGTAAATTAACAGATATTGTCGTATTGAATATGAAAGTGTGTGAGACCTGTATATCAAAGTCTTTTAATATGCGCATGATGTCATAAAGGAAACCTTTGTGATCAACACAGTTAATTTGGAGGAGTGAATGAGCCGGGCTTAGTGAATTATCAATCATGACGGCTGCATGCTTTAATCTTTTGACATCTGGACTAAGAGCTTGTGAAAGCTCTTCTTTTTCCGATAATTCCGAACAAAATATTTCTGCAACAGCCGTCTGAGAAAGAGAAGAGATACGCGGGACACTGTCGTTCTTGTAACCTGCCGAGCGGATATCGACACTTGTACACGATTCACCTAACACCGCAAGTAGTTTCTCACATGCATCATCTCTCCTCTTTTTTGTATGTAGCAACTCCCTGAAATCATATATTTTTACATGAATTACCCCCAAAAAAAAGGTTAACTAGAGTCCAAAGAAAGAGTACTAAGAACAAACCCTCACAAGTTATCGGTAATAAAGAATAGGTCCATGACACGACCATCGGGGGTGGTTGTTACTTTCACCCTCTGGATCATAAGCTCGAGCTCACAAAGAACTCGAGTCACATCTAAATTTAAAAAGAAAACAAAAGATAAAAATGTAAATGTCAGATTGTGACAAAATCATAATATAATGGTGAATTTGAAACGGAAAAATACAAGTACCATTCAATAATCCCTTTCGATCGGTGCTGCAAAATGTGAGAAGATACACTGGAGAAGCCTCGGGTTTGGGTGGTGTCTCGTTTAAATAAGCTGATACGGAAAATGCGGGACAAACGGCTAAGAGGCGTTCTTTGATGTTGGACCATCTTAAGGTAGGTGAAGTTGAGTAAGGGAACACCCATAATACTATGTAACACCATATTCCATCTGTTGTAAAATCTACACAAATGCCATTTATTTAGCAAATTAATAATGAAAGTTGCTGTATGTTTGAATCACATACAAATGTTATGAACATATTTTAAACACAAACTGACCATATATCATATAATCATAATGCAAGTTTTATTTGTGCAAGTATGAGTAACACATAACTTCATGTAAAATATTGTTTCAGAAGCAGAGAGATGTGTTTCCAACAGTTCCACATATCCTTCCCTTTGAAAGTGCGATTTTTCAGGGATGAAATGGGGTACAAACCACAGATAGTGTTGACCAAAGCCCCAAATCATTGACCACAAATTTACATACGATACAGAAACGGCGATATGCAAAAAGATGTAAAGTCTAAAGGCGATGACCCAAATTATCTTTTCTTGTAATTTAGACCAAGTAAAACCAAAAGCATGAGCTTAGGTTCAAATCTGTAGCTAATCTAGCATACTAATTTATGAATCCTAAATCGCTTTTTCTTCGATTATCCAGTTTCTGATTTCTACGTACACACACATGTTCTCTCACACTTGTTTCGAATAATTCTTTCAGATCTCCTAATTCCTATACACATAATTCAAGTGGTAGGAGAGGTTTGGTTCTTCTATGAAGACTCAAGTTCAATTCTCACTTGGTGCAAAAAAGAGTGAGGCACTGGAGGGCAATGATAGGAGACCCAGTGAAACCTGGGTTCGATCCTTGAGCCAAACGGTTTTACCGGTAATTTCATCGTCGTGCCTACGGGGGGTGGTTACCGGGTTTTCCCCGAAGTGGTGGTGGACGACTCGGGTTACTCTCGGAGTACTCCGTTTGTCCAGTGAGTGTCCCGAGAGTACTCGGGATTGATTTGTTGGCCGTTCAAACAAAGGGAACCCCATAGCTGTATGTATCCTTGCAACATAGAATCTCACTAAATAACTATGATTACTGCCTAATCATAACACAAGCTACTATGTTCCTAACATCCTATTGTATCTAACGCAAAAACATATCGCAAGTACATGCACATAGAACCTCACTACCTACATAATCATAACACGAGCCACCAGGTTCAGAATATCTTATTAATGATCCACAGCTAAAGCGATAGCACAAAAGCATATCACAAGTACATGCATAATTCAACACCGAAAGCAGTCTCTCTATTCCTACGGGTAGACTCTTCAAACCCTACCTTAACTTTGCTATTGTTGCGATTTACCAAGTATGATGATAAAACGCCCCTTCACTTTATAATAATCTTTCAATTTTCCTGTGTAGATGTTCTTGTACAAAGATAACAGGCTACAAACATACACTCATTGTACCAAAAACCCAACCATAATTGACCAATACAACAGTATTAACTTAACTAACAAGAACTTGTAATAATCAAACCACCAGCAAAACTTGAACAACAACAAATCAAAATACTAACCTCCTTTAACAATATAGAGTCCAAAATCAAGAATAATCCAACAAATATCACAACCAAGCCCAGCTTTATCAGGACAGTTAACTGTAATCACAAACGGGTCCCCCTGCTTCTTCCCTTTCTGTATCACCACCGGATCCTCACTCGGCCCACCGATATCCGGCACCGCACCAGCCGCCTGAAAACGACCAGCATCCCGAATCCCCTCGACTATGTCTCAAATACTTCGCCAGCTTATCTAACCGTTAATCACACCAAAATCCACACCAGTATATGATGCCCTTGATCTGAACCCTCAATACAGGCTATCAGATCAAAGCAACATATAACAATCCAGATTAAAAACAACAAGATTTATTTGGTAGTGTTTGACCCACGTGGCAAGAAAAAGACAGACACCTAGAAATTTTTTAAAAACAATTTAGCACCCAATGATTCATCGCCATTATTTATAAAAAAAGTAAAGCAATTTATAAACAATTCAAGATCAATAATTGCACAAACAGACAATAATAATAATAATAATAATAATACAAATAAAATAACACCCAAAATTAAATTCAAACAATTCTAGATTTAAAAACTAAAAACTTCTTCAACATTAAACCATACACCAAGATGGTGAATTGGTGAATTGAAAACAGATAACATAACATAACATAGATTACAACGAAACAGACAATCTTCTAAAACCCTAAATAATCTAACCGCCGAATCCGTACAAGGTACGGCCCTGTCGTTTAAGAGCATAAACGACATCCATAGCAGTAACAGTTTTCCGGCGAGCGTGCTCAGTGTAGGTAACAGCGTCTCTGATGACATTTTCCAAAAAGATCTTCAATACGCCACGTGTCTCTTCATAGATCAAGCCGCTGATACGCTTGACTCCACCTCTGCGAGCCAATCTGCGAATGGCGGGTTTGGTGATTCCCTGGATGTTGTCGCGAAGAACCTTTCTGTGTCTCTTGGCTCCGCCCTTTCCGAGCCCCTTGCCTCCCTTTCCACGGCCAGACATGGTTGATTTGAAGTTGCGGGTTTGATTGGTTGGTGAATTGGGTGGCGGGTGATTGTGATGGTGGATGTGGGTGGTGGTGTGGGGTTTTATATAGGTGGGGTTTGTTGAAGGCGGGATGTGAAAGTTTTTTGAGTTGTGGAGGGTTGCAGATTGGGGTGGTGTTGAAAGGTGAGAGGGGGTTGTGGCCGTTGGATTTTGGGTGAATCAACGGTGGATGAGTGGTTGTGGATTGTGATCCGTGTGGTGTGCTTCTTGTGTGAGGGTAGGAGCGTTATGTGGTCGTTTTGTTTTATTTTATTTTATTTTCTTACTTTTGTTTTATTTTTTTTTGTTTCCTGGTTATGCTTTGTAAGTTTTTGTTACCTAGTTATGCTTTGTGAGTTTTTGTTTTTCTTTTTTCTTAGTTATGCTAAGTAACCCATAATAAACATTTCATATTTTCATATAGATTTAATTGTTTTATGACGGAAGCCACTATTGGTATTGGTTCATTCATGTTTTCAAAAATCGAACTTTAGATTTATGTTTGATTTAACCGACTTATGTTTGATTGGAATACAATATATGGTACTGAAAGGGTAATATCCCAACTCGATTAAATGAGTGTGACATGTGTTTGAAAATCAACACATTGTTTTGGTATGAGAAGCATACCATATGAGAATCATAACAGTCTGAAACGAAATGTGAGGCCGGTTTAGAATAGTAAGCATAACACCGGTACGGATCAGGGAGGTTAGAACAATAGTGACTGGCACTAGGGGTCGTGAACTACAAAGTTTCATAATCCTAACAAACTAAGATGGGATGCTCATTTTTCTCAAAAGCCAAAAGCGAGCCTGAAATGGACTCGAAACAACGTCTGTTTCAAGCGAAAACTCAGTTCCGAACGTACGAAGACGCAAAAAGTCATATTGTGCGAATTGGACTGTTTTGTACGAATTAGACCTAGTTCGTACGAACCAACCCGAGTTCCTATAAGTGACTAATATGCTCAAAAGACCTCTCCGGCTTACGGTTTGATCAGTGACTTACGGCTGGAGGGATGAACACTCGATTTTCCGAAGGCAAGACACGAAGACACTCGACATAACAGCCTAGTTCGCACCAAACTGACTAATTCGTACGAAATAAGCACTAATTCGTATGAATTACTCACTTGCAGTTAACCAGTGCTATTTCGTACGAAGCACTAGTTCGTACGAAAGTCGATTTGTACAAACCAATGCTACTTTGTACGAACTACACTGCTAACCCGCCGAACTTCGTTTCAACTGTTTCAACAGGTCGGAAGACTGATGCACTTCTATTCTCGCTTACAGGCTGATCCTGGCGCTCCCTTCAATCCACAGCAGATTGTGTTTACTTGCTAAGCACGAACTGTGAGTATACTTGAACCTCTTTTTCGTTTAAACGCACTTTTGGGTGTTACATACGTCTCTCTCTCAAAACACGCTACACACAACGCTAAACTCTTAAACGCTAACCGTTCTTGCATGCCACACGTGAATCACTGAATGTTTGTTTGCTATGTGTGAATAATGAGGACTCGCAGACAACCCTTAGCAACAATAGTTCTATAGTTTGGACTCAGCACCCGATTGGTTCGGAGGTTGTTAAGGCTCGCAAACTCACTTTACGTGCGTGTTCACTGTTGTGAATACGTATCGCGCATACTCCACCTCGCAGTCGTGTTAGTTAGCTTGGATCATTATTGTTAGCTTACTTAGATTCACTTTCTCTACGTGTTCATGCTGGTTATGCGTAAACGCTTTATCTCTATTATTATGCTACTAAACCTGTGTACTCGCCTTTACTTCATGTATTGACTTTGTATTTTATCGTATGTGACAGGTTGCTGATTATTTTGAGCTGCAAAACGGATAGGACTCATACCCCAATGATTCCGTCATCGGTTGGGGTGTGACACACAAGATTAGTCATGGATAGATGATTCCTATCCACAACCCTTCATTGATTTGTATCATTCTACTTTAACACCAAGGATTAGTCAATTATTCATTCATCCTTATAACATCAAAACTTCACTAAATCAAGATTGGGGTGGTGTTGAAAGGGTGATAGGGGGTTGTGGCCGTTGGATTTTGGTTGAATCAACGGTATTTGAGTGGTCGTGGATTGTGATCCGTGTGGTGTGCTTCTTGTGTGAGGGTAAGATCGTTATGTGGTCGTTTATTTTAGTTCTTACTATATTTTTCCTAGTTATGCTTTATATGTTTTTGTTTTTATTTTTTTTCTTGCTTACACTAAGGAACCAATAATCAATATTTCATATTTTCAACAGATCTGATATGTTTTATGCCCAAAGCCATTATTGGTATTCGTTAATTCATGTTTTCAAAATTCAAAAGTTTATTTGAGTCTATGATTACACATTTGATTTAATTGACTTATGTTTAATTGGAATATATTATGTGGTATAAAAGGGTAAAAGACACGGGAATACATGCATCAATTGGTATTTGTCCTGATTGTTTAAGTGTTATGTGTCCTGGGTTCAAGGCTTGATACAAAACTACAATCGAGTCGGGGTCTCACTAGAAACAACATCTCTATTCTTACGGGGTAGAGGTAAGGTTGTCTACATCTACCCTCCTTAGACCCTACCTTAGCTTTGCTATTGGTGGGATTTACTGAAGATGATGATGATAATGATGTACCGAAAGGGTAACATCCTAACTTAATTAGATGAGTGTGACATGTGTTTGAAAATCAACACATCGTTTTGGTATGAGAATCACAACAGTTTGAAACGAAATGTGAGCCTATTTAGTGGGTTGGCAAAGAAAAGAGTTGCTAATGCTGTAGATTTGATGCGTCTTCTACCCAAACTAGGTGACCCACATAGTGAACTACTATTGCTTCGATCTTGTATGGGCATTGCTAAACTTTTCTTTGACTTGAAGACATGCTAACCTGTACACATGAAAGATGCAACATTATTCTTTGACAAAGCTTTGCGTGAGGCGATTGAGGAATTGGTGGTTTGTGGAGGTCCTTTCTTTTGTGACTTCCAGTGGTGACTTGCTTCCTTACCTATTAGGTTTGGGGTTGTATTTGGCTGTAGAGGCTTCATCCTATGCTTTTGTGTCCTCGAGGGCCCAATCTTGGGTGCTACAGGACCACATCTTAAGAGGCAGTGGCATATGTGGTATAGATTCTGATAATGCTTATGCTTTGGCTTGTCTTCGTAATATGATTCCAAGCTTCGATTTCAATGGTTTCACTAATAAGGACACCACCCCCTAAAGTCCAACATGCATCGGTGAGTGTTCTTTTTAGTAAAACTGGCCGCGACATTTAAGTACAGTTTAGCTTGACCGTTAGACAAAAAGTCGTTTTGAGTGTTTACAAGCACCACATGCCCAAGTATCGACATTGAAGTATAGATGGGTTAGGCCAGCATATGTCGCCGGTGTAGTACCATACTATCCTTAACTATCGCCTCATGATTCCATTATATCTGGTTGATGAGATATGCCTTGTTTATCATAAGACATGTTTAGATTCTTTTGGGAGCATGCAGTTCCTTGTTAAGAGCTCCCGGGGTTCAAGTACCGACATGATTTGGTTAGGGATGTCCTTTTTGACATATTCAGATGCGTTGGTATTTCTGCTAAGAAAGAGGCACCCGTGAATTCCTCAACTGACCCATTGGAAGAGAGATCTACCTTCAGACCAACTGACATTTTGGTCTTTGGATAGATAGGAGAAAAAATATGCATGTATGGATCTAACAGGGGTGTAACACCTCAAAAATTTCGTTCAATAAAATCCCGACACGTGTCCCGAAAGTTTGTGTTTGCCACTTGTGGACGAGAGGGACCAACGACGCCGTCATGTTATTTTAATAACCTCTGAACGAGGATCGAGAAAAGTCGGAGGACCAAAGTATAAAGTACCAAATTTTTGGGTTTCTGGAAGGTCCTTGCGGAACGTAACCACTTCTGGTTACGGACCGTAAGGCAATAAAATCATGGATTCAGTAAGGCGGTTACGGACCGCAAGCCTCTTTAGTTATGGTCTGTAACCATTCAAATTCAGTGGGCGCCAGAGGTCCTTACGGACCGCAAGGTAACTGCGAGTGGCAGTTTGCTTGGCAGCTTCTTGTCTTGCCACCTATTCGCGAATGCCACTCTCTTGGCTGGTTGTGACACGTCCAAAAACACCTGGAGACTCCTTGTAACACTCCTGGACAGTTGTCATGGCCTCATGCCCCATCCTTTGCTATAAATAGCATCAATGAGTGAGCTTAGAACTTGCTCATTCTCATTTCCCTTCTTCTCTTGCTCATTTGGGAGTTCCTGAGACTTTTGGGAGCACCCTCTGAGTTCTTAGTACTTGTTTGGATCACTTGTAACTGCTCCAACCCTCCTTGTTCAATTTTGTTAGGTTTCAAGCCAACGTCAAAGCGTTGACGTAAAAACGCTTTAACTTTGAGATAAGACCATTATGGTCCAGCCAATGTTCGTAACGAACATGGCTACGTGATCGTAATAAGGTAGGTATTAATCCCTCAAGAGGGCACCTCCTGATTAACACGTTTGCTTGGTCAATTGACGGGTCAAAGTTATGTTAATAAAAAGTCAAACGGCTCAGTTTTGAAATAAAATCATAACTAGCATGTAGGTGTTATAAAACCTGTTTTGACATACTAACAACTTGGTAATAATCATAAGAACATGTAGGAACATGTTCGGCTCATCAATTCCAGGTCTAAGGTCGGTTCGCAACCGAAAGTCGCGAAAGTTGACTTCTGCTTTGACTTTCAGTTCTGACCCGATTTAACAACATTAGCTACTGTCCCTAAGTTACATTATGACCATGTTTTAGTATACTATAACCCTCTGGAGTTATAGGACATGGTCATGTAGTAATCTGAGTCTTTACATAAGTATCCATTAAATATGTCAATATTTGCAAAAAGGCCCCTAATGCATAAAGATGAGGTTTTAACCTTCAACAAGTATACAAATGAGTAGTAAACTGATATGATAAATTATTTAACTCATTTTAATGTCTTAAACCTGATCATAAACTGAATTTTATTAAAAGATCGCAAAACATACTTTTAAAGGACCAAATCGCCCTTTTGGCACATAAAACGATCTAAACATAAACTTGACATCAAAACTCATTACCTACTGATGTAATATCATTATTAGGGTCATTTGGGATATTTATTCAGGTTGCAAACTGAGTTTAAGCTCTAGTTTGCATATTATGGCTTTAAATGACGATATTGCCCTTTTCGGAACTTTAAATGAATTTTAAATATTTTAATAAACCAAAACCTTATACTTACTGATGTAATATGTATATTAACATATTTTGGTCATACAAATCTGATCACAACAATAGTTTTACTTAAATACCATTTAAATCGTCATTTAGCAACTTAATAGCCATATCGGCGCGTAATATGGTTTAAAACCATATTAGAGCATCAAGGCTTGATATCTACTATTTTAAAACATATTTTCAACTTATTAACAGTAGGTACATGTCCCAA
Organism: Scalesia atractyloides; assembly: GCA_947069175.1. Taxonomy (NCBI): domain Eukaryota; kingdom Viridiplantae; phylum Streptophyta; class Magnoliopsida; order Asterales; family Asteraceae; genus Scalesia; species Scalesia atractyloides. Next base: position 4,474,080 of record CAMTDV010000030.1, read on the forward strand.
ACTCAGACTCCCAAATAAGTTATCAAATTATATGTGAAATGACCAAAATGCCCTTTCGGGACATAGTTTGGTCTTAAACTATAAACCACACATATAATTGATATCCTACTGATATAACATCATAAAATAGGTACTTTTACAGAATGATTATGTTAATAATATCAGTTTACGTATAAGCTTGTTTATTACATTTTAAAATGACGAAATTGCCCTTTTAAGGCATGGTTTGCTTTCAAAACTATAACGGGCCATCATATTAGTAACCTACTGTTATAATAACATATTTTAAACTTAATGGCAAATGAAACTTGTGTAAGACTCACCCGCTTACCTAGTTTCGCTTATATATGCGCACGGTTAAGCCTGCGTGACTAGTTTACGCAATTTGACCGAAACGGGTTTAACCATATCAAAATATTCTCAAATTCCAGAATGTATGATGGTAACCCATATTATACAAGTCCTAGTACTTGTTGGGTCCAAAATACATTCTTTTCCGGTTATCGCTTAATTTAGCATTTTCGTACGTTATCTTTATTTAAGTTAACCGGTCTAAGTCAATGAATAATAAAGACCCGCTAGCTAACTAATCGGTTAATAATACCATCCATTCCAGACTAGAGGCTTCCGGTAGATTGTCGCCAAGCTAGTTTATTTTGATTACGGCTGTGCTTTGCTTATTTTCTTACTATTAAAGATTTTGCAAGCCAGGTAAATACTTTAACTTATTTTCTCTTATACGGGCTTGGGATACGGTATACTAATACCGCATGGTTGGATATGGGATCAAAGACCAATGAGTCGGGAATTCAAATAATCAATTTTAATTCGTATTGCTTAATATTAAACATTTGGGGGTTAAAACGACCGTGTCCTGGATATGCACGGCTCATTTAATTGCAAATGGCCACGACCTAAGCACGGGGTGTAGGCATACACCCGTTAGATGCTAATTTAAAATTATAACCCATTAAGGGTGCACCTATTAAAGGTGTTAAGTGGCGTGTCGGTTAGTCATGATCCCGGCATAGTTTCCGGGCTCTAAATGTATTATTAGCATGTAAAACTGATAACATGAAAATTATTTATCCCAAGTTTTTTATTAAAACTAAGTACCATTGCGTACACTAAATGTTTTCGAAATGCTTTCAAAATGAGTCGGTTAAATGTATTTACCAGTGAAACTGACGTATTTTCAAAAGACTAAGCGCAGCGTAATTAGGCTGGAAGTGCTCGGCGAAGCTTAAGAGGAATTGCAACCCGTTGCTTAGAAGGCCTTAGTCTGTTAAATCTCCTTTTGTAATCACATTTCAATCCGCCTGTGGATCTAGTTACAAGCGTTGTATTTATTATTTTGAACTTTGAACATTCAAACATTTGTAATAGTAATTATCCAGACTTCCGCTGTGTTATATTGTATTGTTTGGTAATGATGATATCAACTTACGTTACGATATTCCCCAACCGGGCCCACCGGGTTACACGTGGAAATTAGGGGTGTGACAGGTTGGTATCAGAGCCAACTCTCGAGTGAATTAAACATTAGCCTTTTGTGTTTAATCTCGGGAATATATATTAACACATATCTCTTAGACTTTCAAGTCTAGACTTTGACCTAGGTGTAATCATTTCCATCTTATTATTCTAGCTTTGTATTTTGTTTAAATTAATTTTTTGAAATAGGAATAATGCCGCCTAAGTTTAGACGTGGAGGAAAGGGAAAAGGACCTATGAGGGGTGGACCCTCTATGACCGGACCATCCTTCAGGCCACCTTATAGACCATCTCTAGCTGGAGCAGCCGATCTGCCCGACTACAATCCTTACGAGGGATCTGGAGATTCCTCATCCCCTTTTGAACCCTTCAGACATTCTATATCACATGAATACTCTCATCCACATTCACACTCCTAGCATTCCTACCATTCTCACCATTCCCATCAATCTCACCATTCACACTCCCATTCCCATCAGGAATACTTTAACTCCTATTTCGATAACCCTGTCAACCAACCCGCACCAGAAACCCCTCCAGTTGACTCACCTACCCATATGGAGGAAGATTCCGATCCGAAGGAATTTCCCCAAACCGGATCTTACGATCACCCCATCGAGTTGTCTAGTGGCTCGAACTCTTTGGTAGGATCTCCGTTCCGAGGTCCTGATGAATATGAGCAACAGTGGGCACAATATGTGTTTGTCAACACGCCCTCCTACCACAACACCCCTCAGCATCAAACCTCGTCACCCCATCCTCATCAAGAGGACGTAGAGATGCAACAGGTGGATCAACCTCAGCCACCACCTGAATCATCATCACAAACATGCCGGAGGCGTGGGGCACGCATATCAGTGCGTGCTAGTCAAAGGTCGGGTTCGCTACCACCTTTGCCACTTTCTTACCCCACTATCCCTGAGGACCCACAAATGGGTGGACCCTCGAACACATCGCCAGTGGTGGAGCCTCCACCACAACCAGCTGTTGAGCCTCTGCCTCAACCACCTCTATCACCGCTGAATTTTGCCAATCCAATACCTGCATATACAAGACCATCAGGGTTTCACACTGCCGACCCTCCTAGCTTGTATAATTACATTCACCATGGTTTAGATCAAGATCCTTATTATGATGCAATTATTCATAATAACCTTTATCATTCCTCTTACCCTTCCTACCCACCTTCTTATACCTCTACCGGGTATCCACCTTATGGATATCCGTATCCAGTTGCGCCCCAGCCGCAACCACTTCCACCTCAGCCTCAACCCTAACCACAAGTACCACTCGAGGCCATTAATGAGGCCTTAGATCAAGTAAGGGAATGCGACAACAAGTCAAGAAATCAGAAAAGAAAACAACGAAATTTATCAAGAAGCTTTACAAGGCTGTAAAAGGAAGGAAGGATGACTAGTTTTGTATTTTCATATATGTAATTTAAATTCTAAAAGTCCCTGCGTGGACATTGTTATTCTGTTAAGTTCCTACGTGAACTATTTTTGTTATTTTAAGTCCTATATATTAGGCAATTTTGTAATGTTCCTTTTTAGTAAAATTTACTTATTATTATTTACTTCATCCAATCAATCATCATGATGTTATTCAAGTTTTATTGATCCGCTATATTAACCCAAAATCCATCAGCCAATGACTATAATCAAATAGATTGGCAAATGAAAATTTCGGAAGTAACCTTCTGTCTAGCAAAGGTGAACGATGTTCAACTTCCAAATTTATCATTTCTCTGTGTCAAACTCAATAAGAGATAACTCTTAAACCCTAGTGGTAAGTGTTATCACATTAATCATTTGAATAAATGACAGTGTTCAAACCCTATCGCCTAAGTGATCAAGTTAGATCTTGGCTAAAATGTTCAAACACTCAATAATAGTGTAAAGCCAATGAGCAATAATACAATAGTGACGCATGACACACTAACTGATAAATTATGGACTACGTCCGATCTATAAAATGCCTATGATGGTCCTTTGAGACCTAGGTTATATATAAATATACCACATTTAATATTTAAAATTATGTATGGTCATAGAACCATGTTGTGAACAAGGGAACGTCATAACATCTAACCAAATTCATCTTAATACTAAGAAATAAGTTGCGACAATGGCGGGATCAAACGAAGTAAATAGCAAACGCAACGATGACGACGCCAATGAGAACATCATCATAAGTAAGAATGACTTGAGAGAACTTATTGCCACAGAGGTTGGCAAAGCCTTAAAAGATAGGTCTGAACGTCAACCTGAGTCGAGCGCTTCTCGCTCTAAGCCCATCTCTAAACCTAAAACTCAGCCTAGCCACTCAAGGACGAAAAAGAGTGAGGCACACTCCTCGAATGTGAGGAGTATAGCAAAGAGTGATGAGCATCCTAAGAAGCCGAATGCCGATGGTGACGGTTGCTCCTACAAGTACTTCGTGTCTTGTGGACCCCGTGATTTTAATGGGGAAAATGAGTTGTTGAGTGTTTGAGATGGTTAGATGAGATGGAGACGGTGGTGGATATCAGCGGCTGCGCTGATAAAAAATATGGTTAAGTATGTATCTCAATCGTTCAAAGGCGACACCCTTATCTGGTGGAAAGCCTTAGTCCAGTCTACGGGCAAAGTTCATCTCTACAACCTAAGTTGGTCTAAGTTTGTAGAATTAGTGAAGGATACCTATTGTCCACCCCATGAGGTAGAGAAAATTGAGTCAGATTTCTTAAATCTGACTATGAAAAACATGGATTGTCGGAAATTTGTCACCGACTACAATTCTCTTTCAAGACTAGTGCCGTATCTAGTTACCCCGGAGCCCAAACGTATCGCACGTTTCATCAATGGGCTAGCTCCTGAAATCAGGAGTATGGTTAAGGCGGTGCAACCTGGCACCTACAAATCTGCTGTAGAACTATCTCTCTCCCTCACACAGGATTATGTGAGGCGAATGTCAGTTAAGACTGACAATGATGGGAAGCGAAAACGGGAGGACGACAACTCCCAAAAATTTAACAAGAAAGGAAAACATGGGTTTAGTAAGGATAATCAGAAGTCGAGCGATAAACCTACGTGCAAAACGTGTGGAAAACAACATTATGGGCAGTGTCGCTTAGACCAGAAGCCGAAGCAGTGCAATATCTGCAAGAAAACAGGGCATCGGTCACATGAGTGCCGAAACATAAAAGATGCTACCTGTTTTGGATGTGGCGAGAAAGGTCACATCAAAACGAATTGCCCTAAGGCTACTACTAAGAGTAAGGCCAAAACTACCGAGGCTAAGAAAGCCACTGCTAGGGCCTTCCAAAGGAATTCTAAGGAAGCAGTGAAGGATAACAATGTCATAACGGGTACGTTCCTTATCAACGACACTTTTGCTAGAGTTCTTTTCGATTCGGGCGCCGATAAATCGTTTGTAGATCATAAGTTTAGTGAACTATTAAACTTGCCCGTAAGAACTCTAGACATAACCTATGAAGTAGAGCTCGCTGATGGAACTACAGAAATCGCTTCATCCATTCTCGATGGATGCTTCATAACCATCAAGAATCATTCTATCCCCGTCTCTCTTTTACATATGAAACTAGCGGGATTCGATGTAGTCTTAGGTATGGATTGGTTATCGCATAACCAAGCTCGCATTGCCTGTGATAAGAAACTTATTGAACTCAAATCCCCATCTGGTAAAATCCTCACCATTCATGGAGACAAACACTTTGGACTGCCTGATAAAGCAGTTTTGCTTAAGGCATCTAGATGTATGACGAAAGGATGTGTCATTTACATGGCACAAGTTACTGTTGATGAACCCAAACCAAAGATTGAAGATATACCTATCATTTCCGAATACCCAGACGTGTTCTCAGAAGAATTACCTGGCTTACCTCCTGATAGGCAGGTAGAATTTTGAATTGACATCATACCTGGAGCAGCTCCCATAGCTAAAGCTCCATACCGTTTCGCACCCACCGAGATGAAAGAATTGAGAACCCAATTGGACGAACTCTTAGAGAAAGGTTTTATTCAACCTAGCTCTTCGCCTTGGGGAGCTCCTATTCTTTTCGTCAAAAAGAAGGATGGATCTATGCGAATGTGCATTGATTACCATGAGCTCAATAAGATAATGATCAAGAATCGTTATCCCTTGCCCAGGATTGATGATTTGTTTGACCAATTGCAAGGTGCAAGTTACTTCTTGAAGATTGATTTAAGATCGGGATATCACCCGCTTAAAGTTAGAAACGAAGATGTTCCGAAAACTGCCTTCAGAATGAGATATGGACATTACGAATTCTTAGTGATGCCTTTCGGACTCACTAATGCACCCACAACATTCATGGATCTCATGAACAGAGTCTGTAAGCCATACTTAGATAAGTTTGTCATTGTCTTCATAGACGACATCCTTATATACTCTCGTAATCAATCCGATCACGAGAAACATTTAAGGTGCATCCTCGATACACTACGTCAGGAAAAGATGTACGCAAAATTTTCTAAGTGTGAATTCTGGCTACGTGAGGTTTAGTTCCTTGGTCACATAGTAACTGAACATGGTATCCAAGTAGATCCAGCAAAGATAGAAGCAATAATGAATTGGGAAGCCCCAAAGACACCTTCTGAGATACGTAGTTTCCTAGGACTGGCTGGTTATTAACGAAGGTTCATTGAGAACTTTTCACGAATAGCCGTTCCTTTGACAATTTTAACGCGTAAGGATGCTAAATTCAATTGGGGTCCAAAGCAACAAGAATCCTTTGAGACATTAAAGTTTAAGTTAAGCAATGCCCCGGTGTTAACTCTGCCAGAAGGTATTGAAGAGTTTGTGGTTTACTGTGATACTTCGCACACTAGTATGGGACGTGTGCTAATGCAAAGAGGCAAGGTGATTGCCTATGCATCACGACAATTGAAAGTGCATGAGAGGAACTACACCACCCATGATTTGGAACTGGGTGCGGTAGTATTCGCACTTAAACTTTGGAGACACTATTTATATGGAACAAAGTGTATCATCTACACTGACCATAAAAGTCTTCAACACTTGTTCACTCAAAAGGATCTGAACATGAGGCAATGTCGTTGGATGGAAACACTCAATGACTACGATTGTGAGATTCGATATCATCTAGGGAAGGCGAATGTTGTCGCTGATGCGCTTAGTCGCAAGGAAAGAATTAAACCTCTAAGGATCAATGCCAAGAGCATTGAGCTGAAGAATAGCTTGAATGAAAAGCTGCTAAATGCACAAAAGGAAGCCATGTCAGAGAATAACGTCACTAAGGAAGGACTAGGTGCAACCATTAATAAATTAGCATCTGGAAAGGACGGAATGCTTAGGCTTAATAATCGGATCTGGGTTCTGATCTTTGGAGGACTTAGAGATATAATCCTCCAAGAAGCACATAGTTATAAATATTCGGTTCACCCAGGAAGTGACAAGATGTATCAAGATCTTAAGCCCAGTTATTGGTGGATGAGTATGAAGAAAGATATAGCCAACCATGTAGCAAAGTGCTTGACGTGTTCTCAAATTAAGACAGAACACCAGAAACCGTCGGACTTCTACAACAACTTGAAATCCTAGTATGGAAATGGGAAATGATAACAATGGACTTCATCACTAAGTTACCCAAGACCAAGCGTGGCAATGACACGATTTGGGTTATTGTGGATAGATTAACCAAACCCGCTCATTTCCTACCAATTAAGGAAACATATGATTTGGATAAACTGGCCAAACTCTATGTCGATGAGATTGTGTCTTTGCATGGTGTGCCGACATCCATCGTATCTGATAGAGATACAAGATACACATATCACTTTTGGAAGAGCTTCCAACAATCTCTAGGCACAAGATTAAATTTCAGTACGGCTTACCATCCGCAAACGGACGGACAAAGTGAGCGTACCATTCAAACCTTGGAGGACATGCTTCGAGCTTGTGTGATCGATTTAGGAGGAAGTTGGGATGACCACTTACCCCTAATCGAATTCTCTTATAACAATAGTTATCACACAAGTATTAAGGCCGCTCTTTTTGAAGCCTTATAAGGAAGAAAATGTAGGACGCCTGTGTGTTTGGGCTGAAGTTGGAGAAGCCTAACTATCTGGACCGAAAATCGTTCTCGAAACCGCAGAAAAGATTGTACAAATCCGTGATCGACTTAAGGCAGCTCGTGATAAACAAAAGAGCTATGCTGACAAAAGGCGTAAACCTTTACAGTTCCAAGTTGGAGACAAAGTTATGTTAAAAGTATCACCTTGGAAAGGTGTAATGCGCTTTGGCAAAAAGGGCAAGTTAAGCCCAAGATACATTGGACCATTCGAGATAACCGAATGTGTCAGATCTGTAGCTTATAGGCTTAAGCTACCTGAGAAGCTCAGTGGAATTCATGATGTTTTCCACGTCAGTAACTTGAAGAAATGCCTCGTGGACGAGTCATTAGCAATGCCTCACGAAGATATACAGATCGATGAAAACTTGCGTTTCATAGAGAAACCAATTGCGATCGAAGATCGGCAAGTTAAAAAGCTTCAAAGAAAGCACGTACCTATTGTGAAGGTTAAATGGGATGCCCGTCGAGGTCCCGAATATACTTGGGAGGTCGAGTCAAATATGTGACAAAAGTACCCTTATCTATTTGAATAAATCTCGAGGTCGAGATTTTTGTTAAGGGGGTGAAGATGTAACACCTCGAAAATTTCGTTCAATAAAATCCCGATACGTGTCCCGAAAGTTTGTGGTTGCCACGTGTAGCCGAGAGGGACCAACAACACCGTCATGTTATTTTAATAACCTCTGAACGAGCATCGAGAAAAATCAGAGGACCAAAGTATAAAAATACCAAATTTTTGGGTTTCTGGAAGGTCCTTGCGGAACGTAGCCACTTCTGGTTACGGACCGTAAGGCAATAAAATCATGGATTCAGTAAGGCGGTTACGGACCGCAAGCCTCTTTGGTTACGGTCCGTAACCATTCAAATTATGTGGGCGCCAGAGGTCCTTACGGACCGCAAGGCATAACCTTTACGGTCCGTAAGGGACTGCCAGTGGCAGTTTGCTTGGCAGCTTCTTGTCTTGCCACCTATTCGCGAATGCCACTCTCTTGCCTGGTTGTGACACGTCCAAAAACACCTGGAGACTCCTTGTAACACTGCTTTAAATGAATTTTAAATATTTTAATAAACCAAAACCTTATACTTACTGATGTAATATGTATATTAACATATTTTGGTCATACAAATCTGATCACAACAATAGTTTTACTTAAATACCATTTAAATCGTCATTTAGCAACTTGATCGCCATATCGGTGCGTAATATGGTTTAAAACCATATTAGAGCATCAAGGCTTGATATATACTGATTTTAAAACATATTTTCAACTTATTAACAGCAGGTACATGTCCCAAACTCAGACTCCCAAATAAGTTATCAAATTATACGTGAAATGACCAAAATGCCCTTTCGGGACATAGTTTGGTCTTAAACTATAAACCACACATATAATTGATATCCTACTGATATAACATCATAAAATATGTACTTTTATAGAATGATTATGTTAATAACATCAGTTTACGTATAAGCTCGTTTATTACATTTTAAAATGACGAAATTGCCCTTTTAAGGCATGGTTTGCTTTCAAAACCATAACGGGCCATCATATCAGTAACCTACTGTTATAATAACATATTTTAAACTTAATGGCAAATGGAACTTGTGTAAGACTCACCCGGTTACCTAGTTTCGCTTATATATGCGCACGGTTAAGCCTACGTGACTAGTTTACGCAATTTGACCGGAACGGGTTTAACCATATCAAAATATTCTCAAATTTCAGAATGTATGATGGTAACCCATATTATACAAGTCCTAGTACTTGTCGGGTCCAACATACGTTCTTTTCCGGTCATCGCTTAATCTAGCATTTTCATACGTTATCTTTATAAAGACCCGCTAGCTAACTAATCGGTTAATAATACCATCCATTCCAGACTAGAGACTTCCGGTAGATTGTCGCCAAGCTAATTTATTTTGATTACGGCTGTGCTTTGCTTATTTTCTTATTATTAAAGATTTTGCAAGCCAGGTAAATACTTTAACTTATTTTCCCTTATACGGGCTTGGGATACGTTATACTAATACCGCATGGTTGGATATGGGATCAAAGACCAATGAGTCGGGAATTCAAATAATCCATTTTAATTCGTATTGCTTAATATTAAACATTTGGGGGTTAAAACGACCGTGTCCTGGATATCAACGACTCATTTAATTGCAAATGGCCACGACCTAAGCACGGGGTGTAGGTATACACCCGTCAGATGCTAATTTAAAATTATAACCCATTAGGGGTGCATCTATTAAAGGTGTTAAGTAGCGTGTCGATTAATCATGATCCTGGCATAGTTTCCGGGCTCTAAATGTATTATTAGCATGTAAAACTGGTAACATGAAAATTATTTATCTCAAGTTATTTATTAAAACTAAGTACCATTGCGTACACTAAATGTTTTCGAAATGTTTTCAAAATGAGTCGGTTAAATGTATTTACCAGTGAAAACTGACGTATTTTCAAAAGACTAAGCGCAGGTGACAAGTATCCGTAAGTAGGCTGGAAGTGCTCAGCGAAGCTTAAGAGGAATTGCAACCCTTTGTTTAGAAGACTTTAGTCTGTTAAATCTCCTTTTGTAATCACATTTCGATCCGCCTGCGGATCTAGTTACAAGCGTTGTATTTATTATTTTGAACTTACAAATTTCAAACGTTTGTAGTAGTAATTATCCAGACTTCCGTTGTGTTATATTGTACTGTTTGGTAATGATGATATCAACTTATTTCACGATATTCTCCAACCAGTCCCACCGGGTTACACGTGGAAATTAGGGGTGTGACAAGGGGTTTCCTCGCTTGTGGGCTTAGGCGGTAGTGTTTTCACGGTGGGTCAGGCTGCTTCAGGCAAAGTAACCAAACACGAGAAAGCGTGCCCTGACAACCAACACATGTTTATCCCACTTGCTTTTAATACTTTTGGTTTCCTGGCGCCAGAGGCTGTGGACCTACTTAGTCAAGTTCAAAGGGTCATGAATAGTAATGTTATGCCCTCGAGATCCATGGACGTAGTTTTTAAAAGACTTAGTTTTGCTATTCAAAAAGGGGTAGCGGCGCAGCTTGTTGCCCGTTTACCTTCTATGTCAATGTAATTTCAAACATATTTTAAAGAAAAACTATCACTTTGTGAGCTACGAGTATGATCTTGTTGATGAAAAACCTTGTTGAACATGACTTTTGATTTGATTTTTTCTTTTAAAAACATTTTCAAATTCTATATGATGTTTATGGGATAAAACTCATTTTTGGTATATTTATGGGATGTACTTTGTTGTGAAATTTTTTGTTTATTTTTATTAACACAAGAGTTGTTTTTAGAAGGGGCGAATATGGGTCTGGCTAAGTGATACATTGTTAAGCAGGCCCGTTACCCGTTATCTTCTTAGGGTTGCTCGTAGGGGCAGATATAGGTTTGGCTAAACATCAGGATTTGGTTAAACCAAAACAATTTTGGTGGGTTGGGCGTGGGTGGGCTCGATACAATGAACTTAGCTCTTCTTTTAAAATGGTGGTGGAGATGGCGAGTTGACAAGGACGCACTTTAGGTGAAGTGCATTTCGGCGATACACTTCAACAGGTTTTATTGTGACGGGCAAATGGCTAAAGGATCTATCATAGGTGCGTGGCCAAATATTTAAAAAATTAATAGAGATTTCAAGCTGCGGGGAATTGATACGGGGAGACTTTTCAGAAGGTTAGTAGGGGCTGGAGATAAAACCAAGTTTTGAAAAAGATGAGTGGCTCGGGAGGTGTAAGTTGATGTCCATTTTTCCTGATCTTTACACTTTGGAGTCAAAGAAAAACTGTTTAGTACGGGACAGGGTTCTCAGAGGCGAATCGGGGGCTTACGAACCAAAGTGGAGTTGGGTGAAAAGCAACTTTTCCGCTCTAGAAGTTTCTAATATCGCTGACCTTGAAGAGCTCGTCAAATAGTACAACTTTCATTCAGGTCTGGACAGTTGGAGTTGGGAAGGAGATTCAAAAGGAGTTTTTTTGGTCAAGTCACACTATTTTAAACAAGTTATCTTTTAAAAGGCTTATTCTACAGAAATAAGAAAGTATTCAAAAGAACGACCATTCCAAATGCAAGAGTGCTGACTGCTGAGGATATAAAAGACTCAACTTTTCTTTTGATAAAACATAGAGAAAAATGGTGAATGTATCACATAGAAGATTGGTTAGATTTTGATCTTAGTTCGTTTGGGTATTGATTTTAATTGTATCAGTTGGTGTAACTTTTCCCTTGTTTAGTATCTTGCATTCTTTCTAGCTTGGGTTGTGGGGTTTGGATGGTTTCAGGGCCTGACCTATAGTACAAGTAATCTAGGCTTGGGCCTAGGGCCTCCACTTAAAAGAAAATTAATATGTAACTATTAATATTAGTGCAAATTATTGTTTTAGATTTGTTTCATTCCTTATACAAGCAAATCACTTTGTGTTATAGTTGTGTTAGATTTTTGCTTGATTCCAAACACGAACAAAAGAGTATCGTTTATAATAATCATAGAAGGAAAAGAACCACCCCAAATATTTAATTTCGCCTTGGGCCTATAAAAAGGTTAGAACGACCCTGGTTGGTTTGAATAAAATTTGCTTGCATGGCTGTTTAAAAAAAAACTAAACATATTTGAAAATCTTATAAAAAATATATATCTAACTTTAAAAAAATCTCCATGGTTAATGATACTCATTTCAATCAATTTGGAGTAAGTCTACACTTTGTATATGAAAAGAAACTTCATTTACGACATTGGCACCGCTCCTTGCAATTGAAATCATTGGCTTCCCATTAAGCTAAACTATTGTGTGGAGACTTATTCAAATAGGATCCCAGTCAAGCAAAATCTGGTGTCAAAGAGGCGTAGCTTTGAGTTCTGACATCTGCGGTTTGTGCGAAGAGGAGTGCGAGTCGGTGCAACATGTTTTTCTTTCTTGTCCATTCACCAAGTCAGTTTGGAAAGCTATCTCTCTTTGGTGCAGTTGGGACCTAACAGGTTGGGACAACTTAGATTGCTTGTTCGGCATCGCTTCGGAGCCGGGTTCGAAGTCGGAAAAAAAGTGTCTCGTGGCTATCATCTATGCAACTTGGTTCGTTTGGAAGGCCAGAAACGATAGGAATTTCAGCAACGTGAGGAGAACAGCTGAGCAGTTGAGGGAAGAGATTATCAACAATCTTTTTAGTTGGATTGCAAATAGGTCCAAACACTCATTGCTGTCATCGAAAGTTATGGGTCAAAAGCCCTCTTTCTTGCTTTAGTTGGTTTATGTTTTTGTGGTTTCTTCTTTCCTTTTTTGTACTTTGCCTGCACCTAGCTAGTTGGTTGGCTTTTTAATATGATGAGGTGAAGTGATGTGCAAAAAAAATAAAAAAAAACTAACAATATAGGGTTTTCTCTTCGAACCGGTACTCACGAAACCTTCAACCCCAGACCGGTCCGAGCTAAATGCCTCATATATACGCAACATATACACACACTACCCACGCCCCCGTAAACCCGTAATCGCTAGAGACAATCCCCGCAAGCAGAATCAGAATGAGGAAGTTCGATCCATGGCCCGTGTTCTTCAAAAGGGAGTTCAATCGTAACTGGCCCTTCCTCGTCGGATTCGCCATCACCGGAGCCGTCATCACCAAGTTCTCCCTCGGCCTTACCGGTTCGTCTCCTCCCTTTGTTTCATTCACTTTTGACCCGATCCTCAATTCAGATTTACTAATTCAACCACTTTCATTCTGTTACAGAGGAAGACAGGAAGAACTCCGTCTTTGCACAAAGGCACAAAAAGTAAGATACGATATCATACCCCCAATATTTGTAACCCTAGATTTCAGTTTCTGATTGGTAGATCGCGTGTTTTGTGTTTAGCGTACTATTGAGGCACCGTTACTTTATTCGATTTATAAATGAATTGTAGATGCGGTTACAAATTTCTCATTTTTAGGGTTTGTTTGATCAGTAATTTTGCCAGACATAATGTTTACTTTTGTGTATTAAATTTGTAAATTGGTTTCCGGTTAATGTACCGGAGTGTTATAAAGATCAATTATAGGGAATTTTAAATGGTGTTGATGCTTATTGCAACTAGCAGTTTAGTAGGTTGTATTAGACATTTTTTTTGCTGATTGGTGATTGATTACATGCTAGAGTGGTTATAACAAGTGGCCAATCGATAGATATAGGTTGAGTATGCATCCTTTCAGTTCATTTTTTGGTAATTAGTTTGATAAATATGCATATGCTGATATATCTTTATTATGTGTTTACTGTTTACCCATGGTCACCATTTACGATTAGGTTCTACTTGATGACACATTCTTTTGCTTAGCTTGTGTCACAGTTGTCAATAGCGAGCATAGAGATCGCTATGGCGCGTTAGCGTATAGGTCTAGGTTCGCTATTAGGGTTGTAGATAGCGATAATAGCGGTATTTTTTTTGATATAAATAACAACTAAAAATAGCTGGATTTTAGTTTTTTTGTTAAATATACATGTAAATTAGTATATATACAGGGGTATTTTGATATAATATACATATAATTTTTTTTTTTAAATTTATTTCTAGTGTATAGCTATTTATAAAATAGCCACCCGCTATTTATCTATTCGCTATGTAGCATATAGGTGTCTTATCGCTATTTGTTGCTATTCGCCATTGACAACTATGGCTTGTGTATCTGGCTGTATGGTTATTACTATCGGCCTATCGCGCATTGAGTTTTTTAAGATTGAATGAAAATTGGACCAGGGAGCTCTTTCTTGGAGCCATCTGGAGTTTAAGTTAGATAAGGAGACGGGTTAGCCTGTCGTAGATAGCTTGCATATGTACTATGGAGGGTGAAGGTCTTGCCTTTTCTGCTAAAACTAACTGCAAATTGCATCATTATCAAATCATAATAATTTCAATTGGTTGGAATCTGTCACTTCTATAGAATATGCATGCGGACATCTAACTCTGTGTGCACTGATGACAGCTAATATCTCTTTGGAAAAATGTTCTCTTTTTCTAGTTGCATAACCTGGATTGTCGTAACGAACTTGGTCAAATTTGACCCGTGTTCAGTTATTTTGTTCTTTCATTTTTGTGGGCACATGATATATATGTGAGGCGTCTAATTTGTTTTGGTAATGCTTATTGCAGTTGAACATGCTCTCTTCTGTAGAGGCGGACATGGGTGATTTCGGGTTGCGGTTATGATGCAAGTGTTGGTACATTGGTTTATATTGTTTTCGGTAGTAATAAAGATCTAAGATTGCAGCTTCTTGATGAACTTGCATCAAGATACAATATATTTCCTATATGAATGTTTGAGACAAGTTTTTGATTGGTATCTGTTTTGTGAACTGTTCTGAAGGGCTTCATTGGAAGTCTAAACACTGAATAACAAAGTTGATAAATCTAGTGTTGCTGCTATGGAAGTGTTTGGGCTTCTTATGAATGTATTTTTTGTTCTTATTTTCGAAACTCTTTTTAACTATTTAACTTGCGTTTTTACTCTTGAAAATGATGTTAGATGGTCACAAAACCGTTTTAATAAGACTAAAGGGTGTGGGGGACGTCCCAGGGTTGTCCACACCGCCCCCCTTTGGTCCGTCCCCATCGTTCCTCCATTGCCGCTTGCGACAGGTCCACCTCTTTCTTATCCAACACACACACATATACATACATACATCTTGTATACATAAAAGGGCTCATCCTCCACACCCTTGGCCCATCCCTCAGGGCTCATCCCCTACATCCGATGACATGACTGTCTACGTGACGGATCATCCTTAATGGGCTACCCTCTTTCACACCATATAGTCTAATGTTTGCCAATACTTTACACACTGTAAGATTATTATGATTACTATGGGTACAAGGCTATGAGCCTATTATCTATATGACAAGTAGGTTATTAGGTAACAATTTCTCTATTAGGCTGGTGGGTGTGGTACATGCCACGTAGATTTTGTGATAAAATGGTGCCCCCTTTAACAATGAGGGTGTGGGATAAAGCCCCCACTAAGTTCATAGCACCCTCATAATTAAACAATAAGCAAAATCTGATTGGTTGAAAACATTGGGCCCCACCTGCAATGCCATTGGTGCTCGTCAGCATGCTGGCAGAAGGGCTATAGCGCCCCCAGTTTAACGGCGGTGGTGTGGGTTTAGGCGCCCCAGGGCGCTATAATGATGAGGTGGCGGGGTGGCGCTATGCCACACCGTCTCGCCTTACTCTTAGTTTCTTGTCATAATATTTTGCAAATGTACTAACAATACACTAGAGATAAATATTTTTAGCGCAAGAGATTGCAACATTCTAAATTTTTTTAGCGCAAGAGATTGCAACATTCTAAATTCTTTATATAGTTGCATATAAACTTATATAAATCCAAATCAGTAAACATTGCATGAGCCCCAAACATTTTAAAGAATCTCAAACGAGTCACAAAATATTAGTAAGTTCTATAAAAGCTTGTAGCAAGTTTTTTAGAAGTTCATGGACATCCTCATATTCTATTGTTTTCTATTTTCTATAATAGAAGCAGAAGGCATAACTTTAAATATCCTTATTAGGTCAAACGGTGTGGTTTGTCGCCACCTTAACAATTGGAAGGTTCTTACTGGCCCATAGGGCTGACATAGGGGTCCACACACTCACCTTTTTTCTTGTGCCCGTTACCCCACTCACGACTTGGGGTCCTTTAGCGCCATCATGGCGTTAAAAGGGCTGATGTGGTTGGGGACGCCAGACCACACCGTCCAACCTTAATAGGTTCAAAAAACTTTTTTTATAGTTAATTGATATCAACCAATCAATAATACCCACTATAATGTCACTCACATAATACACACGGTTCATAACATAGTAGCAAGTTGAATAAAAGGAAAAACTCACAAGTTATCCAACAAAATTCAAAGATTTTCTCATTGATAGAACAAACAAAAGTGCCAATTGGCTAAAGAATATTTTCAGACTCACTCTGTCAAAATGGTAAAGAAACATGGAAACCAACCCCCTTGTATGGGAGCTGGTCATTGATACAACAAGTGTAAGAAACAAAACACACAACTGAAAAACAAGATATCATATCATCGCGTGCTTGCTGATCGCTTTATACCTTTTTCTCAACTCCAAGCCTCAGCCTAAAATCAGCTTCCATGAGCGGAAGACCATCGTGCAGTTTGATCTTCGGCTCCCATCCAAGCATCTTCTTTGCGTTTGTGATGTCGGGCTTTCTCTGCCTTGGATCATCTGGTGTGTTTTCCACCATCTTAATCTCTATTTTCGGATTTATAAGCTGCATTTCAACACCATGTTATAAAACCTAAAGTAGTTATACTTTTCCAATGAATTTGAAATGGTGAGAAAAGTAAAATAAAAGACTAACCTCTTTCACTGTCTCAGCGAGTTCAATCATGGTAAATTCACCGGGATTACCAATGTTGATTGGTCCGGTGTTCTCCCCTTCCATAAGCCGAACAAGCCCATCCACCTATTACCATTGCAAAAAGTCAATGTTTGACCACGCTCCGCCATTTTATATCATAAATGCATAATCATATTATCTTTCAAGATACCATATCAGAGACATAACAGAAACTGCGAGTTTGAGTTCCAGGGGCCTGAACAGTCAAAGGTTCATCACTGCAAGAATTTAAGAGACACATAGGTAAGATTAACAGAACTTATAGTAGAAGAACTTTTAAACCGATAGATATTGACTTTGATTGCTATGAAGGACTTACCGAAGTGCTTGAGCTATAAAATTACTCACAACACGCCCATGTCAATATTCATCCGGGGTCCATATGTGTTGAAGATACGAGCGATTCTTATTTCTGTAATTTTTAAACAAAGAATGAGTCAACCGATTTGGTCATCACTAAGTTACCCAAGACCAAGCATGGTAATGACACGATTTGGGTTATTGTGGATAGATTAACCAAACCCGCTCATTTTCTACCAATTAAGGAAACATATGATTTGGATAAACTGGCCAAACTCTATGTCGATGAGATTGTGTCTTTGCACGGTGTGCCGACATCCATCGTATCTGATAGAGATACAAGATACACATATCACTTTTGGAAGAGCTTCCAACAATCTCTAGGCACAAGATTAAATTTCAGTACGGCTTACCATCCGCAAACGGACGGACAGAGTGAGCGTACCATTCAAACCTTGGAGGACATGCTTCGAGCTTGTGTGATCGATTTAGGAGGAAGTTGGGATGACCACTTACCCCTAATCGAATTCTCTTATAACAATAGTTATCACACAAGTATTAAGGCCGCTCCTTTTGAAGCCTTATACGGAAGAAAATGTAGGACGCCTGTGTGTTTGGGCTGAAGTTGGAGAAGCCCAACTATTTGGACCGAAAATCGTTACCGAAACCACGGAAAAGATTGTACAAAACCGTGGTCGACTTAAGGCAGCTCGTGATAGACAAAAGAGCTATGCTGACAAAAGGCGTAAACCTTTACAGTTCCAAGTTGGAGACAAAGTTATGTTAAAAGTATCACCTTGGAAAGGTGTAATGCGCTTTGGCAAAAAGGGCAAGTTAAGCCCAAGATACATTGGATCATTCGAGATAACCGAATGTGTCAGATCTGTAGCTTATAGGCTTAAGCTACCTGAGAAGCTCAGTGGAATTCATGATGTTTTCCACGTCAGTAACTTGAAGAAATGCCTCGTGGACGAGTCATTAGCAATGCCTCACGAAGATATACAGATCGATGAAAACTTGCGTTTCATAGAGAAACCAATTGCGATCGAAGATCGGCAAGTTAAAAAGCTTCGAACAAAGCACGGACCTATTGTGAAGGTAAAATGGGATGCCCGTCGAGGTCCCGAATATACTTGGGAGGTCGAGTCCAATATGTGACAAAAGTACCCTTATCTATTTGAATAAATCTCGAGGTCGAGATTTTTATTAAGGGGGTGAAGATGTAACACCTCGAAAATTTCGTTCAATAAAATCTAGACACGTGTCCTGAAAGTTTGTGGTTGCCACGTGTAGCCGAGAGGGACCAACAACACCGTCATGTTATTTTAATAACCTCTGAACGAGCATCGAGAAAAATCAGAGGACCAAAGTATAAAAATACCAAATTTTTGGGTTTCTGGAAGGTCCTTGCGGACCGTAGCCACTTCTGGTTACGGACCGTAAGGCAATAAAATCATGGATTCAGTAAGGCGGTTACGGACCGCAAGCCTCTTTGGTTACGGTCCGTAACCATTCAAATTATGTGGGCACCAGAGGTCCTTACGGACCGCAAGGCATAACCCTTACGGTCCGTAAGGGACTGCCAGTGGCAGTTTGCTTGGCAGCTTCTTGTCTTGCCACCTATTCGCGAATGCCACTCTCTTGGCTGATTGTGACACGTCCAAAAACACCTGGAGACTCCTTGTAACACTTCTGGACAGTTGTCATGGCCTCATGCCCCATCCTTTGCTATAAATAGCATCCATGAGTGAGCTTAGAACTTGCTCATTCTCATTTCCCTTCTTCTCTTGCTCACTTGGAAGTTCCTGAGACTTTTGGGAGCACCCTATGAGTTCTTAGTACTTGTTTGGATCACTTGTAAGTGCTCCAACCCTCCTTGTTCAATTTTGTTAGGTTTCAAGCCAACGTCAAAGCGTTGACGTAAAACGCTTTGACTTTGAGCTAAGACCATTATGGTCCAGCCAATGTTCGTAACGAACATGGCTACGTGATCGTAATAAGGTAGGTATTAATCCC
This sequence comes from Scalesia atractyloides, assembly GCA_947069175.1. Lineage (NCBI taxonomy): Eukaryota > Viridiplantae > Streptophyta > Magnoliopsida > Asterales > Asteraceae > Scalesia > Scalesia atractyloides. The sequence continues at coordinate 4,493,416 of CAMTDV010000030.1, forward strand.
TCAAGAGGGCACCTCCTGATTACCACGTTTGCTTGGTCAATTGACGGGTCAAAGTTATGTTAATAAAAAGTCAAACAGGTCAGTTTTGAAATAAAATCATAACTAGAAATGTAGGTGTTATAAAACCTGTTTTGACATACTAAAAACTTGGTAATAATCATAAGAACATGTAGGAACATGTTCGGCTCGTCAATTCCAGGTCTAAGGTCGGTTCGCAAACGAAAGTCGCGAAAGTTGACTTCTGCTTTGACTTTCAGTTCTGACCCGATTTAGAAACATTAGCTACTGTCCCTAAGTTACGTTATGATCACGTTTTAGTATACTATAACCCTCTGGAGTTATAGGACATGGTCATGTAGTAATCTGAGTCTTTACATAAGTATCCATTAAATATGCCAATATTTGCAAAAAGGCTCCTAATGCATAAAGATGAGGTTTTAACCTTTAACAAGTTTATAAATGAGTAGTAAACTGATATGATAAATTATTCAACTCATTTTAATGTCTTAAACCTGATCATAAATTGAATTTTATTAAAAGATCGCAAAACATACTTTTAAAGGACCAAATCGCCCTTTTGGCACATAAAACGATTTAAACATAAACTTAACATCAAAACTCATTACCTAATGATGTAATATCATTATTAGGATTATTTTAGATATTTATTCAGGTTGTAAACTGAGTTTAAGCTCTAGTTCGCATATTATGGCTTTAAATGATGATATTGCCCTTTTCGGCACTTTAAATGAATTTTAAATATTTTAATAAACCAAAACCTTATACTTACTGATGTAATATGTATATTAACATATTTTGGTCATACAAATCTGATCACAACAATAGTTTTACTTAAATACCATTTAAATCGTCATTTAGCAACTTAATCGCCATATCGGCGTGTAATATGGTTTAAAACCATATTAGAGTATCAAGGCTTGATATCTACTGATTCTAAAACATATTTTCAACTTATTAACAGCAGGTACATGTCCCAAACTCAGACTCCCAAATAAGTTAAATTATACGTGAAATGACCAAAATGCCCTTTCGGGACATAGTTTGGTCTTAAACTATAAACCACACATATAATTGATATCCTACTGATATAACATCATAAAATATGTACTTTTATAGAATGATTATGTTAATAACATCAGTTTACGTATAAGCTCGTTTATTACATTTTAAAATGACGAAATTGCCCTTTTAAGGCATGGTTTCCTTTCAAAACCATAACGGGCCATCATATCAGTATCCTACTGTTATAGTAACATATTTTAAACTTAATGGAAAATGGAACTTGTGCAAGACTCACCCGGTTACCTAGTTTCGCTTATATATGCGCACGGTTAAGTCTACGTGACTAGTTTACGCAATTTGACCTGAACGGGTTTAACCATATCAAAATATTCTCAAATTTCAGAATGTATGATGGTAACCCATATTATACAAGTCCTAGTACTTGTCGGGTCCAAAATACATTCTTTTCCGGTCATCGCTTAATCTAGCATTTTCATACGTTATCTTTATAAAGACCCGCTAGCTAACTAATCGGTTAATAATACCATCCATTCCAGACTAGAGACTTCCGGTAGATTGTCGCCAAGCTAATTTATTTTGATTACGGCTGTGCTTTGCTTATTTTCTTATTATTAAAGATTTTGCAGGTCAGGTAAATACTTTAACTTATTTTCCCTTATACGGGCTTGGGATACGGTGACTAATACTGCATGGTTGGATATGGGATCAAAGACCAATGAGTCGGGAATTCAAATAATCCATTTTAATTCGTATTGCTTAATATTAAACATTTGGGGGTTAAAACGACCGTGTCCTGGATATCCACGACTCATTTAATTGCAAATGGCCACGACCTAAGCACGGGGTGTAGGCATACACCCGTCAGATGCTAATTTAAAATTATAACCCATTAGGGGTGCATCTATTAAAGGTGTTAAGTAGCGTGTCGATTAATCATGATCCCGGCATAGTTTCCGGGCTCTAAATGTATTATTAGCATGTAAAACTGATAACATGAAAATTATTTATCTCAAGTTATTTATTAAAACTAAGTACCATTGCATGCACTAAATGTTTTCGAAATGTTTTCAAAATGAGTCGGTTAAATGTATTTACCAGTGAAAACTTATGTATTTTCAAAAGACTAAGCGCATGTGACAAGTATCCGTAAGTAGACTGGAAGTGCTCAGCGAAGCTTAAGAGGAATTGCAACCCTTTGCTTAGAAGACCTTAGTCTGTTAAATCTCCTTTTGTAATCACATTTTGATCCGCCTGTGGATCTAGTTACAAGCGTTGTATTTATTATTTTGAACTTTGAACTTTCAAACGTTTGTAATAGTAATTATCCAGACTTCCGCTGTGTTATATTGTATTGTTTGGTAATGATGATATCAACTTATGTCACGATATTCTCCAACCGGTCCCACCGGGTTACACGTGGAAATTAGGGGTGTGACAAGGGGTTTCCTCGCTTGTGGGCTTAGGCGGTAGTGTTTTCACGGTGGGTCAGGCTGCTTCAGGCAAAGTAACCAAACACGAGAAAGCGTGCCCTGACAACCAACACATGTTTATCCCACTTGCTTTTAATACTTTTGGTTTCCTGGCGCCAGAGGCTGTGGACCTACTTAGTCAAGTTCAAAGGGTCATGAATAGTAATGTTATGCCCTCGAGATCCATGGACGTAGTTTTTAAAAGACTTAGTTTTGCTATTCAAAAAGGGGTAGCGGCGCAGCTTGTTGCCCGTTTACCTTCTATGTCAATGTAATTTCAAACATATTTTAAAGAAAAACTATCACTTTGTGAGCTACGAGTATGATCTTGTTGATGAAAAACCTTGTTGAACATGACTTTTGATTTGATTTTTTCTTTTAAAAACATTTTCAAATTCTATATGATGTTTATGGGATAAAACTCATTTTTGGTATGTTTATGGATGTACTTTGTTGTGAAATTTTTTGTTTATTTTTATTAACACAAGAGTTGTTTTTAGAAGGGGCGAATATGGGTCTGGCTAAGTGATACATTGTTAAGCAGGCCCGTTACCCGTTATCTTCTTAGGGTTGCTCGTAGGGGCAGATATAGGTTTGGCTAAACATCAGGATTTGGTTGTTGAGAGGGTGAAAAAAAGACTTAGCAAGTGGAAGTCTAAATGCATGTCCTTCGGAGGAAGGCTAACTTTGGTGAAATCAGTACTAGGTAGTCCCCCTTATATCACCTTTCTTTGTTCAAACCGCCGAAGAAGGTTGTGAGAGCTTTGGAGAGTCTTAGAAGGAAGTTCCCATGGGGGTTGGTGTTGGGAAAAAAATCATTGGGTGGCATTGAATTATGTGGTTAAACCAAAACATTTTGGCGGGTTGGGCGTGGGTGGGCTCGATACAATGAACTTAGCTCTTCTTTTAAAATGGTGGTGGAGATGGCGAGTTGACAAGGACGCACTTTAGGTGAAGTGCATTTCGGCGATACACTTCAACAGGTTTTATTGTGACGGGCAAATGGCTAAAGGATCTATCACAGGTGCGTTGCCAAATATTTAAAAAATTAATAGAGATTTCAAGCTGCGGGGCATTGATAAGGGGAGACTTTTCAGAAGGTTAGTAGGGGCTGGAGATAAAACCAAGTTTTGAAAAAGATGAGTGGCTCGGGAGGTGTAAGTTGATGTCTATTTTTCCTGATCTTTACACTTTGGAGTCAAACAAAAACTGTTTAGTACGGGACAGGTTTCTCAGAGGCGAATCGGGGGCTTACGAACCAAAGTGGAGTTGGGTGAAAAGCAACTTTTCCGCTCTAGAAGTTTCTAATATCGCTGACCTTGAAGTGCTCGTCAAATAGTACAACTTTTATTCAGGTTTGGACAGTTGGAGTTGGGAAGGAGATTCAAAAGGAGTTTTTTTCGGTCTCGTCACACTATTTTAAAAACAAGTTATCTTTTAAAAGGCTTATTCTACAGAAATAAGAAAGTATTCAAAAGAACGACCATTCCAAATGCAAGAGTACTGACTGCTGAGGATATAAAAGACTCAACTTTTCTTTTGATAAAACATAGAGAAAAATGGTGAATGTATCACATAGAAGATTGGTTAGATTTTGATCTTAGTTCGTTTGGGTATTGATTTTAATTGTATCAGTTGGTGTAACTTTTCCCTTGTTTAGTATCTTGCATTCTTTCTAGCTTGGGTTGTGGGGTTTGGATGGTTTCAGGGCCTGACCTATAGTACAAGTACTCTAGGCTTGGGCCTAGGGCCTCCACTTAAAAGAAAATTAATATGTTAACTATTAATATTAGTGCAAATTATTGTTTTAGATTTGTTTCATTCCTTATACAAGCAAATCACTTTGTGTTATAGTTGTGTTAGATTTTTGTTTGATTCCAAACACGAATAAAAGAGTATCGTTTATAATAATCATATAAGGAAAAGAACCCCAAATATTTAATTTCGCCTTGGGCCTATAAAAAGGTTAGAACGACCCTGGTTGGTTTGAATAAAATTTGCTTGCATGGCTGTTTAAAAAAAAAACTAAACATATTTGAAAATCTTATAAAAAATATATATCTAACTTTAAAAAAATCTCCATGGTTAATGATACTCATTTCAATCAATTTGGAGTAAGTCTACACTTTGTATATGAAAAGAAACTTCATTTACGACATTGGCACCGCTCCTTGCAATTGAAATCATTGGCTTCCCATTAAGCCAAACTGTTTTGTGTGGAGACTTATTCAAATAGGATCCCAGTCAAGCAAAATCTGGTGTCAAAGAGGCGTGGCTTTGAGTTCTGACATCTGCGGTTTGTGCGAAGAGGAGTGCGAGTCGGTGCAACATGTTTTTCTTTCTTGTCCATTCACCAAGTCAGTTTGGAAAGCTGTCTCTCTTTGGTGCAGTTGGGACCTAACAGGTTGGGACAACTTAGATTGCTTGTTCGGCGTCGCTTCGGAGCCGGGTTCGAAGTCGGAAAAAAAGTGTCTCGTGGCTATCATCTATGCTACTTGTTGGTTCGTTTGGAAGGCCAGAAACGATAGGAATTTCAGCAACGTGAGGAGAACAGCTGAGCAGTTGAGGGAAGAGATTATCAACAATCTTTTTAGTTGGATTGCAAAAAGGTCCAAACACTCATTGCTGTCATCGAAAGTTATGGGTCAAAAGCCCTCTTTCTTGCTTTAGTTGGTTTATGTTTTTGTGGTTTCTTCTTTCCTTTTTTGTACTTTGCCTGCACCTAGCTAGTTGGTTGGCTTTTTAATATGATGAGGTGAAGTGATGTGCAAAAAAAATAAAACAAACAAAAAAAAAACTAACAATTTAGGGTTTTCTCTTCGAACCGGTACTCACGAACCTTCAACCCCAGACCGGTCCGAGCTAAATGCCTCATATATACGCAACATATACACACACTACCCACGCCCCCGTAAACCCGTAATCGCTAGAGACAATCCCCGCAAGCAGAATCAGAATGAGGAAGTTCGATCCATGGCCCGTGTTCTTCAAAAGGGAGTTCAATCGTAACTGGCCCTTTCTCGTCGGATTCGCCATCACCGGAGCCGTCATCACCAAGTTCTCCCTCGGCCTTACCGGTTCGTCTCCTCCCTTTGTTTTCATTCACTTTTGACCCGATTCTCATTTTTAGGGTTTGTTTGATCAGTAATTTTGCCAGACATAATGTTTACTTTTGTGTATTAAATTTGTAAATTGGTTTCCGGTTAATGTACCGGAGTGTTATAAAGATCAATTATAGGGAATTTTAAATGGTGTTGATGCTTATTGCAACTAGCAGTTTAGTAGGTTGTATTAGACATTTTTTTTGCTGATTGGTGATTGATTACATGCTAGAGTGGTTATAACAAGTGGCCAATCGATAGATATAGGTTGAGTATGCATCCTTTCAGTTCATTTTTTGGTAATTAGTTTGATAAATATGCATATGCTGATATATCTTTATTACGTGTTTACTGTTTACCCATGGTCACCATTTACGATTAGGTTCTACTTGATGACACATTCTTTTGCTTAGCTTGTGTCACAGTTGTCAATAGCGAGCATAGAGATCGCTATGGCGCGTTACGTAGCGTATAGGTCTAGGTTCGCTATTAGGGTTGTAGATAGCGATAATAGCGGTATTTTTTTTTTGATATAAATAACAACTAAAAATAGCTGGATTTTAGTTTTTTTGTTAAATATACATGTAAATTAGCATATATACAAGGGTATTTTGATATAATATACATATAATTTTTTTTTTAAATTTATTTCTAGTGTATAGCTATTTATAAAATAGCCACCCGCTATTTATCTATTCGCTATGTAGCATATAGGTGTCTTATCGCTATTTGTTGCTATTCGCCATTGACAACTATGGCTTGTGTATCTGGCTGTATGGTTATTACTATCGGCCTATCGCGCATTGAGTTTTTTAAGATTGAATGAAAATTGGACCAGGGAGCTCTTTCTTGGAGCCATCTGGAGTTTAAGTTAGATAAGGAGACGGGTTAGCCTGTCGTAGAAAGCTTGCATATGTACTATGGAGGGTGAAGGTCTTGCCTTTTCTGCTAAAACTAACTGCAAATTGCATCATTATCAAATCATAATAATTTCAATTGGTTGGAATCTGTCACTTCTATAGAATATGCATGCGGACATCTAACTCTGTGTGCACTGATGACAGCTAATATCTCTTTGGAAAAATGTTCTCTTTTTCTAGTTGCATAACCTGGATTGTCGTAACGAACTTGGTCAAATTTGACCCGTGTTCAGTTATTTTGTTCTTTCATTTTTGTGGGCACATGATATATATGTGAGGCGTCTAAATTGTTTTGGTAATGCTTATTGCAGTTGAACATGCTCTCTTCTGTAGAGGCGGACATGGGTGATTTCGGGTTGCGGTTATGATGCAAGTGTTGGTACATTGGTTTATATTGTTTTCGGTAGTAATAAAGATCTAAGATTGCAGCTTCTTGATGAACTTGCATCAAGATACAATATATTTCCTATATGAATGTTTGAGACAAGTTTTTGATTGGTATCTGTTTTGTGAACTGTTCTGAAGGGCTTCATTGGAAGTCTAAACACTGAATAACAAAGTTGATAAATCTAGTGTTGCTGCTATGGAAGTGTTTGGGCTTCTTATGAATGTATTTTTTGTTCTTATTTTCGAAACTCTTTTTAACTATTTAACTTGCGTTTTTACTCTTGAAAATGATGTTAGATGGTCACAAAACCGTTTTAATAAGACTAAAGGGTGTGGGGGACGTCCCAGGGTTGTCCACACCGCCCCCCTTTGGTCCGTCCCCGTCGTTCCTCCATTGCCGCTTGTGACAGGTCCACCTCTTTCTTATCCAGCACACACACATATACATACATACATCTTGTATACATAAAAGGGCTCATCCTCCACACCCTTGGCCATCCCTCAGGGCTCATCCCCTACATCCGATGACATGGCTGTCTACGTGACGGATCATCCTTAATGGGCTACCCTCTTTCACACCATATAGTCTAATGTTTGCCAATACTTTACACACTGTAAGATTATTATGATTACTATGGGTACAAGGCTATGAGCCTATTATCTATATGACAGGTAGTTATTAGGTAACAATTTCTCTATTAGGCTGGTGGGTGTTGCACATGCCACGTAGATTTTGTGATAAAATGGTGCCCCCTTTAACAATGAGGGTGTGGGATAAAGCCCCCACTAAGTTCATAGCACCCTCATAATTAAATAATAAGCAAAATCTGATTGGTTGAAAACATTGGGCCCCACCTGCAATGCCATTGGTGCTCGTCAGCATGCTGGCAGAAGGGCTATAGCGCCCCCAGTTTAACGGCGGTGGTGTGGGTTTAGGCGGCCCGGGGCGCTATAATGATGAGGTGGCGGGGTGGCGCTATGCCACACCGTCTCGCCTTACTTTTCGTTTCTTGTCATAATATTTTGCAAATGTACTAACAATACACTAGAGATAAATATTTTTAGCGCAAGAGATTGCAACATTCTAAATTTTTTTAGCGCAAGAGATTGCAACATTCTAAATTCTTTATATAGTTGCATATAAACTTATATAAATCCAAATCAGTAAACATTGCATGAGCCCCAAACATTTTAAAGAATCTCAAACGAGTCACAAAATATTAGTAAGTTCTATAAAAGCTTGTAGCAAGTTTTTTAGAAGTTCATGGACATCCTCATATTCTATTGTTTTCTATTTTCTATAATAGAAGCAGAAGGCATAACTTTAAATATCCTTATTAGGTCAAACGGTGTGGTTTGTCGCCACCTTAACAATTGGAAGGTTCTTACTGGCCCATAGGGCTGACATAGGGGTCCACACACTCACCTTTTTTCTTGTGCCCGTTACCCCACTCACGACTTGGGGTCCTTTAGCGCCATCATGGCGTTAAAAGGGCTGATGTGGTTGGGGACGCCAGACCACACCGTCCAACCTTAATAGGTTCAAAAAACTTTTTTTATAGTTAATTGATATCAACCAATCAATAATACCCACTATAATGTCACTCACATAATACACACGGTTCATAACATAGTAGCAAGTTGAATAAAAGGAAAAACTCACAAGTTATCCAACAAAATTCAAAGATTTTTCATTGATAGAACAAACAAAAGTGCCAATTGGCTAAAGAATATTTTCAGACTCACTCTGTCAAAATGGTAAAGAAACATGGAAACCAACCCCCTTGTATGGGAGCTGGTCATTGATACAACAAGTGTAAGAAACAAAACACACAACTGAAAAACAAGATATCATATCATCGCGTGCTTGCTGATCGCTTTATACCTTTTTCTCAACTCCAAGCCTCAGCCTAAAATCAGCTTCCATGAGCGGAAGACCATCGTGCAGTTTGATCTTCGGCTCCCATCCAAGCATCTTCTTTGCGTTTGTGATGTCGGGCTTTCTCTGCCTTGGATCATCTGGTGTGTTTTCCACCATCTTAATCTCTATTTTCGGATTTATAAGCTGCATTTCAACACCATGTTATAAAACCTAAAGTAGTTATACTTTTCCAATGAATTTGAAATGGTGAGAAAAGTTAAAATAAAAGACTAACCTCTTTCACTGTCTCAGCGAGTTCAATCATGGTAAATTCACCGGGATTACCAATGTTGATTGGTCCGGTGTTCTCCCCTTCCATAAGCCGAACAAGCCCATCAACCTATTACCATTGCAAAAAGTCAATGTTTGACCACGCTCCGCCATTTTATATCATAAATGCATAATCATATTATCTTTCAAGATACCATATCAGAGACATAACAGAAACTGCGAGTTTGAGTTCCAGGGGCCTGAACAGTCAAAGGTTCATCACTGCAAGAATTTAAGAGACACATAGGTAAGATTAACAGAACTTATAGTAGAAGAACTTTTAAACCGATAGATATTGACTTTGATTGCTATGAAGGACTTACCGAAGTGCATGAGCTATAAAATTACTCACAACACGCCCATGTCAATATTCATCCGGGGTCCATATGTGTTGAAGATACGAGCGATTCTTATTTCTGTAATTTTTAAACAAAGAATGAGTCAACCGATTTGGTCATCACTAAGTTACCCAAGACCAAGCATGGTAATGACACGATTTGGGTTATTGTGGATAGATTAACCAAACCCGCTCATTTCCTACCAATTAAGGAAACATATGATTTGGATAAACTGGCCAAACTCTATGTCGATGAGATTGTGTCTTTGCACGGTGTGCCGACATCCATCGTATCTGATAGAGATACAAGATACACATATCACTTTTGGAAGAGCTTCCAACAATCTCTAGGCACAAGATTAAATTTCAGTACGGCTTACCATCCGCAAACGGACGGACAGAGTGAGCGTACCATTCAAACCTTGGAAGACATGCTTCGAGCTTGTGTGATCGATTTAGGAGGAAGTTGGGATGACCACTTACCCCTAATCGAATTCTCTTATAACAATAGTTATCACACAAGTATTAAGGCCGCTCCTTTTGAAGCCTTATACGGAAGAAAATGTAGGACGCCTGTGTGTTTGGGCTGAAGTTGGAGAAGCCCAACTATCTGGACCGAAAATCGTTCTCGAAACCACAGAAAAGATTGTACAAATCCGTGATCGACTTAAGGCAGATCGTGATAGACAAAAGAGCTATGCTGACAAAAGGCGTAAACCTTTACAGTTCCAAGTTGGAGACAAAGTTATGTTAAAAGTATCACCTTGGAAAGGTGTAATGCGCTTTGGCAAAAAGGGCAAGTTAAGCCCAAGATACATTGGACCATTCGAGATAACCGAATGTGTCAGATCTGTAGCTTATAGGCTTAAGCTACCTGAGAAGCTCAGTGGCATTCATGATGTTTTCCACGTCAGTAACTTGAAGAAATGCCTCGTGGACGAGTCATTAGCAATGCCTCACGAAGATATACAGATCGATGACAACTTGCGTTTCATAGAGAAACCAATTGCGATCGAAGATCGGCAAGTTAAAAAGCTTCGAAGAAAGCACGTACCTATTGTGAAGGTTAAATGGGATGCCCGTCGAGGTCCCGAATATACTTGGGAGGTCGAGTCAAATATGTGACAAAAGTACCCTTATCTATTTGAATAAATCTCGAGGTCGAGATTTTTATTAAGGGGGTGAAGATGTAACACCTCGAAAATTTCGTTCGATAAAATCCCGACACGTGTCCCGAAAGTTTGTGGTTGCCACGTGTAGCCGAGAGGGACCAACAACACCATCATGTTATTTTAATAAAATCTGAACGAGCATCGAGAAAAATCAGAGGACCAAAGTATAAAAATACCAAATTTTTGGGTTTCTGGAAGGTCCTTGCGGACCGTAGCCACTTCTGGTTACGGACCATAAGGCAATAAAATCATGGATTCACTAAGGCGGTTACGGACCGCAAGCCTCTTTGGTTACGGTCCGTAACCATTCAAATTATGTGGGCGCCAGAGGTCCTTACGGACCGCAAGGCATAACCCTTACGGTCCGTAAGGGACTGCCAGTGGCAGTTTGCTTGGCAGCTTCTTGTCTTGCCACCTATTCGCGAATGCCACTCTCTTGGCTGATTGTGACACGTCCAAAAACACCTGGAGACTCCTTGTAACACTTCTAGACAGTTGTCATGGCCTCATGCCCCATCCTTTGCTATAAATAGCATCCATGAGTGAGCTTAGAACTTGCTCATTCTCATTTCCCTTCTTCTCTTGCTCACTTGGAAGTTCCTGAGACTTTTGGGAGCACCCTATGAGTTCTTAGTACTTGTTTGGATCACTTGTAAGTGCTCCAACCCTCCTTGTTCAATTTTGTTAGGTTTCAAGCCAACGTTAAAGCGTTGACGTAAAACGCTTTGACTTTGAGCTAAGACCATTATGGTCCAGCCAATGTTCGTAACGAACATGGCTACGTGATCGTAATAAGGTAGGTATTAATCCCTCAAGAGGGCACCTCCTGATTACTGTAACATTTGTCAAAAATGGGTTTTCAAAACCCGCTCCGTTTTGTAATCGAATATCAAGTTATAAATGTCACGTTGAATATTTATGATTATTTTGATTTAAAATGATACATAATTAATAAATAAACTAAACTATAAAAATTATATTTGATAAAAAGTTAAAACAAAATAAATTAAAAGGAAATGTTGCTGCCGGGAATCGAACCCGGGTCAGCCGAAACTGAATCCAAAGACTTAGCACACACTCACATCACCACTCCGCCACTTGTTGTTTTCTGTTATCTCTAGGAAACAAATATCATTTATACACAAACTCGGTTAAACCGGTTGCGCCAACTGAGAAACGGAAATCGGCAATTCAATCGTCAAATCGTTTGATTAATCGCTCATTCACGTCTATAACCGATGAACCGATGATTTTAATCAATTCAGAAGTGATTGAACATCAATTTTCATTACTATCGTTTTTATAACCGAAAAGAATCAAGTCCAGATTACTTCAACTCCAGACCCCTTTCGCGACTCAGAAACGTCATACCAACATTCCATTTCACTTTCGTCACATTTTCAGTCCATCAGAACGTCTAAATCAACTCGTCGGAATTTTCTGCAAAATTCACCGGAAAACCGTATTCATCCTCAAATGGTAAATCTTTCAATATCATTGTAGTTCAACAATTGTTAGGCTATTTCTAACTTAAACCTCTCAATTGAAATCGAATTCAGGCACTGTATTCAGCTAATTTCAGTTCGCCGGAAAGATTCTGAAAATCTCTATATTCATCTGAGAATCGGTAAGGGCATTCAAACCCTCTGTTAACATTTGCTGATCACTTCAATTTCACGATTAGCTAATAAAAACGGTTAATTGTCTTGTTCAGTTGAAGAGCATAAAAAGAGGGACCGACACATTGCCGGAATTCTGAAATAAACCGTTCATCGGTATGTTCACCCCTAATTACCGTCTCTGCCATTTCATTTTAGCATTAAGAATGTTTGTTAATCATAAAAACAAGAAACGGATTAGTGAATCAGTTGACTGTAATCTGAATGTAGAAGACGAAGTTAGTTAAGTTATAAGTTTATTTAAAACCAGTAAAATGAACGGGTTAGACACAAGTCCAGCGGTGGACTGTGTGCAAATTATACACGCACGTCACAAGTTCGATCCCTGATACGCGCACTCCTTACGTAATAAAATGCCTTTTGTTTAAAACTAAACCGGGTTAATCCCGTTAGTTGTTAAGTATAATAAAAACCGAGATGTTAACCAGGTTAGACACACAGTCCAGCGGTGGACTGTGTGCAACACTGAATCGCACGTCACGAGTTCAAAACCTGATACTGGCACCGGTTCGTTGAATTAAAATGTTTTTGAAATTAAATGAATTTTGGTTAAACCGAATTAGTATATAAATATAATTAAAAACAAGATTATTTCGGGTTAGACACGTAGCTCAGTTGGTAGAGCTGCGTGGCACGCGTAGGGAGGTCTCGGGTTCGAGCCTCACCCGGCGCAAACAATTCCACTGACCGAACCGGTCAACAAGTCAACAAGTCAACGGTCAACGGTCAAGGTCAACGCAAAATAAACAATTTTTTTATATTTTTTTGTTTAATTTAATTTAAAATTCAATTAAAAATACTTAAAAATAACATTTTTAAAGATAGAAAATAGCCTTAAACTCACAAAAATATATCTAAAAATTTCATTAAAATCCTTAATAAAATCCACTCATTTAATATATTTTTCCGTTATTATTTGGTTAGTATTTCTCGTTGTTCAATTCATCCAATTTGTGCGCATCTCACCATCTCCAATCCAACGCACCCAGTGTGAGTGAATCTTTACAAATTCCCCGTTTAATCACGTTTTGGGGTGTATCATGTGTCTTGATTTATATATATATTATATTTAAACCATTGTGCATACATCATATCATGAACATGTGTATTCAGTATGTTTCAATTGTTGTGTGGTTATTGTTGGATGCAAAATATTATTTTCAGTACATGCAATTTCATAGGCCGCCGCTCCCCATTACATTATGAGCGTCGAGCATGTTCCCCATTTCATTATGAGGTTGAACCTGGCGTGCCCACATACGATCGGCTCCGTTTGATTGAGCCTTGATTGCACAGACATTTTTCATTTTCAGTACATGCAATACGATCGGCTCCGTTTGATTGAGCCTTGATCGCACAATTCATTTATGTTATTTATCGTATGTTGTTGGTATGTTTATGTATGCTATCATATGTTATTGATTGTTATAGTTGTGATTGCTATTTGCCATTGTTTTGATTATTTACATTTGCTCATTTATATTTATGCACAATTTTTCATTGATAAACTAACAAGTAAATCATTAATAAATGTTTATCTAATAAGGTTCACTCGCCAACTTATGTTGACCCAAAACCCCCCATTTTTACACATGATACAGGTGAACCAGCAGCAGCCAGAAACACATAGGATTGGACTAGAAGAATAGAATGATTTAGAGTTGGAATAGTTATGTTTGGTTTATTTTCTTTGTATTCTATGGACATGTTTGGATATTTGGAAATGTAACTTTGACTTTAATAAATATGAAACATATTAGTAAATATCATGAGCTTTGGTGATAACCCAATTATTCCCGACTCTTATTCCGCTACGGGTCGGGGTGTGACAATTACCACGTTTGCTTGGTCAATTGACGGTCAAAGTTATGTTAATAAAAAGTCAAACAGGTCAGTTTTGAAATAAAATCATAACTAGCAATGTAGGTGTTATAAAACCTGTTTTGACATACTAAAAACTTGGTAATAATCATAAGAACATGTAGGAACATGTTCGGCTCGTCAATTCCAGGTCTAAGGTCGGTTCGCAACCGAAAGTCGCAAAAGTTGACTTCTACTTTGACTTTCAGTTCTGACCCGATTTAGAAACATTAGCTACTGTCCCTAAGTTACGTTATGATCACGTTTTAGTATACTATAACCCTCTGGAGTTATAGGACATGGTCATGTAGTAATCTGAGTCTTTACCTAAGTATCCATTAAATATGCCAATATTTGCAAAAAGGCTCCTAATGCATAAAGATGAGGTTTTAATCTTTAACAAGTTTATAAATGAGTAGTAAACTGATATGATAAATTATTCAACTCATTTTAATGTCTTAAACCTGATCATAAATTGAATTTTATTAAAAGATCGCAAAACATACTTTTAAAGGACCAAATCGCCCTTTTGGCACATAAAACGATTTAAACATAAACTTGACATCAAAACTCATTACCTAATGATGTAATATCATTATTAGGATTATTTGAGATATTTATTCAGGTTGTAAACTGAATTTAAGCTCTAGTTTGCATATTATGGCTTTAAATGATGATATTGCCCTTTTCGGCACTTTAAATGAATTTTAAATATTTTAATAAACCAAAACCTTATACTTACTGATGTAATATGTATATTAACATATTTTGGTCATACAAATCTGATCACAACAATAGTTTTACTTAAATACCATTCAAAATCGTCATTTAGCAACTTAATCGTCCATATCGGCGCGTAATATGGTTTAAAACCATATTAGAGCATCAAGGCTTGATATCTACTGATTTTAAAACATATTTTCAACTTATTAACAGTAGGTACATGTCCCAAACTCAGACTCCCAAATAAGTTATCAAATTATACGTGAAATGACCAAAATGCCCTTTCGGGACATAGTTTGGTCTTAAACTATAAACCACACATATAATTGATATCCTACTGATATAACATCATAAAATAGGTACTTTTATAGAATAATTATGTTAATAACATCAGTTTACGTATAAGCTCGTCTATTACATTTTAAAATGACGAAATTGCCCTTTTAAGGCATGGTTTGCTTTCAAAACCATAACGGGCCATCATATCAGTAACCTACTGTTATAATAACATATTTTAAACTTAATGGCAAATGGAACTTGTGTAAGACTCACCCGGTTACCTAGTTTCGCTTATATATGCGCACGGTTAAGCCTACGTGACTAGTTTACGCAATTTGACCGGAACGGGTTTAACCATATCAAAATATTCTCAAATTTCAGAATGTATGATGGTAACCCATATTATACAAGTCCTAGTACTTTTCGGGTCCAAAATACATTCTTTTCCGGTCATCGCTTAATCTAGCATTTTCATACGTTATCTTTATAAAGACCCGCTAGCTAACTAATCGGTTAATAATACCATCCATTCCAGACTAGATACTTCCGGTAGATTGTCGCCAAGCTAATTTATTTTGATTACGGCTGTGCTTTGCTTATTTTCTTATTATTAAAGATTTTGCAAGCCAGGTAAATACTTTAACTTATTTTCCCTTATACGGGTTTGGGATACGGTATACTAATACCGCATGGTTGGATATGGGATCAAAGACCAATGAGTCGGGAATTCAAATAATCATTTTAATTCGTATTGCTTAATATTAAACATTTGGGGGTTAAAACGACCGTGTCCTGGATATCCACGACTCATTTAATTGCAAATGGCCACGACCTAAGCACGGGGTGTAGGTATACACCCGTCAGATGCTAATTTAAAATTATAACCCATTAGGGGTGCATCTATTAAAGGTGTTAAGTAGCGTGTCGATTAATCATGATCCCGGCATAGTTTCCGGGCTCTAAATGTATTATTAGCATGTAAAACTGATAACATGAAAATTATTTATCTCAAGTTATTTATTAAAACTAAGTACCATTGCGTACACTAAATGTTTTCGAAATGTTTTCAAAATGAGTCGGTTAAATGTATTTACCAGTGAAAACTGACGTATTTTCAAAAGACTAAGCGCAGGTGACAAGTATCCGTAAGCAGGCTGGAAGTGCTCAGCGAAGCTTAGAGGAATTGCAACCATTTGCTTAGAAGACCTTAGTCTGTTAAATCTCCTTTTGTAATCACATTTCGATCCGCCGAACTTACAACTTTCAAACGTTTGTAATAGTAATTATCCAGACTTCCGCTGTGTTATATTGTATTGTTTGGTAATGATGATATCAACTTATGTCACGATATTCTCCAACCGGTCCCACCGGGTTACACGTGGAAATTAGGGGTGTGACAAGGGGTTTCCTCGCTTGTGGGCTTAGGCGGTAGTGTTTTCACGGTGGGTCAGGCTGCTTCAGGCAAAGTAACTAAACACGAGAAAGCGTGCCCTGACAACCAACACATGTTTATCCCACTTGCTTTTAATACTTTTGGTTTCCTGGCGCTAGAGGCTGTGGACCTACTTAGTCAAGTTCAAAGGGTCATGAATAGTAATGTTATGCCCTCGAGATCCATGGACGTAGTTTTTAAAAGACTTAGTTTTGCTATTCAAAAAGGGGTAGCGGCGCAGCTTGTTGTCCGTTTACCTTCTATGTCAATGTAATTTCAAACATATTTTAAAGAAAAACTATCACTTTGTGAGCTACGAGTATGATCTTGTTGATGAAAGACCTTGTTGAACATGACTTTTGATTTGATTTTTTCTTTTAAAAACATTTTCAAATTCTATATGATGTTTATGGGATAAAACTCATTTTTGGTATATTTATGGGATGTACTTTGTTGTGAAATTTTTTGTTTATTTTTATTAACACAAGAGTTGTTTTTAGAAGGGGCGAATATGGGTCTGGCTAAGTGATACATTGTTAAGCAGGCCCGTTACCCGTTATCTTCTTAGGGTTGCTCGTAGGGGCAGATATAGGTTTGGCTAAACATCAGGATTTGGTTGTTGAGAGGGTGAAAAAAAAGACTTAGCAAGTGGAAGTCTAAATGCATGTCCTTCGGAGGAAGGCTAACTTTGGTGAAATCAGTACTAGGTAGTCCCCCTTATATCACCTTTCTTTGTTCAAACCGCCGAAGAAGGTTGTGAGAGCTTTGGAGAGTCTTAGAAGGAAGTTCCCATGGGGGTTGGTGTTGGGAAAAAAAATCATTGGGTGGCATTGAATTATGTGGTTAAACCAAAACATTTTGGCGGGTTGGGCGTGGGTGGGCTCGATACAATGAACTTAGCTCTTCTTTTAAAATGGTGGTGGAGATGGCGAGTTGACAAGGACGCACTTTAGGTGAAGTGCATTTCGGCGATACACTTCAACAGGTTTTATTGTGACGGGCAAATGGCTAAAGGATCTATCACAGGTGCGTTGCCAAATATTTAAAAAATTAATAGAGATTTCAAGCTGCGGGGCATTGATATGGGGAGACTTTTCAGAAGGTTAGTAGGGGCTGGAGATAAAACCAAGTTTTGAAAAAGATGAGTGGCTCGGGAGGTGTAAGTTGATGTCTATTTTTCCTGATCTTTACACTTTGGAGTCAAACAAAAACTGTTTAGTACGGGACAGGGTTCTCAGAGGCGAATCGGGGGCTTACGAACCAAAGTGGAGTTGGGTAAAAAGCAACTTTTCCGCTCTAGAAGTTTCTAATATCGCTAACCTTGAAGAGCTCGTCAAATAGTACAACTTTTATTCAGGTTTGGACAGTTGGAGTTGGGAAGGAGATTCAAAAGGAGTTTTTTTCGGTCTCGTCACACTATTTTAAAAACAAGTTATCTTTTAAAAGGATTATTCTACAGAAATAAGAAAGTATTCAAAAGAACGACCATTCCAAATGCAAGAGTACTGACTGCTGAGGATATAAAAGACTCAACTTTTCTTTTGATAAAACATAGAGAAAAATGGTGAATGTATCACATAGAAGATTGGTTAGATTTTGATCTTAGTTCGTTTGGGTATTAATTTTAATTGTATCAGTTGGTGTAACTTTTCCCTTGTTTAGTATCTTGCATTCTTTCTAGCTTGGGTTGTGGGGTTTGGATGGTTTCAGGGCCTGACCTATAGTACAAGTAATCTAGGCTTGGGCCTAGGGCCTCCACTTAAAAGAAAATTAATATGTTAACTATTAATATTAGTGCAAATTATTGTTTTAGATTTGTTTCATTCCTTATACAACAAATCACTTTGTGTTATAGTTGTGTTAGATTTTTGCTTGATTCCAAACACGAATAAAAGAGTATCGTTTATAATAATCATAGAAGGAAAAGAACCCCAAATATTTAATTTCGCCTTGGGCCTATAAAAAGGTTAGAACGACCCTGGTTGGTTTGAATAAAATTTGCTTGCATGGCTGTTTAAAAAAAAACTAAACATATTTGAAAATCTTATAAAAAATATATATCTAACTTTAAAAAAATCTCCATGGTTAATGATACTCATTTCAATCAATTTGGAGTAAGTCTACACTTTGTATATGAAAAGAAACTTCATTTACGACATTGGCACCGCTCCTTGCAATTGAAATCATTGGCTTCCCATTAAGCCAAACTGTTTTGTGTGGAGACTTATTCAAATAGGATCCCAGTCAAGCAAAATCTGGTGTCAAAGAGGCGTGGCTTTGAGTTCTGACATCTGCGGTTTGTGCGAAGAGGAGTGCGAGTCGGTGCAACATGTTTTTCTTTCTTGTCCATTCACCAAGTCAGTTTGGAAAGCTGTCTCTCTTTGGTGCAGTTGGGACCTAACAGGTTGGGACAACTTAGATTGCTTGTTCGGCGTCGCTTCGGAGCCGGGTTCGAAGTCGGAAAAAAAGTGTCTCGTGGCTATCATCTATGCTACTTGTTGGTTCGTTTGGAAGGCCAGAAACGATAGGAATTTCAGCAACGTAAGGAGAACAGCTGAGCAGTTGAGGGAAGAGATTATCAACAATCTTTTTAGTTGGATTGCAAATAGGTCCAAACACTCATTGCTGTCATCGAAAGTTATGGGTCAAAAGCCCTCTTTCTTGCTTTAGTTGGTTTATGTTTTTGTGGTTTCTTCTTTCCTTTTTTGTACTTTGCCTGCACCTAGCTAGTTGGTTGGCTTTTTAATATGATGAGGTGAAGTGATGTGCAAAAAAAATATAAAAAAAAACTAACAATATAGGGTTTTCTCTTCGAACCGGTACTCACGAAACCTTCAACCCCAGACCGGTCCGAGCTAAATGCCTCATATATACGCAACATATACACACACTACCCACGCCCCCGTAAACCCGTAATCGCTAGAGACAATCCCCGCAAGCAGAATCAGAATGAGGAAGTTCGATCCATGGCCCGTGTTCTTCAAAAGGGAGTTCAATCGTAACTGGCCCTTCCTCGTCGGATTCGCCATCACCGGAGCCGTCATCACCAAGTTCTCCCTCGGCCTTACCGGTTCGTCTCCTCCCTTTGTTTTCATTCACTTTTGACCCGATCCTCAATTCAGATTTACTAATTCAACCACTTTCATTCTGTTACAGAGGAAGACAGGAAGAACTCCGTCTTTGCACAAAGGCACAAAAAGTAAGATACGATATCATACCCCCAATATTTGTAACCCTAGATTTCAGTTTCTGATTGGTAGATCGCGTGTTTTGTGTTTAGCGTACTATTGAGGCACCGTTACTTTATTCGATTTATAAATGAATTGTAGATGCGGTTACAAATTTCTCATTTTTAGGGTTTGTTTGATCAGTAATTTTGCCAGACATAATGTTTACTTTTGTGTATTAAATTTGTAAATTGGTTTCCGGTTAATGTACCGGAGTGTTATAAAGATCAATTATAGGGAATTTTAAATGGTGTTGATGCTTATTGCAACTAGCAGTTTAGTAGGTTGTATTAGACATTTTTTTTGCTGATTGGTGATTGATTACATGCTAGAGTGGTTATAACAAGTGGCCAATCGATAGATATAGGTTGAGTATGCATCCTTTCAGTTCATTTTTTGGTAATTAGTTTGATAAATATGCATATGCTGATATATCTTTATTATGTGTTTACTGTTTACCCATGGTCACCATTTACGATTAGGTTCTACTTGATGACACATTCTTTTGCTTAGCTTGTGTCACAGTTGTCAATAGCGAGCATAGAGATCGCTATGGCGCGTTACGTAGCGTATAGGTCTAGGTTCGCTATTAGGGTTGTAGATAGCGATAATAGCGGTATTTTTTTGATATAAATAACAATTAAAAATAGCTGGATTTTAGTTTTTTTTTGTTAAATATACATGTAAATTAGCATATATACAAGGGTATTTTGATATAATATACATATAATTTTTTTTAAATTTATTTCTAGTGTATAGCTATTTATAAAATAGCCACCCGCTATTTATCTATTCGCTATGTAGCATATAGGTGTCTTATCGCTATTTGTTGCTATTCGCCATTGACAACTATGGCTTGTGTATCTGGCTGTATGGTTATTACTATCGGCCTATCGCGCATTGAGTTTTTTAAGATTGAATGAAAATTGGACCAGGGAGCTCTTTCTTGGAGCCATCTGGAGTTTAAGTTAGATAAGGAGACGGGTTAGCCTGTCGTAGAAAGCTTGCATATGTACTATGGAGGGTGAAGGTCTTGCCTTTTCAACCTGCATTGCGTTTTCTGCTAAAACTAACTGCAAATTGCATCATTATCAAATCATAATAATTTCAATTGGTTGGAATCTATCACTTCTATAGAATATGCATGCGGACATCTAACTCTGTGTGCACTGATGACAGCTAATATCTCTTTGGAAAAATGTTCTCTTTTTCTAGTTGCATAACCTGGATTGTCGTAACGAACTTGGTCAAATTTGACCCGTGTTCAGTTATTTTGTTCTTTCATTTTTGTGGGCACATGATATATATGTGAGGCGTCTAATTTGTTTTGGTAATGCTTATTGCAGTTGAACATGCTCTCTTCTGTAGAGGCGGACATGGGTGATTTCGGGTTGCGGTTATGATGCAAGTGTTGGTACATTGGTTTATATTGTTTTCGGTAGTAATAAAGATCTAAGATTGTAGCTTCTTGATGAACTTGCATCAAGATACAATATATTTCCTATATGAATGTTTGAGACAAGTTTTTGATTGGTATCTGTTTTGTGAACTGTTCTGAAGGGCTTCATTGGAAGTCTAAACACTGAATAACAAAGTTGGTAAATCTAGTGTTGCTGCTATGGAAGTGTTTGGGCTTCTTATGAATGTATTTTTTGTTCTTATTTTCGAAACTCTTTTTAACTATTTAGCTTGCGTTTTTACTCTTGAAAATGATGTTAGATGGTCACAAAACCGTTTTAATAAGACTAAAGGGTGTGGGGGACGTCCCAGGGTTGTCCACACCGCCCCCCTTTGGTCCGTCCCCATCGTCCCTCCATTGCCGCTCGCGACAGGTCAACCTCTTTCTTATCCAACACACACACATATACATACATACATCTTGTATACATAAAAGGGCTCATCCTCCACACCCTTGGCCCATCCCTTAGGGCTCATCCCCTACATCCGATGACATGACTGTCTACGTGACGGATCATCCTTAATGGGCTATCCTCCTTCACACCGTATAGTCTAATGTTTGCCAATACTTTACACACTGTAAGATTATTATGATTACTATGGGTACAAGGCTATGAGCCTATTATCTATATTACAAGTAGGTTATTAGGTAACAATTTCTCTATTAGGCTGGTGGGTGTGGTACATGTCATGTAGATTTTGGGATAAAATGGTGCCCCCTTTAACAATGAGGTGTGGGATAAAGCCCCCACTAAGTTCATAGCACCCTCATAATTAAATAATAAGCAAAATCTGATTGGTTGAAAACATTGGGCCCCACCTGCAATGCCATTGGTGCTCGTCAGCATGCTGGCAGAAGGGCTATAGCGCCCCCAGTTTAACGGCGGTGGTGTGGGTTTAGGCGCCGCGGGGCGCTATAATGGTGAGGTGGCGGGTGGCGCTATGCCACACCGTCTCGCCTTACTTTTAGTTTCTTGTCATAATATTTTGCAAATGTACTAACAATACACTAGAGATAAATATTTTTAGCGCAAGAGATTGCAACATTCTAAATTTTTTTAGCGCAAGAGATTGCAATATTCTAAATTCTTTATATAGTTGCATATAAACTTATATAAATCCAAATCAGTAAACATTGCATGAGCCCCAAACATTTTAAAGAATCTCAAACGAGTCACAAAATATTAATAAGTTCTATAAAAGCTTGTAGCAAGTTTTTTAGAAGTTCATGGACATCCTCATATTCTATTGTTTGCTATTTTCTATAATAGAAGCAGAAGGCATAACTTTAAATATCCTTATTAGGTCAAACGGTCACCTTAACAATTGGAAGGTTCTTACTGGCCCATAGGGCTGACATAGGGTCCACACACTCACCTTTTTTCTTGTGCCCGTTACCCCACTCACGAGAGAGCCCTTGGGGTCCTTTAGCGCCATCAGGGCGTTAAAAGGGCTGATGTGGTTGGGGACGCCAGACCACACCGTCCAACCTTAATAGGTTCAAAAAACTTTTTTCATAGTTAATTGATACCAACCAATCAATCATACCCACTATAATGTCACTCACATAATACACACGGTTCATAACATAGTAGCAAGTTGAATAAAAGGTAAATCTCACAAGTTATCCAACAAAATTCAAAGATTTTCTCATTGATAGAACAAACAAAAGTGCCAATTGGCTAAAGAATATCTTCAGACTCACTCTGTCAAAGATAGTAAAGAAACATGGAAACCAACCCCCTTGTATGGGAGCTGGTCATTGATACAACAAGTGTAAGAAACAAAACACACAACTGAAAAACAAGATATCATATCATCGCGTGCTTGCTGATCGCTTTATACCTTTTTCTCAACTCCAAGCCTCAGCCTAAAATCAGCTTCCATGAGCGGAAGACCATCGCGCAGTTTGATCTTCGGCTCCCATCCAAGCATCTTCTTTGCGTTTGTGATGTCGGGCTTTCTCTGCCTTGGATCATCTGGTGTGTTTTCCACCATCTTAATCTCTATTTTCGGATTTATAAGCTGCATTTCAACACCATGTTATAAAACCTAAAGTAGTTATACTTTTCCAATGAATTTGAAATGGTGAGAAAAGTTAAAATAAAAGACTAACCTCTTTCACTGTCTCAGCGAGTTCAATCATGGTAAATTCACCGGGATTACCAATGTTGATTGGTCCGGTGTTCTCCCCTTCCATAAGCCGAATAAGCCCATCAACCTATTACCATTGCAAAAAGTCAATATTTGACCACGCTCCGCCATTTTATATCATAAATGCATAATCATATTATCTTTCAAGATACCATATCAGAGACATAACAGAAACTGCGAGTTTGAGTTCCAGGGGCCTGAACAGTCAAAGGTTCATCACTGCAAGAATTTAAGAGACACATAGGTAAGATTAACAGAACTTATAGTAGAAGAACTTTTAAACCGATAGATATTGACTTTGATTGCTATGAAGGACTTACCGAAGTGCTTGAGCTATAAAATTACTCACAACACGCCCATCGTCAATATTCATCCGGGGTCCATATGTGTTGAAGATACGAGCGATTCTTATTTCTGTAATTTTTAAACAAAGAATTAGAGTCAACCGATTTGGTCAACTCGCATTATACATATGTAAATATGTATGAGCACTATGTTACCAATTCCATGCTGCCTGTGATAATCAAACATCAGAGTTTCTGCCACACGTTTTCCTTCATCGTAACAACTACGAACTCCTGAAAAACATTAAAAAACAAAATTTTGTTTCATGGTTCTTTTGAACATACATATTACCAATGTAACCGCACACTCTGTAGGTAAAGACGAATTAAAAAAAAGATGTTATTTTTTGCAAAAACTTGGATATACATAACGGTGGGTGCTTACCAATTGGGTTGACGTTACCCCAGTAACTCTCGGGTTGGGGATGCACAAGAGGATCGCCATATACCTCTGAGGTTGAGGTAAGCAAAATCCTAAAAAGGACAAACAAACATCAATGATAAGTCTAATTTGAAGCTAATATATGAACAAAAAAAAAAAAACGGTATTCCAACCTTGCCCCGACTCGCTTTGCAAGACCAAGCATATTTAGCGTGCCAATCACATTTGTCTTGATTGTCTGTTACACGTTACACATTCCTTAAGGTTCTATTTATAATCATTTTGTCATAGTAATGAACAAACATGAAACAAAAATAAAATGAATAACTGAAAGCGATAAACGAAAATGAGGATAGATTTGTACCTTTACAGGATTGTGCTTGTAAAAAATAGGTGAAGCAGGGCATGCGAGATGGTAAATTCGATCAACCTCAACTAGCAATGGTTCTGTGACATCTGCAAAAGTGTATAGAATATGATTATCTTTATAAGCAATTTTCAGAAACTACGTCTATAATCGGAACATAATGAACGAAAAATCAAAACTACTAAACATGTAATAAAAAAATTACCATGACGAATGAGCTCGAATCTTGGATGACCAATCCACTTTTTAAGATTGTCCTTTGAGCCAGTGAAATAATTATCAGCAACAATTACCTGAGATAATAAGATACACATAAGTGGATGATTCGCTATAAACATTTCAACGGAGTACTATCAGGGTCGCAGCTTAAGAGGGGCCGGGGGGGGGGGGGGGGTGCCGACCCCCCAAACTTTTCGCTCAGTGTTATATATGTAGTTTCCGTATAGAAATTTTTGGGTATATGCGTTTTTGACCCCCCGGTTCTATAGAAATTTTTGGGTATATGCGTTTTCGACCCCCCACAGATCGAAAACGTCAAGCTTCGCCACTGAGTACTATAGTTTTAAGTAAATGAGATGCAAACCTCATTCTTTTCATTTTCCATCAGTTTATCGACTAGGTGAGAGCCGATAAATCCAGCACCGCCAGTAACCAATATCCTCATATTTGACTGCAAGTCATACAATATCAACTGCAGTAAACATATGCACACCAATAAACTTACACAAGTTTAAGTAACCATACCTGAAAGAATTTGGAGTTACGCAGCGGAGAAGGGGTCGGAGGTGGTTTCGTAGCTTTGTGTTCTCCGTTCGATGCATTACTCGCCATTGTCAAAAGCCGATTTCTGCAACAAAGTTTACAAGAAATGAGTATAGGTAATAACACTTGAAAAAATGGCTTATATACTGTGAAAACTAAAGTAATACTCACACAATGATTTAAAATTCAAGCAACAACACAAGACTAATAACTCCAACTCAAGTACTCAACAATTCAACTGAAGATGACATTAATAACAGTAATAATAAATAATGATCATTAAAATTTAAATAAACACAACAATAAAGTAACAGAAATCGACCTTGAAGCATTAAAAGCAATCACCTCTGTCCCAAAAATTTCATTTTTTAATAGATACACTAAATCAATAAAATTTATAAAAATGTGTCAGGTTTAATTATGAATTCTAATAACATATTGGGTTCAAATTTCTAAATCATAACTGTAGCATTTTTTTTAACGACCAACTAAATAATCGGATAAACATCCTGGGATGTCCTCAATTGAGCAAATGCATCCCTCCTCCATAACGGTCAGAGTTGGATGCATACCCGAGCCACCAAGCCAGCAGTTCCGGGGAAAACCCGCCCGCCCGAAGGCCCAGTGCGGTAAAACCCGGTTCGGCTCTCCAAAGAGGTCTAGTCCTAAACTTCATTGCCACCACCAATGTCCTTCAAAGTGATGTTAGTGGGAGTTGGACTTGGGACCTCAAGGAGAGAACCCAAGTGACTAACCACTAGACCAACATAAATAACTGTAGCATTCTAAAATTAAAAACAGTAAATCATTAAGCACGACATCAATGTAAGATACAAACAACAATAACAAGAACCAAACAATGAGATCAAAAGAGCAAAAATTGTAGAAGATGATCATCACCTGTTGGTGTTTACTTGTGTGTGATTAGAGAGAGGCAAAGAAAGCATGATATAAAGAAGAAGAAAAATTGCAATCTCACCAAACAATGCCAGCTGGAATTAAGATTATTATTATTAAAGAAATAGCACCTAATGAAATGCTTCGAAATCACGATATGCGTAGGAACCTAATGATGGGTTCTCGATAACAAACAACAACAACAAAAACATATAAAAATCAATTTAATAATAATAAGAATTTGTTGATTGGAGAAGTAATACATACGCAAACTTGAAAAGTACCAAGAAAGTCAAATGTCGATGAACTTGTGACTTGTGAGGGGGCAAATTTGGAGTTTGAAATTGCGTATGATTGAAGGTGTTGTTTGGGATTTTTTTGATATAAACATTGAAAGGCTTTGATATGTAAAGATAAGTCAATCAACAACCGGTTTTGGAAAGGAAAATTGTATTAAAAAGTTTTTTTTTTAAAAGGTAAAATGTTTGCGGTATGCGTATCATACATGGAGAAGAGGAGTTGGACCAAATCTTTGCAATCTGCAAAAAGAAGGTTGTTTGGTTTTTTTTTAAATATGTAGACTACTAAAATAATCTGGTGGTGATGTACGGACGGTGGTGGACTTGGACGGTGGTGGTGGATGGTGGTGTTTAACCCTCTGCAGACCTTAGAAGATCTTAAAAGCGACTGGGTCAAGTCTGCACCAAGAAGAACTCGCGCAGACGTTTTTTTTAATGAAACATCTTAAAAAAACTAACAGTCTGCAGATGCCAACGTCTGCGTGGCGCAGACATAAGAGCCTGCATATTTTTTTTAGAAAAACAAGCCACCTAAATACTAGTGTTATAATTTATGAATAGGAAACAAATACTAATGTTATAATTTATGAATAACTAGTATATTTATTCTGGCCTGTTTATAAAAAAAAAAAACCACAAGTAACAATTGTATTTTTATTTTTGATCTACTTGTCACCAACCTCACTAGCAAACCTTCCATACATTACACCTTTCTCTACGAGTTTAATTTTGTTAGTTTTGGGGACTGAACTAATTTGATGTTTTCCTTAGGTTTAGTATCAAGTAGCAAAGGTTTGATTAAGTGATAAAAAGAAGAGACTATTGAAGTTGAGAAATGATGCAGGCATAAATGATACAAGATAGTTTTTCAATCAGATTTTTCAAGATTTGAATTTTCTATGATCCATAACATGTTACATGTTCAATGAAAACGCATGAAACATGGAGAAAATGCTAAAAACATGTTCACAACCTTCCATGTTAAATTTGGTTGGATTTGGAAAAGTATTGATGAAGAAAACGTGATACGAAGAAATGTTTGGAAAAAGTCTAGATAATAATATTTTAGTTTTTCTTTATCTGATTCATATATCTTTTTTACTTCATCACATGATTTTTGTTATCTGTTTTATCTGGTTTACTACACATTGTATGGCAAAAGAAAAAAAATTCTTTTGGAGATGGAGGAAACGCTTGCTCTCGTCCTACCTGCTCAGACCCTACCATATGAGTGCAATGAGATTTAAATACTTACGTGTGTTTATTATCTTAAAAATAGTGTTGCAAAAGCGGGCCTAATGGTGGTCTTAGAGTTTAGTTGGCTATTTGATCCAAGTATTAGCTTATATACGAGTTAGGCTCCCAAAGGCGGCAGCATTGGGCTTGCGAGTAAAGGAAATCTAGACCGACTTTGCTACGGGTTTAAGATTGGATTGCCCAAGAATTATGGATCAACGTCTTTAAGATTTATGTTTATCTTTAATGCATTTTTATTATTACTAGATTTTACCCCGGCGCATTGCGGCCGAGGGCTTACAATTTAAGACGTAACATATACAAACAAACTATACAAATGCTATATTTAAGGGCCACACGTTACGGCAATGAAGGTTTAATAACATCAAACATTAACCACGTAAAGCCTATTACAAGACAACCTAAAAAAATCAGTAAAACTTGAATTACACAAACGAAAAAACGACCTGCTAAGCTTAAGCTTACACAGACCTACCAGCTGGTAACTTGATTCGGAAAACATGCTCTTCGCATGTACATTTATCAACTTTACCACTGCTGCCGTCGTGGGCACCATTTCTCCAACCACCCTTCTTAACCTTTCCAGCAACCCTTCTCCAATTGGCAGTAAATGAGTGTTTGATCCGCCTCACACCCATGAATCCTTCCAAAATGCATTATCCCCAACACAATATCGTTATTGTTATTACTTAATCTGTGAAAAAAAAAAAATAGATTCATCAGATAAAAACACAAAAGAATATTGTTTTCAAAACAAGTATATGTATAATGCTTTACCAGTCGAAGTGAGGTCACTGTCATATATACTTGGATCAAAATTAGTAACAACAGCCTTGTCATAAGCCCTTATACAAATAGTTACACTTTTAGTAAAAAACCATTTAGACTAAAACTTATGACAAATTAAATCCATTAGAAGATAAAAAAAATTGTTTACCTGGTTGCTTCAACTTCTGTATCAAACAGACCAGGATACACATAACTGTTAATAATTAGGTGGTACCAAGAGTAGGCAAATCGAAATAAGGATTACCTTCAAAGCTTTCTTTAGAATACGCTCAACAGACCATGGGAAAATGATTTGGCTTCACAGTTCATGGACACTCTTGGTACTTGCTTTCGACCAACCGCTTTCCACCGAAACAACACCAATTTTCAGATTTCAATGTTGTAAATAAATAAGGGGAAGAAGTTACCAATGTGCATGATGGAAGAGGAACCAAGAGTAGGGACACCATCTGCTACTTCCATTTTCCTTTGCCCAGAAATACCCCTTATATGTCTTTTGCCTTAAGTCCTCATCAACTTCATGGTTCCTGTCAATGATCAGCTTTACATAGTCTTCTGTTATAAAGTAAAAAGACCTACTGAGCCACCTTATTGTATCCGCGCCATCATGCCAGATCAGTTAAATGTTGGAAAACTTATGAAGAATAAAAAGATAATGAGGCTGATAAGATCTAGAAAATGAATAGAAACTGAAAGCTTGATTGCTGAAATAAACAACCCAATTCGAGATGGGTGAATCTCCGATTACAAGGAATAAAACCTAATTTTGATAATAAAACTTCGACGGAAAATAAACTAACCCTAACATCGCTACTTAACTAAGATAATAGAGGGAACAATTTCCCCACTATTCCTGATTTCGTGGGTTAAGCCTACGTCATAAACTACTTCTGATTTGGGCCTGGATCATATTTAGGGTTTCGAAATACAAGTGGAGTTTGGCCTGGATCAATTGAGTTCGTATAAATGCTTCCTGCCCGGAGACACGACTTGTCCTCAAGACGAGATGAAGCGGTTC
Organism: Scalesia atractyloides; assembly: GCA_947069175.1. NCBI lineage: Eukaryota > Viridiplantae > Streptophyta > Magnoliopsida > Asterales > Asteraceae > Scalesia > Scalesia atractyloides. The sequence continues at coordinate 4,522,964 of CAMTDV010000030.1, forward strand.
GAGCAAAGTCTTTATGATGATCAGTGGAGTTTATAACAACTTGATTATTGTAACGCCCGGCGTTTTCATACTTTCCATATTTAGAAAGCTCGTATTGTATTTCTATTTTTGGAAACCTTTGTATCTTGTATTCATTCTTTTGTTGTAATCTTTGTAATCGTTGTAAACCAAGACTTGAATCATAATGAAAACTCGTATTTTTATTCCTATTTGTGTTATGCTTTTTCGTAATAATTTATACTTACACATTCATACGTTTATACTTGATACTTGAAAACGTGACAAACTTGTATATACGTGACAGTCGTACTTCATACGAGGCTTAAACGTGAATCTTATGCTTAAACATATTCATTTTATAATTATGTGAACCTTGGACCATGATTATTATGCTTAAAAGTCTTAAGTTGGCCCAAGATACGTTTTAAATAATCATCCATACAAGGCCTAATCCATAAAACAACAAAAAATAAAAATCTTATTTCTGACCCGGCCCTTGCGGACCGCATAGGTTTCCCCATACGGTCCGTATGGACGTCTGGGCGGGCAGAACTTCACTCAGCCACGAATGTGGCACAAATCCCACCTTCTACCTCATATCCAATCATCTTAAACCTCCATTAAACACCCCAATTAACCCTAAAACTCTTCCCTATTGTCACACCCCAACTGATGGCGGAAACATCGGGATGAGACGAACAAATTGCTCAAAACATCATAATACTACTTTGCGACAATATTTAATAATTCAAAATTTCATTAATACTAAGGTGGTAATACAATGGTTCGAAATGGGAAATACGACAAGTTTCAAAGACAATACAACATGGAACAAAATACATGAAATTAAAACTAGGTGTGTATCTAATCCGCCCTAGTATGTTTCGTCATCGGCATCAACTTAGTTTCCTGCAACATGTATTAAAATAATATATATCAACAAAAAGTTGGCGAGCATACAAGTTTGATGCATAACATAATAAAGAATAAGATTTTGTCTCATATCCGACATGGCAACATTGTAAATAAGTAAAATTGAGCATGCTAAACATGTGAAATTATATGTCAATCCATAGTCTAACGCAATTTTGATTACCCATTCATCATCGAAACAATGAGGGTGTAACACATTTTACTTAACAAAACCACTAGTTTACAGGCGGTGCGTTAATCCTATAGCGCTATATTTGTTAAGGTAGGCTAGCGAAGTTAATGAGCATGTAACACAAGTCTAACCTAGCATGCGATAATGTAGCATATAAACAAGTTTCATGTATAATGGATAGAGTAAATAGTCTAAACACGTTTAGTGTAGTTTGTGAATCTTGTACATGTTGCACCCAAAGTGTGAAAATAGGAAAAAGGGATCGAGTATACTCACGGTTTTGCAAGCTTATCCGACTTGAATTCAAGAGTGGTTGGGTTGATTATCTTGGAGCACCTTGTCCTTCTACACGAAGAAGCGAAGGTGTATGAGTATTGGGAATTAACGGAAGATTATAGATTTGGAATTTAAAATAACGTGAAAATAGTATTATGAAAATAATCATCTTTGTACTCATGACACTTGTTCTTGACACTATAGAAACCTCAAGGGTTTGGTGTGTTTTCATGGATTCGTAGATCCATTAGAGTCGTTAACAAGTGTATGGTTCTTAGATGATGTAGCTAGTTTCTTAACAAGTAACTAATAAGTTACTATTAAGTCTTTGTTACATGGTTATATATATATATATACACTTAGATTATAGGATACATATAATATATAAATCAAGCATGAGGTAGGAGAACAAAGTCTCCATTTAGGTACCTCTAGTATCATAGATTTCATGTAGGAGGTAGGAAGAACATGCTTCCGTTTAGGCACCTCGATGTTCACCACTACACTTGTGTTACAAACACAAGGAGGGCCATGAACTTACAAGAATTAAACAACTAATCTAAGGGAAAATCTCAAGTAGTGTGTAGATTTAAAGATGGGTAGCCAAAGCTAGACCAAACATCACACATGCAACTAGTTAAACTTGGACACTACTTGTGGGTGTAAACCCATGTTGAAAACAGAAAGTTTGTGAGGTTTTATCCTCTAGTTTGACATGTCTCAACCTTGTTTTTAAGCCTAACCAACCACTAGTAGTGTTGTAAGCATTAGGACATAGGTTTGAGATGAGTTAGATTCAAGTTGAACATGTTTAATAAAAGTTTGAAGGAGTAAAGTAAAAACAGTCCACTTTGGAGCCTTTTTTCGTGACATTCTAGGGCCTGATTTTCCATGGAAAACCATTAGAGTGTTTTCAGAGAAATGAGTGGGTTACACTCACTTTAGTGAAGAACGATGAATCTGCTCGAACTTGCAAGTTTGCAGCTGATTAAGGATGATTTGAGAGTGATTGAGAGGATTAGAAAAGTGGGAGAAGTGTGGAGGAGGCTTGGGTTTTATAAGGGATAACTAGGGTTAAGTGTAGTTGAGTATTAAATGCAAGAAACACATAACAACTCAACAAAACACACAAAACTGCCCAATCCCGTAGCTGAAACAAACATTCTGCGGATTGGGGGTCGTGGCCTAGCGCGTAGCCCCTAGGGGTTAGGCGTAGCGTACGGCGGCGCCCCTGTTTTCCGTTTGAAGTTTGATTTCTTTCATTTTGGCCCCCAAACTTCCTATAATTCATCATTTTATGCATAATCTTTTATATTTAACATGTTTTCGAGTGTAATGAACGTGTGTAAGTATAATTGAATATCGCGAATGCATGTACGAATGTTTGCACGTATAATAAGTATCAGTTGCGTATAAAAGTTGATTAAATTACAAGTATAATAGTGGGTATAAAATATGAGTTTCATTACGATCAAGGTCTGGGATTACAAAATTGAAGATGATGCAAGTACAAGGTTTCCGAAAATAGAAGGTTTCCCAAAATGGAAAGTACAACAAGACTTGCTAAATATAGAAAGTGTGAAAACGTAGGGCGTTACACCTATAAATACCACACCTCCTCCACACATTTTCCACTTTTACAACTCTCTAATCTCTCTCAAATCTATTGCAACTTCAGAATTCGGATAGAATCATCAGTCTTCACTAAAGTGAGTATAACTTGCTCATTTCTTAACGAAATCACTTGATTCTTTTTCCTACTTGCTTGGATAATCCTTAGGTTTGAATCCACGAATTCTCCATGGAGAATCCAGACCTGGAAATGCACCTAAAGGGTTCCAAACTTTCTGTTTTGTTTAAAACTCATTCAAAACCTATGCTTTCTTCATTCAACTTTGTGTTCTTGAGCTCCTAATCAAAGTTATGGTTAGTGAGACTAACCAAGGTTGTCATACATGTAAAAAGGAGTGTTTAGACACTCTAAACTTTCTGTTTTTGAAGAGCTTAAAGCTCACAAGTGTTGCAAGTCTTGAACTTGTTCTTGTGTGACTAACTTGGTTAGCTTGGGCTATCCTACATCTAAGTCCACACAACACTTGATGTTTTCTCATTCCATCCTAAGTAGCTTGCTAGTCGAAAGTAACACAACCCCGTCTAGCCTTCGACATGTGTCGACGTCGGCTCACCGGGTTGTAGATTACTTGGCTACTTAGTGTATAGTAACATGTATTTCATTTCTTACTATTCTTGTACTTGTTCTTGACCCTCCTTGTTGTCTATGACAACTTGTGTAGTGGTGAACTCATAAGAGGTTCCTAAATGGATGGTTATACCACCTACCTCCTACGTGACTTATATGATATCCTTCAAGGACTTATGATATATATATACACCTAAACCGAAACCTTGATAATGACTACATAATCATGTGTCAAGTTAATAAGTTTAATCACTAAAGTGTATGGTTCCTCGTTTTAGATTCTAATAGGTGTTACAACCTATGAAATCACATAAACCCTAATGGGTTCCCATAGTGTCAAAACGAGTGCTAGACCTTAGTGAGTATTTTCGTATACTTTATTTCGTGATGCATTATTCCAAATTCCGAATCTACCATAATCATCCGAACACTCACACCTATGTTTTCCTCTTGTAGGATAACTCGGTGTTTCTCCCATCAACCAAACAAGTCTTCACGGAATCGTCAAGTCGGAAAGCTTGCAAAACCGTGAGTACACTCGACCCACTTTTCGTTTATATCACTTTTGGGTGTAACATGTTTACCTTATACAAAATCACTAAACTTAAACTTTATGAAATGCACGAAACAATCCAATATTCATGAATGTTTGATACGTTTACTCGTTGCTTATATCTTGGACCATTCTTATGTAATACCATAGTCATTAGCTTATCTTAAGCCTTCATTTGACATGTATAGCGTTATAGGAGTAACACACCACCTCCCTCGTGAAATCTAGAGGCCATGTTCAAATATCATAAATTGCGTTAACAAGGGGTTTGACTAGAAATATTGCATGCCATGTATAATGCTCTCGTATAAACTTAGTATCATGTGGATTTGTTTTAACTTTATTCGTATACGTATGCTTATGCTTAAACTTGTGTACTCGCCTTTTCTTTTGCATTGAACTCTATTTTAAAACATGTTACCGGTTGATAAAGATGATGCTATGAAATGTAATACCCTTACCAATATTTAACGGTTTTCTTATAAATTTAAACTAAAAATATGTATTAACGATTACACATACTTATGAAAATACGGGTTTATTAAAACATTTTCATAAGAAACAACACAACATAATATAATGAGTTCGTTATTTAAAAATGACGATAAAACGTAGTGCGGAAGCTTGTATCTTGATTGTGTTCGGTTCTTCGTTAAGCTTGATCGTCATCCGGCATCCCAAGATATTCCTACATTTCATAAACCATGAAATGGTTAGTCATACAAACTTATAACGTGTTTAAATCAAGTACATATATCAACACGAACAAGAAACATATTTTTTTTATAAAAACAGCAGCTCTGAGCCGTAACTTATGGTTTCAGAACCGTAACTTATGGTTCAGCCCAGTTTCAGCTTTTACACTTTCAGTCACTGTTACGAAAACGTCCATAACTTATTCGTTATTGATCCGTTTTACATGATTCTTTTTCCTATGCGATCGTAATTTGATTCTCCATCACATGGAGCTAAAATCCGACATCCGGATTAACAATTTTCTAGAATTTAAGCCCACGGCATAAATTAATTATTAAACTTCTTACGACATAGCTTTTGACCCGTTCATACTTTTATCAAACCAACTTGTTTGTTACACTTATATTCTCATAGACATCATATTTTAAATGTTTCCTATCACACAAGGCTCAAATCGCGGATTATTATGCATCATTAACCCATTTGTGCTTATATGCATATTTTGACCCGTTAAGGGTATTTAAGCGCTTTTAAGCATAACCAAGCTTATTCATTTCTAGCATCATATTTTTACATGAAAATATTTACTTGTATTCCACCACAACAACTATTGTGACAGTTTTGATATATTAAACCAATTATCACGAATATTACCCTTCGATTAGTCATTTTACGGAAAAATGCTCATTTTAGGCATTTGACCCGAGAAAGCTAATGCCTATAACTTTTATGCTTATCTAAGGCTTACATTACCATAATATATGTTTCTAAACAACCCATAAGAGTCGTTTGCCCGATTTACCCATCAAGGGCGTTTTGGTCAATTTTAGTCCCTCATTTTACGACAAAGGACTTTCACTAAATATTTTACCAAAATAGCTCGTTTAACTATAATCTTATTTATGCATACCTGGCTCGGGTTAACATTTTGACCAGTTTTAATACCTTGCCTCAATAATTTGCTTATTCATAGCATCGTTAATTCACAAGCCGTTTTATCCAGTGAGCATAAGACTCGACAAGCACTTATTAGTTGTTATATGTCAAATGGTATCAACATTACCATTTGACCTGTTTGGTCTAAACGACCAAACATTTTGCGCTTATATATAAATGGTATTTATTTACCATTCCGTTAAGTAACTCATTTCGGATTTCTCACCATTTAGTTATGTCTCTTAAATCCGTTTCTTACGCGTTTAACTCAACATGGTTTATGACACTTGGTTTCATTTTATACTTCGACTTTTATCCATTTATACGTGACTAAATCACCGTTTTCTCTTTTTATTCGTTTAGGCTTACTTATAAAGTAGCCATTCAAAAACTCATTATATATATATATCACATGTCCAAATTTCCATTTCGACCCTTTTTACCATTAAGCATGGTTTTTCATCTTTTGATATGTTCCGACCCGTATCATTTCGTGTCGGAACCGTATTTCTAATATAATCTTTATTGTATTTATAACTTATAAATAAATACATATCCTACAAAAAGGGTGTAAGCTTTACTTACCTTCCATCCAAATTAAGCTTTTCCTTCATACTTGATTCGTTTGACCCGTTTCCTTCCCAAGCCTCCACCTAGCTTATCAAGCGTCAAACTATCATCATAATTCGTAAGATGGTTAGATTAGTCATTATCAATCACGACTATTCCACCTTAAGGGTTTTATGTCGAATTTTTCATTCTATCTTATCATTGGTCAGTTTGACTTTTAAAAAGTCAATTGACTTATTAACATGTACAAACGCACAGTTGGTTCATCGAACTCACTTAGGCATTTCGTCCGATTACTTAATGAAATCAATTTTTACCTACTAACTAATAGGTAATATGATTTTAAGCATCTATAACATGATTTTAACATCAATTTCATAGTATCATACAAAACCCATTGTAAATCATGTATGATTACTTACTCGAATCTCTAGTTTAGTCAAGTTTCTTCTTATTACTATCATGCATGATGATTCTAAACATTATTATATCATAAACTTTATCTTATCATCAAAACCCACTTGATAATCTACTTGTTCCTCATTTAGAAGTAACCTTACATCAAGTATTTCATAATTTCATTATATCTAACAAATTAGGCATACATAAACATCTAATTTCATCTTTGGATCATAATTCATCAATTTATTTGCAAGTAACCTATTTGTCTCGGAATTCAACTTTAACCAATCTAGGTTTTAAGACATACCTTACGATCCCCTTGTCTAGGTGATCGTTAAAATGCGTTCATGCACTGATTTGGGTCTCGAATTGATCTTCAATTTGGTGGATTAAGCTTGAAACAAGGGTTTTGCCCTTGTTCTTTCTCCTGAGGATCGACCACACACACACACATTTTGTGTGTTATGTTTTAATTCTTGTGTTTTAAAACACAAGTTTTCCTTTTTGGCAGCCTTGGTCCCTCAAGTTTCGTTTTTATTATAAATGAGGCTACAACTCATTGTATTGTTACTTATATACACAAAATAACTAGGTTAATTTGTTCATGGTTATTTTGTTTACGGGTTAACTTTTACCACTAACGGTATTTTACCCGCCTTTTAACATGTATGGGGTTTAATTACCAAACCCGTTTTTGGGGTGTTACAAGTCTACACCCCCTTGAAGAGGTTTCGTCCCCAAAACCAATTTTTTTGTTTTACGTAGTTCATATGGTTAGGCCTAATGAATTGACATTCGGCATCACTTGAGCGTTGCTCACATTTTAATAATCTAATATCTTACCAAGAAAATATGGTATTGTCTTTCGGGCTCCAAGGTGCATTCGTCTTTCATGTGTAATGCCTCATGAGCCGTTACCTTCATCTTGTATCCTTTATCTTTATCGCCTACTTGATTGAGTCGCCATATGGCCACTCCGTCATATGTATCTGTCAATCATGTTTATTCCACGCTAATCCTTTAATGATAAGCGCATTAAACAAATTTAAAATTTAATTTGACCTTAACCGGTCTTGCCAGTTAGACTTATCAGTCACCGGTTACCTTGTATTCCATTGTTTAGTATACCAACACTACCTTTCCGAAGCTTACAAGCATTTCATGACCCCAGTCTCCTAGCTTGTATTTGAAAAGTAATCATTTATTATGTTACTTTCTTATTCATGATTGTGTCACGTCATGTTCAAATTTATATCGACTTTTCGTTTCAAAGATTTTCTTTTTGAATTTATTGTCTTGCACCTATTGGCGTCAAGACCTGTTTCTTTTAGTATTGACTGTTATTTTTCCAGTTCCTCTCATTATGTTTGTTAAAACATTGTTTTCGACTAAAACTGAATTTTAGTTTAACGTTTTATCTTTAATTTATGTCAAACAATTTGACAACTTAGCATTTATCCTTTTACAGTCCTCATTTTATGCGGGGATTCTCAACTGGTTCCCTCGCTTTGTCTAAGTAACCAATAAGTTCTTTCATTTAGTCTCGTAGGCTTTTCTTTAGGTTTTCACCTTTTTAAGGTGAGACCTCTAAAGCTCATTCCTCTCGATTCTTGCCCGAAGGTCATTTTGGTCCCGTAGACCTTTACATCATATATGGCCCGAAGGTCATGGTGATCTCGTAGATCATCCTTTTAGCCGTGTCATCTCTTTAACGTAGTTGGTGTCATTGCATCTGCTTTATGTTTGAAAGGAAAAACATTTATTTTCACTTTTAAAATTCGTTAACTTCAACTGTAGTTTATGACTACAATCATTTTCTTTCGAATTATTCTTCCGACTCTATGACTTTCTACGTCATTTACGCATCGGTTTGTCTCACGCTTACCATTATTCGGTTTATGCCTCTTTTTCTTTTCAACCCGTTACCTGGGTTCTCTATCTTAATGTTTTAACGCTCCCGTTATTCGGTTTACGTTTTGCTTTTATTCAATCAAGGGTCATTACATAAGTTCATTAATATTTCGCGCTCCCATTATTCGGTTTGCACTTGCTTACACTACTAAGCATTACATTTTATTTGACACGTTTGACTTGTTCGTGTGAAATCCATCACTTATGATAGTCAAACCTTATTCTTTATTCAACCCGTTCAATCTCGAAATAGTTGAACATAATTATCAAAAGTTCTGTTTGTGAAATTTTATCATCTTTTTTTGTCATAACTCATAATCCGAGTCTTTTGACTTTCGATCCGCGTTCCCTTATCTTGGTTTACGCATATATTTGAAATTCTATCCATCTATCGGGTATTTTTCCGAAGTCATCATTAGCAACCATTCTGGTATGCATTAAGACTTTGTTTTGAATTATTTTGTTATCTTAGCGAAATCCATCGCTTTTATTCAACCAAGCTTTTATTCTTTATTCATTCCGTTTGACTTGTTCGTGTGAATTTCATCACCTATGAACAATCAAACTTTATTCCAATGTCTTAACATTCCCGTTACCCGGTTTGTATTTTCGTTTAAATTTATCCTTGTCCCTTCTCCCGGGCTCATTATTCTAACGTAATACGCTTCCGTTACCCGGTTGGCGTTTACATTTATTATAAAAAAGTTACGCTTATTTGATCCGTTTGGGTACCTTTTTAATTCGTCCCATTCGCCCTATCCTTACTACATCGGACATAAATGCGTTCATTATAAGAAGTTCATGGTATCATGTGTTCACTACTTACTTGGCCAGAGTAAGCGATCAACACATGACACACATGACCTTTTTATAATTTTCGCATCACGCCCCATGTAAGTAACTCCTCTATTAAGTACCATATTCATGGTTTCAATCGGTAAAACTTTATTTAATTGTTATTTAACAATCATTAGTTTTACCTGTTTTATTCTTGAACATCTATAATATTTTCCTTTTATCAAACTGTTATACCATCACCTTCGTTAATGTGATCGCTACTTTTCTCAATAGTATTATATTGAGAATTATTTACTTGGATGATAACTTCCGTCCAAGTTTCTTTGTAAACTAATTCTGTTAATATCTTGTTATTCACAATCGTGAATAACACTTATTTCTACTTAATTGCTCTTGGAAACATCATCCTAGATAGGTATCCTATTCAGGTTTTTCCAAGTTTTTATCCTACATATGCAACAGTCAGTCTCTACGTATTTGTTGCATATTGCTATTTGTGCAATGAATTTAAAACGTGCACCTGGTAATTCTTGCCCTAACGGGCTTTCCTTGCCATTACCCTTACTCGCTATCGTTACGCGATTTAGGTCCTTGGTGAGCATGCTCTACTTGTCATACTTTGGACCGTTCCTCCGTCACATCCGCAATTTGTTAAACTCTCGCCATCTTCAGATACGAGTGTCCTTCAAATAAAACATTTACAAATATTAGTAATGTCGACATCAATAAACGCCTGTACTATAATACAAGGCTTTCTACTATACGTGTCAACACATGTAATTTCGTTATCTATATCAATTCTTTATCAATTTAATTAGGGTAACGTGTATTGCACGATAACCCTATGTGTTGTTTACAACACTTTAACATGCTAAACCGTTAATATAATTATAACTTACCGGATTATGCGATCAAGTCTCGAACCGAACATACTTCACTCTTTAACCTTGAGCTCTGATTACCAACTTGTAAGACCCTTACCAATATTTAACGGTTTTCTTATAAATTTAAACTAAAAATGTGTATTAACGATTACACATACTTATGAAAATACGGGTTTATTAAAACATTTTCATAAGAAACAACACAACATAATTTAAATGAGTTCGTCATTTAAAAATGACGACGAAACGTAGTGCGGAAGCTTGTATCTTGATTGTGTTCGGTTCTTCGTTAAGCTTGATCGTCATCCGGCATCCCAAGATATTCCTACATTTCATAAACCATGAAATGGTTAGTCATACAAACTTATAACGTGTTTAAATCAAGTCCATATATCAACACGAACAAGAAACATATATTTTTTTATAAAAAAAGCAGCTCTGAACCGTAACTTATGGTTTCAGAACCTTAACTTATGGTTCAGCCCAGTTTCAGCTTTTACACTTTCAGTCCCTGTTACGAAAACGTCCATAACTTATTCGTTATTGATCCGTTTTACACGATTCTTTTTCCTATGCGATCGTAATTTGATTCTCCATCACATGGAGTTAAAATCCGACATCCGGATTAACAATTTTCTAGAATTTAAGCCCTCGGCATAAATTAATTATTAAACTTCTTATGACATAGCTTTTGACCCGTTCATACTTTTATCAAACAAACTTGTTTGTTACACTTATATTCTCATAGACATCATATTTTTAAATGTTTCCTATCACACAAGGCTCAAATCGCGGATTATTATGCATCATTAACTCATTTGTGCTTATATGCATATTTTGACCCGTTAAGGGTATTTAAGCGCTTTTAAGCATAACCAAGTTTATTCATTTCTAGCATCATATTTTCACATGAAAATATCTACTTGTATTCCACCACAACAACCATTGTGACAGTTTTGATATATTAAACCAATTATCACGAATATTACCCTTCGGTTAGTCATTTTACGGAAAAATGCTCATTTTAGGCATTTGACCCGAGAAAGCTTATGCCTATAACTTTTATGCTTATCTAAGGCTTACATCACCATAATATATGTTTCTAAACAACCCATAAGGGTCGTTTGCCCGATTTATCCATCAAGGGCGTTTTGATCAATTTTAGTCCCTCATTTTACGACGAAGGACTTTCACTAAATATTTTACCAAAATAGCTCGTTTAACTATAATATTATTTATGCATACCTGGCTCGGGTCAACATTTTGACCCGTTTTAATACCTTGCCTCAATAATTTGCTAATTCATAGCATCGTTAATTCACAAGCCGTTTTATCCTGTGAGCATAAGACTCGACAAGCACTTATTAGTTGTTATATGTCAAATGGTATCAACATTACCATTTGACCTGTTTGGTCTAAACGACCAAACATTTTGCGCTTATATTAAATGGTATTTATTTACCATTCCGTTAAGTAACTCATTTCGGATTTCTCACCATTTAGTTATGTCTATTAAATCCGTTTCTTACGCGTTTAACTCAACATGGTTTATGCCACTTGGTTTCATTTACTTTGACTTTTATCCATTTATACGTGACTAAATCACCGTTTTCTCTTTTTATTCGTTTAGGCTTACTTATAAAGTAGCCATTCAAAAACTCATTTTATATATATATCACATGTCCAAATTTCCATTTCGACCCTTTTTACCATTAAGCATGGTTTTTCATCTATTGATATGTTCCGACCCGTATCATTTCGTGTCGGAACCGTATTTTTAATATAACCTTTATTGTATTTATAACTTATAAATAAATACATATTCTACAAAAAGGGTGTAAGCTTTACTTACCTTGCATCCAAATTAAGCTTTTCCTTCATACTTGATTTGTTTGACCCGTTTCCTTCCCAAGCCTCCACCTAGCTTATCAAGCGTCAAACTATCATCATAATTCGTAAGATGGTTAGATTAGTCATTATCAATCACGACTATTCCACCTTACGGGTTTTATGTCGAATTTTTCATTCGATCTTATCATTGGTCAGTTTGACTTTTAAAAAGTCAATTGACTTATTAACATGTACAAACGCACAGTTGGTTCATCGAACTCACTTAGGCATTTCGTCCGATTACTTAATGAAATCAATTTTTACCTACTAACTAATAGGTAATATGATTTTAAGCATCTATAACATGATTTTAACATCAATTTCATAGTATCATACAAAACCCATTGTAAATCATGTATGATTACTTACTCGAATCTCTAGTTTAGTCAAGTTTCTTCTTATTACTATCATGCATGATGATTCTAAACATTATTAAACTTTATCTTATCATCAAAACCCACTTGATAATCTACTTGTTCATCACTTAGAAGTAACTTTACATCAAGTATTTCATAATTTCATCATATCTAACAAATTAGGCATACATAAACATCTAATTTCATCTTTGGATCATAATTCATCAATTTATTTGCAAGTAACCTACTTGTCTCGGAATTCAACTTTAACCAATCTAGGTTTTAAAACATACCTTACGATCCTCTTGTCTAGGTGATCGTTAAAATGCGTTCATGCACTGATTTGGGTCTCGAATTGATCTTCAACTTGGTGGATTAAGCTTGAAACTTGTTCTTTCTCCCGAGGATCGACCACACACACACACATTTTGTGTGTTGTGTTTTAATTCTTGTGTTTTAAAACACAAGATTTCCTTTTTGGCAGCCTTGGTCGCTCAAGTTTCGTTTTTATTATAAATGAAGCTACAACTCATTGTATTGTTACTTATATACACAAAATAACTAGGTTAATTTGCTCATGGTTATTTTGTTTACGGGTTAACTTTTACCACTAACGGTATTTTACCCGCCTTTTAACATTTATGGGGTTTAATTACCAAACCCGTTTTTGGGGTGTTACATGAAATCGAAGTAGCGTTGAGGCTAGATACACACATAGACGTTAGGTTTATTAATGTTGTATGTTGTTTTATTTATTTGAAATTTCCATGTATTGTAATGAAAATTTATGTATGAAATGAAATTCAGATTTAATTAAATATTGTCACCGTTGCGTTGTGAGCAATGAGCAATCTCTTTCGTCCCGCCCCGATGTTTCCGCCATCGGTTGAGGTGTGACAATTATCCCCTTCATCGACAACTTCGAGGAGCTTGAAGGTCCCTGTTTTGCAGCGGTTTCCGGGCCCGTACTTATCCCCACAACGAAAACATTCACCTTTTGAGGTAACGGCTTTTTTTTCTGCATCGGTAAGGCGGTTTTCAGTGGGTTTTTGGGTGGGGACAGCCTGGTAAACATTGCTTGAAAAGGCGGGTTTTGGGTCTGTTGTTGCAGGAATGGGACTGGCATTTCTTTACCGATAGGCTGTGATTGAGCTTGGATTCAAACTCGATGGCTAGGCTGACTGCTTATAGATAGAATGAGGTTTATGGATGTGTACATATGCCTTTTTCTCGTACGAGTTGCAAGTCAACTATCACGCCATTTCAAACTAGCTTTAAACCATTCCACTTTTCCTTTTAGCTAGACTCTTTAGCATTTAACCACTTAATCCAAACTCTTTTACCGACCAAAAAGACCCATACATTCAATAACCATATCAGACTTCAATTCATTTGCAAAGACTTCAATTTATTATCAACAAAAGATATAACATAGAAGTACATGATAATGATCAATACACAAACCAACTGACTTTTACATTTTTTTTGCTCAGTTACAATAATCATACAAGATGAAGAACAACCAACTGACAACTAATACAATCTTGAGCTTCTTATTATGGGTTCTTGAATTTCTAATCAGATCTTCATAATGGTTGATAGTCTGCAATAACTCACTAATCATGTTCTCAACTCTGTCACACGCCTCACAGAGGACCATTCAACGGATATTTGTGGGAGATCAGTTTAAACTTACACGTCGGAGATGGTTTTTTTCAAGATTTGGGACGATAGTTGCCAGGTCCAGAAGAAAAGCAAAGGTTACACAGATCAGTACGTTTATGACCATAAGTATTTTGTAAAATATAAGCCTTGTGCATTTTGAATATTATCTAGGTGACATTAAACATGCTTGACCTACTTAACTCCAATTTATATTTACCTCATCTTTGAAATTAAGTATTTCACACATATAACCTGAACATACATGTTTCTTGTAAACGGTGAAAATGGCCACATCTAAAAACGAAGTTTAATCATCTTCATCATACTCAGTAAATCCCACCAATAGCAAGCTAATGTAGGGTCTGAGAAGGATAAGATGTAGACAACCTTAACTCTACCCCATAGGAATAGAGAGGCTGCTTCAAGTTAGACCCCGACTCGATAGTAGTTTTGCATCATGCCTTGGACATAAGGCACATAACATAGATATGGATGTTCATTAGTTAAGTGGATTAAAATCGCAACCAATATAAACCCAGGTGATGTTTTTTACAATACTTTTGTAAAATACTACAATTTGGTATAAACCACGGGGACCAAAATTACTGTTTACTCGATAATTTATAACGATATGAAAATAATTACTATTGAGATAACTTTAATTTATAAAAAAATCCAACCAAATTTAGGTAGTTAAAGACTGTAAAACATCAAACATTTTGGACAGATTTGTATACTCTTTTAAAACTTACATAAAAACGTATTTTATCTAGTTAAAGTCAAAATATCAAGTATATTCATAATTAGATTTGTGACATTTACACATCTTTGTTGTAATTTTCTCCTAAGAGGTTAAACGTAACAAGTTACAAATTTAAAATTTAGTTTATAAAATTATAAAGATAATGATTGATATCCTAGTCTTGTGGGTATGATTGTAAAAATCCCGACTAGGTGCCGATTAAACCCCGATTAATCAAAACTGATCCTGATTAATTTCGATTTATTCCGATTAATCCCGGATTAAGCGCTAGTCCCTACCCCACCGCCCGACTAGCGACTAGCTATTACTTCAACACTACTTGTGGGTTTGGGTCATGAAGGTAACTTTTTATCGTCACATTTCACTTTTATTTTTGAAATTCACTATGGGTGTTCGTTGTCTAGTTCGGACAATTTTTTAGGACAAACCAAATCAAATAGCTAGTTACGGTTTAGTCATTGTATATCAAAACCAACTTAGGCCAAGTGCAATGGGACATTATAGGGACGTGAAGTGGCTTGATAACGTCTCTAACACCACCCTGTGGGCATTACAAGGACATGGAGAGGGAGTGACATTTCTAGGATAACGCCGAATGGAGAAAAAAAACCAAATGGGAAGTAATGATTGAAAAGGCATTAAGGGACATTAATCATTACACACTTTTTAAATGAGCATTATGATGCCGATGTGGCGAAAAATGTCCCTTATGGGGCATTTACCATTACGGATGGTCATATGGTTATTTTACCGAAACGAACCAATCCAAACCGTAACATATGCATGTTCAATATTACGATTTATTAGGAATTTATAATAATACATGTGATACTTTGTTTTTTTTTGAACGACAAATCTGGATCACTGATGGACCACTGGATTATTATCGTGCCACCAGCGAAACCACCCGATCATATCCATCTCCGGTAGGCTATAATGCCTATACACCAATTCAGAAGGAAACCCAATCTGAAAAATACCCCCTTGTGAGAATCGAGCGTAGTGCTTCATGGTCTCTAAGCCTTATTTCACCCCAAAATACCACTAGGCTATAATGTCATTACGTATACTTATAATTATCAAACATTTGAAGCTGTAGGTGCTTCTTCTTAGTTTCAAAAGCCTATAGTCTCCCTCAGCCAACAGTGACCAACACCAATAGTATGGTGAAAACTTAAAAGCAACATGATATCCACAAAGCTTAAACCCAATTAAACTATTGTTAAGAAAAGTAATCCAAAACCTGATAGGATACATTGATGCAAATGATTGTTCCACACCCAGTGATCCTTTGTTTGGTATGGCTTTTTACGGCTGTTTCTTGTTCGAATTGTAAACTAAGCTGTCTCATATAGTTTAAAAATTTATAAGCTGACAGATAAAAAATTAAGAAAAAATAGATCATGAAATTAAACCTATAACTAGTTTGAATGATTCTACAACTTTAACCCAAACCATAAGCACCTCAAACTTTCAAATATTGGTATAAACATTGATGATTATTAACCTTAGGTTTTTCAAATCAACAAAGGTGAACCGAAAAACTTGGTGATATAATGCATTGAAAACATATTTATTCTTTAGACTTAAAGATTAACATCACATTTATAAACATCATGTGGCTGTAGTTTAGTGGTAAGAATTCCACGTTGTGGCCGTGGAGACCTGGGCTCGAATCCCAGCAGCCACAAATTATTTTTTTTAAGCTGATGCTGTGGTTCTTTTCAAATAAAAATTGAACATATGTATTCTTTAGCAAAATGTGGCTGTAGTTATTTAAATGCTTTTTATGGATAAATGCTTTTCAAATAAAAATAAAAATTGAATCCCAGCAGCCACATACTGTTTTTTGGATTTGATTCATGGATTTCAGTCTTAAACTTAGATCTGGTTGTTTGTATTATTATTTAGATGCTTTTTATTTGTGTAATACGAAATATATAATAATTATAAACATCTTTATTTTAAAACTGAAATAAACTAAAATTTTAGAATTCACAATTTGGAACTTCATCCAATCAACATAGTGTTATGCAAGTCGTTAAGTCAACAAACACCTCTACTTAGTAACTATGTAGATTCATAGAACATCTCCACTTTATTTGCAATAATACACAACGAAAAAATGACCAGATTGCTAACTAAAAAGACATGCTAACTAAAAAGACACGACCAGATAGCAATTACACGGCCCAGGGTCGTCTCCGAAAATGTTAAAAAAGTTTTGGGCCCTGGGTGAGATAAAGAAACCGGGCCCTAACCGGTTTTCCGCTTCAGTCCCAAAAGTTTTTTTCACATCCGTGCCCATGACGTTTGTAAATTTTTGTCATTTCCATCCAATCGACAAACTCCATCCGTTTTTCCACATTATCTGAGGAGCATTTACGTGATTTTAAATCCACTCACTTCATCTTCTCCACTCACCTCAATGAAAGCTATCTCCTTCTCAAGACCACACCATTATCACCACCACCGGCCACAACCCACCATCATCACCCAACCAGACCCCAATCGCCACATATAATCAATGATTTTATATCCTTAATGTCACAACTCAACTATCATTACTATTTAATCTTAAATGCAATACATTAAAAAAATTAGTTGGCATAATCGTTCTTGTGATTTTGGCTTTGTAAAACACTTAACAAAATCATTACTATTTAATATTAAATGCAATATATGACCAACAAACTGTTAAAAATTAGCTGGAAGAATTGTTTTCTAGATTTGGCTTTTTTAACAAACTGTCAAAATTTCGCTGGAAGAATTGTTTTTTAGATTTGGGCTTTGTAAAAAGGAATTTAAGGAAATACAGATAATATGCTTCCATTGAGGATCGAACCACAGACCTTGTATATACAAGAGTAGTGCGCTCTACCACTGAGCCAGATGTTTATTGTCGTTGTATAAAAAATATTCATAATCTTCATAATACTAAACGAAAATGTAAAAATTTTTCAAATTTTACGGGCCCTTTTAGGTTTTTGGCCCTGAGCCGGCGCCCACTCCGCACATGCTCAGGGCCGGCCCTGCACAGGCCCTTATAGCATTATCATTGCAAGTCATTAAATCAATAAACACCTCCACTTAGTAACTATGTAGATTCGTAGAATTTTTCGTTGTGTATTATCATTGCAATAATACACAACGAAAAAATGAAATGAAAAACATGAATTAAAATAAGAAAGGAAATGCATAGGCGATTGTCATCCACCATATCGTCTTACTCTTTGTTGAAAATCCCGCAAAGCATGTAAAAATTCAGCAAGCCCATCTTTGACTTTTCTTGAGGGTCAGCAAGCCCATCTTTGACTTTTCAAGCAATGCTTTGACAGGCTTGGACCACATCATACTTCCCACTATAATTAATGGCTATGACAAGATTGAGTCGCGAATTGTTCCTCGTCGCGCTTTCAACATATGCATGAATTCTTTTAACGATTTTGGAAGCTTAGACAAGTCACCGATGATAGATAGTTTGATATCCTCCCTATAATTTCATAAACTAAGTAAAATAACAATAATAAGCAATTTCCGCCGCAACGCGATGGTTGATGTTAACTTGTTTATTAAAAAAACTAAATAATTAAATAAAGACATTTTGATGTACATTAATTATATATTTTTTTATGGAGATACTTTTAAAAAATAGTTTTTAGTTTTTACCCTATAACTAAATCACACACACGAAAGGCAAGTGTACCCGTCGGATAGTAATATAATTTTGGGGCAAGAACCGGATATCAATCCATGGACACGGTTTCTCGATACAAAACTTTTTGTCACTTAATTGAAAGTCGTTTCAAATAACAAGTTTGATTTTTTAATTTATAATGCAAATAATAAAAATTCTAAATTAACAAAGTTCATCAAGATCAACCAAGAAGTTGCCTAAACCAAGTTTTCACTAATGTCCATGTAACGATCTAAGGGAAGCACTAATAATGGCACAAACTCTCAAGTAACTGAATCCCGATCAAGGTCGCCTAGTTTTCTAATTTCTTTAGCATAACAACATAATGGTTTATAAGTTTATCATTAAGCTTACTTGAATGAAGGTTTTTGAAGGAAGCCCAATAACAAACAAATAACCCAAACAATTGCGAGTTAGGTAACTTGTCAAAAAGGGTTTGGGCTTAATTGTTTACATGGGTAATTTGTATACGTCAAGTTGACCCACAAGCATATTTTATCGATATGAACAAAAGTTTACATAATTATCCAACATAAAAAAGTCATCTTTGGGCGACTTTCACGCCATTCAAACCATTTGACCCGTTACTCTTGTAGTTTAACTATTTGATTAAACAAATTTGACTTGTTTGAGATGAAACACATTTAACCGATTCCACCTATTCATAAGTAAATGGATCAAAGAGCAACTTT
Source organism: Scalesia atractyloides (assembly GCA_947069175.1). Lineage (NCBI taxonomy): Eukaryota > Viridiplantae > Streptophyta > Magnoliopsida > Asterales > Asteraceae > Scalesia > Scalesia atractyloides. The sequence goes on from CAMTDV010000030.1 coordinate 4,542,358, forward strand.
GCAACCCGACCTTTGAAAATCTTCCTACTGTCTTCAAGGCATCGACTTTCGATAAGAACAATGCCACCTCATTCACAACTGATTTTCAAAATTTTCCATTACTAATAAATAAAGGAATTTGCTTTATATACATTTTTGAGAAAAAAACTTTGAGCCATAAGCAACCAAAGTTAATTATAATCCTTTCTGCTGATGATGGAACCTGCTGCTTCAAAGCTTGTGCTTGGAACATAATTTTGAAATAAATCTATATTTTTTCATAAACAATTTGATAAATCTATCTTGTAACTCGGAAAATAAAACTAATGATATTTCTAGGGATGAAAATAATCATGTTCAAGCTGCCAAAGTTGATCTTCAAGGAAATCTGTTTACAAGTATCTTGTTGCGTGTGTAACATAGTTGAGATAGAGTTATTAAGGCCTTGTGGTATACTTTAACTCTTCTTAACTCTATCTAGGTGTCACACCGTTTATTTTTCCCAATTTTACTTCACCTCATATCAAGGAAATGGTTAATCTCGTTAACTCTACCTAACCTAATTCTTTTAGTGGCTTGGGCGTGAAAGAATAAAACAAATAAAGAGAATCTCTTAACATCCGGTTAACAAACAATGTCTTTAATGTCGCTTAACATAGGAAGTGAGTGGTGTGCAATGTAGGTTAACATATCATGCTATTGTTAACACCCCAGATATTAGAGTACACCCCAAGGCGTAATAGACATGTGAATTTGAAAACCGAATCCGCTAATTTTGGTAGTCAAATTTGTTTCTGTCTTTTACATTACTGTATAACAAGAAGCCACAAAACATCACGAAAGTATACATTTTTTGGATGCGTCATACCTCTCTAGCATTATAAAATATCAGGGTCAAGTGACCTTAGACTTTTTTATATGTTCCACAAAATATTGAAAAATCGATAGACTTTTTTTTTCTATACCAATGATTTAAATGACAACTTTTTTTATGACCCCAAACAAAAATATTTTTATAAAAAAATCCCCATTAAAATTAAATTATTTGTTTAGGATCCCATTTTTTCTCTATCCGGTTCGATTAACTGAATAACTTGTCTGTTTTTCTTTCTTCACTTTAATTGGTTTTTACTTTAACCAGTTCAGTTAATAAATGTTTCCTTTTTCTCATTTTTTTTTATTATTTAATTTAACCGGTTCGGTTGATAACCGAGTTTTCCCTATTTTATTAACTGGTAAATCCGGTTAATAATCGATTCGGTTTTTGTAAATCCCTATTTTAAATCCGGTTAAAAAAACTAGTCACACCTCTAAAACATATAACCGGTTAATAACCTATGGTTATTGAATAACCGAAACTGGTTTATGCTTCTTGTTATAATCGGTTCGGTTTTTGTAACCGGTTTTTTGTGCACTTCTATAAGTTAAGAGACCAAATAAAAATAGCCCAAATACGTTTTTTAAAGCATCAATTTTTACTCCTGAAATTACCCATTTTTTCCTCCTTTTATCTGTAAATAATAATTTTCTTTGCCCACACGTAGGCCCCTATTAAAAATAACGAATAAAAAGTAATCTGAAACTGAATATCAAAGGAAATAACGAGGGGAAGAGTCTGGAAGCAACCAGCGAAAGAAAATCAAGAACATTCTCGAACCGTCCTGAGGGTTTGACGATTACCGAACACTCTCGATATCATTCATTATCAATCAATCAATCTTTCCTCCATATATAACCACCCTCTCCCATTCAATTTCATCATCCATACAAAAACAAACAACAAGCTACACATTCTTAATCCTCAGTTTTCTTCTATTTGATTGTTAACAAGAACGATGTCTGGAAAAAGTGAAGGACCAGCGATCGGAATTGATCTCGGAACCACATACTCATGTGTGGGGGTGTGGCAACATGATCGAGTTGAAATCATTGCTAATGATCAAGGCAACCGGACCACTCCATCTTATGTTGCTTTTACTGATACTGAGCGTCTGATCGGAGATGCTGCCAAGAATCAGGTCGCCATGAATCCTACCAACACTGTTTTCGGTATGCCCCTCACTTCCTTTCTTCTCTTTTAAGTCTATATATTCAAGATTTACGAATTGTATCATAATTATATGATTTTTGCAGATGCTAAGCGTTTAATCGGAAGAAGATTCTCTGATCCGTCAGTGCAGAGTGACATGAAGCACTGGCCGTTCAAAGTCGTCCCCGGAGCCGCTGACAAACCCATGATTGTGGTTTCACACAAAGGCGAAGAGAAACAATTCTCTGCTGAAGAAATATCCTCAATGGTTCTCAACAAGATGAAAGAAATCGCAGAAGCCTACCTCGGCACCACCATAAAAAACGCGGTGGTCACCGTCCCTGCCTACTTCAACGACTCTCAGCGTCAAGCCACCAAGGACGCCGGTGTCATCTCTGGGCTTAATGTCATGAGAATCATCAACGAGCCCACTGCGGCTGCTATCGCGTATGGGCTCGACAAGAAGGCGTCCAGTGTGGGCGAGAAGAACGTCCTGATTTTCGACTTGGGTGGTGGCACTTTTGATGTGTCTCTTCTCACAATTGAAGAGGGTATATTCGAGGTGAAGTCCACCGCGGGAGACACCATTTGGGAGGTGAAGATTTTGATAACAGGATGGTTAACCACTTTGTTCAGGAGTTTAAGAGGAAGAACAAGAAGGATATCAGTGGGAACCAAGAGCTTTGAGGAGGTTGAGAACTGCTGTGAAAGAGCTAAGAGGACTCTTTCGTCCACCGCTCAAACCACCATCGAAATCGATTCTCTTTACGAGGGAATCGACTTCTACTCCACGATTACCCGTGCAAGATTCGAGGAATGAACATGGATTTGTTCAGGAAGTGTATGGAGCCGGTGGAGAAGTGTTTGAGGGATGCCAAGATGGATAAGAGCAACGTTCATGATGTGGTTCTTGTTGGCGGTTCCACTCGTATCCCCAAAGTTCAACAGTTGTTGCAAGATTTCTTCAAGGGAAAGAGCTTGCAAGAGCATCAACCCTGATGAGGCAGTGGCGTATGGTGCGGCGGTTCAAGCGGCATTTTGAGCGGCGAAGGTAACCAGAAGGTTCAAGACCTGCTGTTGTTGGATGTGACACCTCTGTCTTGGGACTGGAGACGCTGGTGGTGTTATGACGGTGTTGATCCCACGAAACACCACCATTCCCACCAAGAAAGAGCAGGTGTTCTCGACCTATTCGGATAATCAACCGGGGGTTTTGATCCAGGTTTACGAGGGTGAAAGAACACGAACCAAGGATAACAATTTGCTTGGGAAATTCGAGCTGTCCGGGATCCCACCAGCTCCTCGTGGAGTTCCACAAATCAACGTCTGTTTCGACATTGATGCTAACGGGATCTTGAACGTGTCCGCAGAGGACAAAACCACAGGGCAGAAGAACAAGATCACGATTACAAACGACAAAGGAAGGCTGTCGAAAGAGGAGATCGAGAAGATGGTGCAGGAGGCGGAGAAGTACAAGGCCGAAGATGAAGAACACAAGAAGAAAGTCGAAGCAAAGAATGCGTTGGAAAATTAGCCTATAACATGAGGAACACCATAAAGGATGAAAAGATAAGCTCGAAGCTGCCTGCAGATGACAAGAAGAAGGTGGAGGACGCGGTTGAAGAGGCGATCCAATGGTTGGATGGAAACCAGTTGGCGGAGGTGGAAGAGTTTGAGGACAAGATGAAGGAGCTCGAGGGGATATGCAACCCAATTATTGCTAAGATGTATCAGGGCGGTGCAGGTGGGCCGGATATGGGTGGAGGTATGGACGAGGACGGGCCTTCTGCTGGTGGAAGCGGAGGCGCCGGGCCAAAGATTGAGGAAGTGGACTAATTAGATTCTTGTTAGGGTTGTTAATTGTCTTTTGATGTGGATGAGTGGTTTGTAATTTGGAGTTGGAACATGTTTTACTTGAATTGATGTTGTAATTTTGTTATGTTCAGAAAGAATCTTTGGGTATTGATGATAGATTATTGTGTTTCATAAAGACTTGTTATGATCCTAACCAATTTGACCACTTTTTATAAACAACTTTGTCATCTTAGTATATCACCTTAAATTTGTAAAGAATGTATGGGAAAGTTTGTCTATAAGGCTATGCGGTATGGTGCCCGGAGGATGACCCGCCACGTAAACGTCACATAGATTGGGTGTGAGGATGGGGCAAAGAGGATGGAGAGGGGAAATGATAGATGGGCCTAATATATATATATATATATAAGTTCGTATATGTGTGTGTGAGTGTGGTTTTGTTTTTTTGCTTGCGGCAATGCTTGGCCAGGCCGGTCATGCCGTTGCCTGGGGGCGAAATGGTGTTGGGGGCGGTGCCGAGCCATGCCGGCCCTATGCCGACCCCCACACCGCTTGGCCTAAGTGTTACATAAACCAAAAGGGTTACCAAGAATTCGCATTAGACATACCTCATGTATGTTGTTTTGGCTTCGTCCCCTTAGCGGCTTAGCGATCCTTACTTGATAATAACCCGACCAAATATCTAACTTGGAAATATATATGGGGTTACCAACTTGATCGAATATATAAGTGACAAGTGGAATCGAATATTTGTTCTTCATCGTAAATTTGTTAAACCTTAACACTCCTCAAATACCAAACCATTCCATCAAACACAAATTACAAGTTTAGTATATTCTCTTAGTTACACATGGCGAATCCAATTCCGAAAACGATACCAAATTATAGAGATCTCAGGAGTTGCTTCAAGACTTTGACAAGGAGGTGCAGTGCAGCTATCATTTGTACAACCGTGTTGTCAAGGCGATGGAAATGGGGTGTCTCCAGTCACTAGCGTAGCGTATGTGTTGACTAGAGCCAAATCCAAATATGAGCAGAGGAAAAGATATGTTGATCAATGTCTTACACTGGTTTCAACTGACTATTGTTAGCACAGAAAAATATTTATGGAATTAAAAATAAAAAAAAAGTTGTGATGAACGGTTGGAATCATACCAGCACTAATACAAAACATATGGAGTTGGCAATTAACTGGACTGCTGGAGTAGTTGATTGTAGGACGAGATACTTTACTAAGCGTAGTATTAATTTGGTCAAAATAACCGATCAACAATCTAAGATAAAACTAAATATTCAAAAAGGATTTATTTTGTTTCAGGTTAAGAGATCGTTTCTTCCACTCAGTTTCCACATTCCCATCGATGCACATACAAGTAAAGTCATTTTCAACATTTTCAATCGCATGATCTAACCATATGATTAATTTTTCATGTGGCTTGAACTTCTGGTTCGGGTTGTGGTGGAGATGTGATTTGTCCGGTTTTGTTTGAGTTAGGAATGTACTTCCAACAACGTTTGTGAACACCACTAATTTTCTTTGGAGCATCAGCAGCCGGTACACCTACACCATCATAAACATTTAGAGTGGTTAACACTAGTATTCCCCAACAGTACTTGTAACGTCAAAATCAAACTAATCTTCGATGTTCTTCGATTTCACATAAAAGAAAAGTAGTAAGTAGTTTGTAACAAATTACTTTTAACCAACTTTAAAATGAATTACTTAACATAAACCAACCACCAACAACTGAACAATTCAGGTTATGAAGATTTTCTCTGTCAAATTGTTCTTCTCCAAACTACTTGACTAGAATTTTTCTACAAATAGATATGATGAAGAGAGTTTAAACATCAGATAACCCTTTTGTTTGAGTCAGATAACGTCAAAGTACAGTAAGTTAGTAACGCTTAAACTAATAACTATGCTAAAAAGGTAGAACGAAGGGGAGACAAACATATCTTGATGGATGAGACTCATACCAACAATCTCAAGTATAAAATAAAATAAAACAAAACTTGACCTTAAGTATCTATTTCAGACACACCTGGCAAACGGGTCGGGTCGGGTCATGGGTCAAAACGGGTTCAGGTCGAAACGGGTTAGGGTCAAAACGGGTCAATTAAAAAAAAGGGTTGTTTTGGTTCGGGTCGAAACGGGTTCGGGTTAAAACGGGTTCAGGTTGAAACGGGTCCGGGTCAGAACGGGTTTCGGGTCGGGTCTTTTTTTTTTGATGACTAAACTATGTGTTCACTCATATGCTTATTATCTACTGAGGGTAAAAGTTAAATAATTATGATTTTGGACTAATATTAGTTACAGAAAGTTATTTGCAGCGAAGGTTAAATAGGCTTTGAATATATATCAGTTTAGTGTTGTAGTTTATGTGCACAGATGGTTTTATGAATACATAAAAACAATATATTTACCTATATCAATTTGCCTATTGGCCCCGGTTCTAAAATTCCGGCTTGGTTCGGATTAGTACGGGTCAATACTTCTTGACACCCAATCCATGCTTATTGGCCGCGATTCTAAAATTCCAAACCCATGGCTATTTGATTTACCTATATCAATTTGCCTTAAATACCAAATTTCAAACACAAAACTACATTTAATTATCTAAAACAATAAAATCAACAGCTTCAGATCTAGGTCAAATCCACCAAATGTTCCAAAATCCATACAAATTATCATACACCAACGGATAACACACTAAAATATCCCAATTCAACACCTCTAAACAAATAAATAATTTCGTCACTAGACACACTCTTGAAAATACTAAAATTATAGAACAAACAAATCTTGAAACGATGTAATATTGAAGAACACTAAGCTGTTGTATCACTTGGAAAAATTCTGCACTTTGCTGTAATTTTTCTGCAGATATGAACACTTTACGTTTATGCACTCTCTTCTTTCTACCTATAAACAATCTTCTTCAAACAACAATTGTTTAAAACCTTCTCTAATACCACTTTGTTACATAGAGCATTTTAAAAAAAAAATCCTAAGATTGATACTTATTTTGAACTGGCTATTTTGATCCGGATTCGGGTCAAAATGGTCGTTTAAAAAAGGGTTGTTTTGGTTCGTGTTCGGGTCAAATCGGGTTCGGGTGGAAACGGGTCGGTTTAAAAAAATTCAAATAAGAAAGATGGTAACAACAACAGATCCATTTTCACTTTTATATATAAACTGGAAATACCACTTTAATATCAAAGTCAAGATCTTTATTAGGGCTTAATAATCTAATACGTTATATCAATTTGGAGCTCTCAAATACACATATATAACCTCACAGTTCAATCATTGCCCTTCAAATGTGATTTCAGAGACCCGCTCAATTTCTTGTTCAACCCTATTTCACCCGTTCACGGTTTTCTCCTGACCTGCTGTGACCCGTTCAAGACTTTTTATCTTTTTAATTTTGCCCGTGAACTATTATTATGACCCAAAAGGACCCAAAATCAGGTTAATGAGTTACTTTTGCCAGGCCTAATTTCAGTACATATCTAATGTTTCTTTCATCCACTTCAGCAGCAATTTAAAAGCCCTGAAAAAGAACAAATTCACTACATACAAACTTGCATAGCAAGCCATACTGCCATAGCCTACAGATTCTAACCTAATGTTAAAGTTGATAAATCTGCAAGCATTAACCATGAATCAAATGTCCAAACATCCCCTCTAGAATGAAACTATTGATCTTGAATATATCCAATGAACAAAGGTAGCTGTGTTACCTACCAAACAGGTAAGATCATACATACATATTACTTTGGATTTATAAAGCGGGTTTTTAGCTTGTTAACTTTTGAACACTTAAAAATAAGATATTCTCACCATATCTAGTCGGATTTGTTTGTTCAAATACTGGAACTCATTGCTAAATGAGTGGTCAAACATAATTGCATAAGGTGCCACATGAGACAGCATTGTGTACCATAGAATTGCATCGGGCGATGCGATCTCATCACCACATCATGTGATGGGCCCATTTTAAAACCAAGCATATTAGCCAATGTTTTAAAATCCTGTTTTTATACCGTACCTGATTTGGTTTGGAAACGGTTCAACCGGGTGTATCGGGCGGTTCATCCGGTACAACCGGCTGGTTTGAACCGGTTTTTAAAACATTGATATTAGCTTTCTCATAATATTGGTCCACTCATATTTCAATTAGATGACTCACCATCTTTGTGAACAATCCCCCAAGCCTTCCCATGCTTGCCATCCTGTAAGTAAAACCAATTAACAGTTTGTTAAGAAACTTAGCAATACTAAAATATAAAAATAATGTAATAATCCTAAAACCCTAACACATCACACTCAGTAAATAAATAAAAGATGATGATTTGAAACAAGAGAGAGAGAGACCTTGTAGAGATTAATGCTGGTGATCTGATAAGCCACACCAGACCAGTGAGTTTTAGCCATTTGATAACCAATGCCCCAATTCGGAAGAAACTGAGCCACCTCGAACAGGTTCTTCTTCTTCTTTCTCCTAGATTTCGACGACACTGTTGTTGTGCTAGGGTTTGAACCAGAAGCAGAAGCAGGAGAAGAAGATGTGCAAAAGGCTCGTTTCATTAATTGGTTCCATGAATTACCAATCGAAGCTACCGATCTGCTCGCCATCCTTGCGGCTGCTTCACCGATTTCAAACCTTGTTATAACCCCACCCCCTTTAGACTATGGGGCAAGGGGCGGGGTTTAGCGTGGGTTGGGGAAACGCTCATTTGACCACCTGGGTGGGTTTGGGCGTGTTCTTTGGGTGGGGGTTTCATCCTGGGTGTTGGGCGGGTCTACTCATCTGAGCTGGGGGTGAACATTGGGTGCACCATACCCTATATTATCCATTAATTTAAAAAAAAAGAAAAAATAAAAGGAATTTAGCCAAGCCACGCCCCAAACCCAAACCTCCAACATACCCCTAATTTTTTAGGTCTTGCCAGTGGAGCCCACCCAGCCCACGTGTCAACCCATGCCCCAAACCCCCGCCCCACCATACCTCACGGTCTTAGGTCATGAATATGTTTAAAGGGAGTGTGTGTTACGTTGATAACCATCAAAACAAATGTCGGTGCCGGTTCTAATATTAGCTATAGCGGTACCTATGTACGTATTGATTTAGTTGGTTACAATACTATTTATAGCGGTACTTATGTACGTATTGATTTATTGGTTACAGTACTATTTTAAATAAAACTCTTTTTTATAACAAAGTTTATCCAAGATTAGTGTAAAAAATATATATCAAACACAGTCGCGTATTCAATTTTATATAAAAATAATAAACGAGAATTATTAGAGAAGAATTAAATTAAATAAAAACTAAACTAAATTGGATAAATTATGTACATATTTTAAAGTATATATTGATTGTAGGTCGTGAAATGTAGTTGTGAAACGGGTGACTCGTTTATGTGTTTGGTTTCGTGAATGATATTTTCTTTTACTTTTTAGATTAGCGGGTTTATTTTTCTAATGCTTATAACTTTAACCTCACATTTTAGACCAATAAAATTGATAGCGATTTGTGATGATAAAACCATGAAAAACATAATCTTAGTGATTTGTAAATATTTGTTAGGACTCACTGGACTTGTAGAAAACAGAAGCAAGAGAATACATTTGTTAAGAAGCACAACTAGGGATGCTAATTATTCTGTTTCAAACCGAATAAATCTGAAAACCAAACAAGACTAAAAGTCTAAAATCAAACCGAGTAACAAAATTCAGTTATATGTTCGACAAATTTTGAATTCGGCTTGACCCGAATAACCCCTATAAACCGATTTGTTACTTTGTTAGTTTAAAGTACACTTTTATGAATCTTAGCCCATTTCTTTCTTGACTATTAGCCCACTACGACAGCCCATTTTCTGAAATTTTTTTATAGTCAATCAACAACCTCACATCCAAGTCACCAAACCTTGCTCTTCTAAACACTCCAATCGTCTTCTTAGTCAGGGACGTCTTAGTGGGTATGCAGGGTGGACGACTTGCGATCAAATAGTAGCCCCCTAGAGGGGGCCCGATGTTATATATTTTTCTACGTTTGTTTAAAAAACGATTCCTTAGTTTGATTAACATTTATTAAAAATTTATTGAGTTTGTAGTAATTCATGTTTGAGAGAGGGGGTCCAACAAGTCAATATTCATCTATCATTAACCCATTATTCAAGCAATAATTTAACCCAATATCAAATGCTATAATAAGACCCTAATTAATAATTAAATATTAGAGGCTTTTTGGAACTAATGAATATTGAGATCGGAGACTCACCGACTGGGGTATGTATGATTAGAAGATTAATGATTTAACTCCTCGGGCCTGTATAGAATAGCACTGGATACATGACTAGGAAGGGTACATTTTTACTTGTGTAAGAATATGATATATGTGCGGACATGTTCATATATTTGTGACTTACACAAAAGACTTTTAAAGTTGTTACTTTCAAGGAAAAACAATATATGTAATACTTCCAACCACGAAAATCATTAAACTATCTTAAGACATGTGGAATATTGTCCATCTTAGAGAGGTTTAACTGTCTAATGATAAACAACCTAAGGCTAGATGTAGTCCATTAGCGCCCCATGCCACATCACTCGGAAAGTTAATTTGGGGGGGGGGGGGGGGGCACCAATGAAGTGATGATAATTAATGGGCATTGTTGGGAACGATTGTGCGGCCTATTAAATCTTTAACGAAACACATATTCACATTGTTTACTTTTTTTCTCTTTTAGTTTAAGTTTTACCACATTACCACTACACCATAGCAATTGATGATTTAGTAAATACTCCTTTGTCCACGTGGCATTGAGATGACAATACTTTTTAAAGGGTTTAGTTATCCCACTACAAAGTAAGCTTAACACTTACATATATTCTTAAAGGAAACAAATAAAGGGGGAAGTGAGGGGAACGAGCTGTCTTGTAAAAGATGCATGTTAAAGTAGGGTTGTCTGAATTGCTCGTCGCTCGTTACTCACTCGGCGCTCACTCGGAAAATGCTCGGATATACTTGCTTGGTTTGGTTCAGTTTGCAAACGAGCCAAGCATGAGCAAAGGTCCGCTCAGCTCGAATTAATTTTTATTAATTTATTTTATATATAAATATATATGCACACACAAATTACATGTATATTCATATTTTCTACATACAGTTGTATTAGATTTGGCACACGTTATGCAAATATACAATTATATTTATACATACTAGCCGAATCAAAATAATAAAAAACCAACACTATTTAAAACTAAAACTATAAGTCGTGAAGCGACAATATTTGACTTCTTTCTCTCATCAATCACAGTCCTCAATCATCTCTCACTCTCACCATACGCCACAATACGACAATTGTTCTATGTTGTATATCATCGGCTCACCTGTCTCAACCAAAGTCTAATCCTCGAAAGGTCCTGACCTCAGTCTTAGTGTCATCCTCGACAGTTGGACCTTAGTCGTGACCGAACGGAGAAATCAAAGGAAACATTCTGAATCTATGACTGTCCAAATCACTCGTCGCTCTCCACTCACTCGAAAAATTGCACGCTTGAATATGCTCATTTGGATTTTGCTCAGTTGTAAAAGAGCCAAACACGAGCAGAGGTCTGCTTGGTTCGGCTTGGCCCGTGCACAACCCTATGTTGAAGTGAATTAATTCCATATACTTAAATAGTGGAAATGCCTGCGCGTCGCTGGGGGTAGTTATGTTTCTTAGGCGCACATTGGGTGACGGATTTCACGTAATTTATACATCAATATGTCAAGAAAATGGTATATCTTATATTTAATCACAACACACAATAAGGTCTTACGAACATACAAAAATCATCAATGAACTTATACAACTCTCACTAAATCGAATGATCATAGGTTCTGTAACACCTAACTCGAGAGATACAACGTGTAAAAGAGAACAAGTTATACGAATAAAAAAACAAGATATCAGACTTGGAACCCTAGGAAATAGAAGATCTCAAGATGCTCTAGATCAGAATACACGACTGTATTTTGATAAAATATTATCTAAAGGGACTAAACCAATATGGCTGTACCATACCAGTGTTGTAACGAACTGAACTAATATGGACCTAGACTGAATTACTGCCGCATTGACGGAGAATTCCCACTAGTTTTCATCAAATTTGTGATAACACACCTCAGTGCTTCTCCTTGCGCCCGACGCTCGGCAGACCCCAAGGGGGTGTGAACGTATCTCCTTTTTTTAGTTTTGCCGACCATTAATAAAGCCCATTTAGTTCCACCCATATTGGCCTGTTAAATTATAGTAGTCCATTGGAAAGAGCCCATTCAATATTTAATTGCCATCGTTGTAGTAACCGCTAGTCGCTAGTCGGCCGATGATGTAGGCACAAGCGATTAATTAGGGATTAATCGGCGCATAATCAGAATTTTTTAAACCATATTTGTAGCCCAAGATATGTTCAGCCAACTTAAGTCTTCATCACAACCAAAATAATATATGTAGTCTTCCAAAGCTCATCTGCTAGTTCTTGTTTATTCCTAAAATCATATATTTTTCTTATTTTGAATAAGTCTCAATAATATTTAATTAAAATTTATTAGATTTAGCATATTCAGTTTTGACCTTTTACTATTAGTATATCATTCTCATACAACTATACAATCGTCTAAACCTATAATACATAAAAAAAACAGTAAAAGTGATATATTATAAAAAATAACAATGTTGGAACACACAATAACAGTTAGCTGCACTTTTCTTCTTAATTACCCTTGTTCATTGTTTAAACACTTCAAATGTTCTTTTCAGTTTACTCATAACTAAATAAGTTGTTACCAGCTTGGTATTTTAACCACTCAAAAAAATGCAACAAACACTTAAGAATGAATTTCTAATAACTCTTTCCTTTTATAATATTCAAATTACAAAATTACAGATAACAACAGGCTTCATGATTTGCATAAAACAACATAATCCCTCATTAACTTATTTAAACGGCTGCATAATTCCACAACTACCACACAACCACATTCTGTTATAAGCCATTAAACCACAAATCAATAGCCTTCACACATACTTCAATCACACCTTAATCCACTTCCTCAATCTTCGGTCCGGCGCCACCGCTTGCACCGCCGGCTGCAGGACCGTCCTCATCCATACCACCGCCCATATCCGGTCCACCAGCACCGCCCTGGTACATCTTTGCAATAATCGGGTTGCATATCCCTTCAAGCTCCTTCATCTTGTCCTCAAACTCGTCAACCTCCGCCAACTGATTCCCTTCGAGCCACTGGATCGCTTCTTCAACCGCGTCTTCCACCTTCTTCTTGTCATCTGCAGGCAGCTTCGAGCTTATCTTCTCATCCTTTATGGTGTTCCTCATGTTATAGGCGTAATTCTCCAACGCATTCTTTGCTTCAACTTTCTTCTTTTGTTCTTCATCTTCCGCCTTGTATTTCTCTGCCTCTTGGACCATCTTCTCGATCTCCTCTTTCGACAGCCTTCCTTTGTCGTTTGTAATCGTGATCTTGTTCTTCTGCCCTGTGGTTTTGTCCTCTGCGGACACGTTCAAGATCCGGTAGCATCAATGTCGAAACAGACATTGATTTGTGGAACTCCACGAGGAGCCGGTGGGATCCCGGACAGCTCGAATTTCCCAAGCAAATTGTTATCCTTGGTTCGTGTTCTTTCACCCTCGTAAACCTGGATCAAAACCCCCGGTTGATTATCCGAATAGGTCGAGAACACCTGCTCTTTCTTGGTGGGAATGGTGGTGTTTCGTGGGATCAACACCGTTATAACACCACCAGCAGTCTCCAGTCCCAGAGACGAGGTGTCACATCCAACAACAGCAGGTCTTGAACCTTCTGATTGCCTTCACCGCTCAAAATGGCAGCTTGAACCGCTGCACCATACGCCACCGCCTCATCAGGGTTGATGCTTTTGCAGAGCTCTTTCCCATTGAAGAAATCTTGCAACAACTGTTGAACTTTGGGGATACGAGTGGAACCGCCAACAAGAACCACATCATGAACATTGCTCTTATCCATCTTGGCATCCACTTCTTCACCGGCTCCATACACTTCCTGAACAAATCCATGTTCCGTTCCTCGAATCTTGCACGGGTAATCGTGGAGTAGAAGTCGATTCCCTCGTAAAGAGAATCGATTTCGATGGTGGTTTGAGCGGTGGACGAAAGAGTCCTCTTAGCTCTTTCACAGGCAGTTCTCAACCTCCTCAAAGCTCTTGGGTTCCCACTGATATCCTTCTTGTTCTTCCTCTTAAACTCCTGAACAAAGTGGTTAACCATCCTGTTATCAAAATCTTCACCTCCCAAATGCGTGTCTCCCGCGGTGGACTTCACCTCGAATATACCCTCTTCAATTGTGAGAAGAAACACATCAAAAGTGCCACCACCCAAGTCGAAAATCAGGACGTTCTTCTCGAATATAATTATGATACGATCCGTATAACTTGAATATATAGATTTAAAGAAAAGTAAGAAAGTAAGGGGCATACCGAAAACAGTGTTGGTAGGATTCATGGCGACCTGATTCTTGGCTGCATCTCCGATCAGACGCTCGGTATCAGTAAAAGCAACATAAGATGGAGTGGTCCGGTTGCCTTGATCATTAGCAATGATTTCAACTCGATCATGTTGCCACACCCCCACACACGAGTATGTGGTTCCGAGATCAATTCCGATCGCTGGTCTTCACCTTTTCCAGACATGTTTTTGATTACCCAATAAAACAGAGAGCAGAGTAAGGTTGGTCATAATCATGAGTTGAGCCACGGCAAGCTCGGCTCGACTTAGATTTGAAATCGAGCTGGAAATTTCAACTCGAACTCGGTTTGATTTTTAACCGAGCTATTTCGGCTAGCATGGTTAGGTAAAAAAAATTATTACGTATCTTCCAAAACTCGATAGTTTAACATATCATTCTATACTTCAAAGGGTTATTGGATTTTAAAACTCAACAATTTAAAATATCATTCCATACTTCAAGAGGTTATTGGATTTTATCACCCTTAACTATGCCTTCCGTCACCTCCAAACTTAATACTTTGTGTGTTCTGTCACCGCGGAGTTAACCATCCACTAACTCTGTTAGTCTTTTATCCTACGTGACCAATTTTTTTATGACTTCTTGTTTTGATGAGGTGGTAAGATGACGTGAATCTAGAGCAATTATAACCACTTTAAGTTTAGATATAACCCATTATTTCTCCACCCACCCAGTTATAACCCTCAATCAATCACATGCTCTCTTTCTAGTCTTTCTGCTTTCTCTCTGCAACCACAACAATCACCCGCTACCACCCAACACTTCATCCACCTCCACTATGTAACCACCGTCATCCACCATCGCTATTCACCTCCAACATTAACACTTCACCTACCTCCACCTTGTAACCACTGCTATCCACCATCACCACACACATCCACCAGTACCATCGCATGAAACGTCGTCAGACCACTAACACCTGAAATGCTTCCCCATGTAACCACCGTCGGACCACCAACACCTCCACAATGTAACCACCGTCGGACCACCAACACCTCCACAATGTAACCACCGTCGGTCCACTACACGCTAAAACGCCGACCACCACCGCTGCACCTCCACCGTCACCACCACACCACCCACCACCATTGCACCTCTACATCACCACCACAACATCTCATACTACTGCTGCGCCTCTACATCACCACCACAACATCACCCACCACTGCACCATTCTGGTCAACCCCACAACCACCGCAACTTTACCTTCAACCACCATCAACCACTACCTCCGATCTATGAACAACAATGAAGGAGAGAGAGAGAAATCAAGAGCGTGGCGCTGGTAAGATTTAGGGTTTGTTTTTTTAGAGAGAGAAATAGCAGAAGTTAGGGAAAGAGAGAGAGAGAGAGCAGAATTAGATGCATATATTATTTATTTTATTTTGTTCCAAATCCATGTCACCTTACCACCTCATCAAAAACTTGCCACCTCATAAAAATTGGCCACATAGGATAAGAAAACTAACAGAGTTAGTGGCTAGTTAACTCCGGGGTGACAGAACACACAAAGTGTTACGTTGGGGGTGGCGGGGGTAAAAGTGCCAATTGAGGGTGGTAGCGGCCAACAACGAATAGTTGGGGGTGATAAAATCCAATAACCATACTTCAAAAGAACTTCAACAAACAAAAATCAAGTTCAACCAAATACAAAATAAGTTTCAAATTTCAATAAAATTCAATATAGTTAATTAAATCCTAATCAACCCACAAATATATTATAGATATCTAACTGTACACCTAAATACTTGCTAAAAAATAATCAATTTTTTATAATAAATTAAGGGTATAATAATCCGAATCAAACCGAGCCAAACTAACGAACGAGCCATGTGGCATCCGTAAAATACCGATCTTCGAAACCGACCCGAATTGTAAAACTGTACCCTTTTTAAATTAAATAATAAAAGAATTTTAATAATTTTATTGTTTCCAATATTTTATTAATGAATTATCGTTGTGTATCGTGTTCGGTTAAAAATGGGCTAAAAACATTAATTTAATAAAGCGTGATAGTTAGTCCTGTTAATATTTACAAAGGAAAATCACCTCACTAAGTTAGTGTATTAATGTAACACTACGGAAAAGTTTTATCGAATCATGAGACAACACGTATTCGAAAACTCTCTAAATATTACAGATTTGTTGGAGGAGATGGACAAAAAGAATTAAAGTGGAATATTGAAACAAGTGAGGGACTCAAGTGGTAACAATGCGAAAATTCTGATTCTAAAGGTCCCTTATGGACCGTAAGGGGGTATCCCTTACGGTCCGCAAGGGAATTCAAGTTGTAGGCACGCCAGACTGCCTTACGGACCGTAAGGCTTCACCCTTGCGGTCCGCAAGGGTGTCGCTGGCAATCTAGTTGGAGGTGCAGTTCTTGCCACTTATCTCGTGAAATTGCCACCTTTTTTTTCTTCAAAGGACATGTGTGATGACACTAATCTCATCATAGGAACCCCTTATCACACTTGTCACAATTATGGAGCTCTTAGACAAGTATAAATAGAGGTGTTTATGGACCTCAATCCTTGCACCTTTCAATTACTTTCTCTCTATCACTTTAGCGCTGCTTCTGATCTACAGAGGCCTCCTCCCTGCAGTTATAAACTTTCCTTGAACACAAGTAAGTGTTCTTCCTCAATATTTTTCTATTATTAGCCGAAAGTCAAGCAAATTGACTTTTGCTTTGACTTTCGATTCTAACCATTTTGGTCAAGTCAAAGTTCATATTGAGCTTTGCAACGTGGTCGTAATAATGAAAAAGTTAATCTCTTGTGATTACACCTCCGGATCATCAGGTTAAGTAGTTGAAATGACGAGTCAAACATGTGTAAAATAAAAGTAAAAAAACGCAAATTTTTGCAAATTACGATAAATGAACTTCTAAGTATGAAAACTCTAAGTTTTGGCATCATTACGATTTATAAAACATATTAGGACATGTTTTATCTTGTCTAACTCGTCATTTTCAGTTTAGAGCTCATTTGCTAGTCGAAAGTCAAACAATTTGACTTTTGCTTTGACTTTCAATACTGACTCGTTTAGTCAAACTTAGAACCCGGTTAAGGCTTGTTATGTGACCATAATATCATAGAGAATAACCCTCTAAGGTTATATCGTCTGGTCATGTCGTTTGATGAGTCAATTGACAAGGCGACATTATATACTTTTAAAAATGTCAAAAATGCTCTTATGGCATAAAAATGGTTTTAAACACCTACACGGCATATAATCTGACCTTGAAACTGATTATGCAACTTTATAAAAGATATTTTGACATGACGGGCTCGTCATAGACCTATTCGATCACCCGATACCGTATATACACGCACGACCAGTTTAAAGAAAATAAAATTATAAACAAGTCGAATCGGTTAAAACCTTTCAAAACCATTTCAAATCAGAGTGTTTGGTTAATAAACCCATATTACACGAGGCCTTGCATTCGGACAGGTATAAACTACATTCTATCCGGTCAACGCTTAACCTAGCAAACCGAGCGTATCCTAAAGTTAACCGGTCAAAGACTTATAAACGACCCGTTAACACTCTAAAGGATAATATTTCCATTCATTCCAGACTAGAAGCCTTAAGAAAATTGCACTTAAGCTAGGATACTTTGAATACGACCATGCTATATATATTGCTATTATAAAAAGACTAGCACAAGTAAATACTTTTAGCCTATTTTATTTTTATAAAGACTTGGGATATGGCATTAACCACTTGGTCAGGTATTGTAAAAGGGCTAATATTTTCATAGAAATGCAAATAACATGTTTTAATCCGTATTGCTTGATAACTTAAACACTTGGGGGTTAATACGACCTTGCCCGGGCTTCCAGACTCATTTAATTGCAAATGGCCACGACTTAAAGCGCGGGATGGGCAAACACTTGACAAACTAAGCGCATGTTAAAGCAAGTATGGACTAGGCTGGAGTTGGTTTGGTCTTAGAAATTGGAATTTGGAACTCCACGATAAAAGACCCATTATAGTCTTAAGTAGTTTTTTTATAACGATCCTACTTGTGGATATTTTGTGCGAACAACTTGTATAAACTTTATTTATTACATTCAAGCTTTTACGTTTATTACTTTACTTTATTCCATCATCTGTTGCCAATTGTGATACTGTTATCAATCGCCACGCATAAACCCTAAGTCCGGGCCCACCGGGAAATCAGGCTGTGACAACTAAGTTATGTTAGTTCGGGTTAAAGATATGGAATTTTATAATAAAACTCGGTTAGCACCATTAGATGCTACAAAAGAAACAAGTTAACAAGGTTAGAAAAATTATTAGTTATATAAAGTTATTAGAAAATTTTATTTGTAAATAATTGAAACTTTAAAATGAAACAAAATAAACTAACTAGGTTAGTTTGTTAGTTAATTTTATAAAAGAAAACACTAACTAGGTTAGTTTGTTTGATAAACCTTAGAAAAGAAAAATACATTTAACCAAGTTAGTATTGAAGGGGTATGGTCCAAAAAACCTTGCGCCAATCAAGAAAACCATACCCATTAGTAACTTCTAAGAAACTGTGCGCAGACTTCTTTGCCAAAATAAGATTTACTAGAACTCTGCGCCAAATATCCAATAGAGGAAAGCGTCATTTAACTACCTTGCGCGGGCTCGCGCAAGGTTCAAAGTTAACTGTGAACATTCTTTGGATAAATGCTTCATTTAATTACCTTGCGCGGGCTCGCGCAAGGTTCAAAGTTAATCTTGAAAACTCTCAAAGTTAACCTTGAACATTCTCGTTGGATAATGCTTCATGCACAAACCTTGCGCAACAAGCATCCACTAAACGTTGCGCTAAGCAGCAAGGAGAAGAAGGAAGATCAGTTAACTAACTCGCGCTTCTCGCACAAGGAAACAGTAAATCCCGAGAAACTTTCCCTAGCAAAATCCTTGACTTGGTGCAGAAGCAAAGGGAATCTTTTCTGTTATAACAGAATGTACACGTGGTGAATAATAGATGGGTAACAGCTGTGAAACCTTCTAGAAGCCATTAACACCCAATCGTGCAAGCATCCTTTCGGTTATAACCAATTGCCACATGGCATCATCTGGACGACTGAGGCAGATCACGGTGATGACATGCTCACATTTATAAGATATAGTGATCTCATGTTGACACATGGCACCTCCCTAACCGCTAATGAGCTCACGATCCGTGTGCACTAACGGATTGCCAACAAACGTCAACGGAATAGCAAAAGATCCCGTTAAATTTAACAATCTCTCTTTTTGGCGCCAAACACCGGCTATAAATAAGTAACTTGGAGTTCAAGGAAAGGTATTCACTCTCAACTACTCTCTCACTTACAATACTTACTTCCGACTACCTGTACTTATTCTCACGCCGGAGGGTGGTCACGGAGAGAACCCCCCTTCTCCCCGTGGCGAGCTAACGGTGTTCTGTTTTGCAGGATCAGCAGAAGTACTATATTATCCACCATCCATCGTGAAACCAAACGGAGGGTTAACCCTTTTATGCAGAGCCCATTCCATAGATCTACTTAGATTCCGGTCTAGTTGATCTAGGGTTTCTTCATTGGCGCCCATCGATTTCGATTCTTTCTCACCTTTCGTTTCGTTTCACTTAGATCTGCAGCATCATGGCTGACGGATCATCTTTTCAAGGTCCTCAATCAGGGATTCGATGCGTTGTTGTTGAACCTCAGGTCGACGGGCAAATAGTTGAGGATTCTTCCGGCGAAGCTAATGCTCAGTTTGATCCTAATCATGCGAGTATTCCTGTAACGCCGGCGGCTCCTCAGGGTGATGTTACGTCAATTTTACCACCTGGAGAGACTCCATTATCGTGGTTAATCAAATCTCAAGCGACTCTAAACGCTATGTATGCTCAGTTATGTGCTCAAACCGGAACTCCAGCTTTTCAAGCTCCGGTTAATGCTCCTCAGGTCCGTGCTTCGCCGGCACCTCGAGTTTTGAGTTGTAATACTCAAAGTCATGCTCGTTCCCCTTCGCGCATGCCTGAAGATGGAACATAAATGTATTCTAAAACCAGGAATGACCCTGTTCATTCTGGTAATAGAAGGGAAGAAGACAACGTTCAACGTCGCGCATCTGTCCACTTTCGTTTGGGCCCGCGATCTTCGCAGAAACGGGACACCCAACACGATGAGCTCGATAGAACCTATGACGAAGGGGATAGTGCAAGTATTTCAATCGCATATCTGCAGATCATGCCAGTTACAGGCCAAAAGTACGTGCAGTATACAATCCAGAAGCTGAGCATGATTACAATTTGGTGTATCGCCCAACCAAGGCAGCTGGGCAATCAAAGTTTACCAGAGAGATAGCACTGGCTCCGTTGGAGCGAGCGAAATTACCATCCAACGTTGGAAAGTTTAACGGTTTGACCGATCCTAATGATTACATGCGCCTCTTTACCTGTGCAGGGTTACTTGGATGCTGGACATTGCCAATGTGGTGTCACTTATTTGGACAAACCCTTACTGGCGCTACACGCCTTTGGTTTGATAATTTACCGGCAGGTAAACTTTCCTCTTGGAATGACTTAAAAGAAAATTTTCTTACGCACTTTAGTCAGCAACGACGATACGTGCGCGACTCTTCAGATGTAATGAACATCTGGCGGAGGGACGATGAAAGCCTCGAAAATTTTATAACACGTTACAATAAAGAAGTGTTGGAGATTGGAGATGTCCATGAAGACCTTATACGCGCGCAGTTCAAGTATGCGGTAAGGTGCGACGAAATGATTAAAGTGTTGTCCGGTACAACTGGCCTTCCAAAAAACCGGGATAAACTCATGGCAGCAGCCAAGGTTTATGCCCAGACTGAGCGCAACTTAAGTTCTAACAGACCACCTCTACCTCAGAACCGTCCGCAAGACCTGAGTAGAGGTAGTCGCAAGTATAAGAGAAATTGGAAAAAGTCAAGTTAGAATTCGTATTCTCCGTATTCACCAATTGATGCGCGAGCGACAATCAACAAGATAACCACTCAAAAGGCAATTAAACAAGAGAATAGGGAATGTCAGTGGACTCCCTTAACAAATCGCCGGCTGAGGTTCTCAGTACTGAGAATTATCAGTTTAAACAGCCGCAACCAATAAAAAACAAAAAAGGGCAAGACCCAAATTTGTTCTGTGACTATCATAGAGACACCGGCCACACAACAGATAATTGCATCAGTCTGCGCATGGAGATTGAGAAAGCATTAAAGAGTGGGAAACTTACACATCTAGTCCAAAATGTGCACAAAGAGATTAAACAGATCACGCGCGAGAACGAATGGCCTAGTAACAAGAAAATGAAACAACACGTTTCCATGATTCAAGGTGGATCATCGCGCAAGCGTAGCCTTCAACATTTTCAAAACAACACTTGGCGCGAGCAGCAAGTCATTTTTCCTATCGTTCCAGGAGGTCCTCAAGAAGACCGACCAGTAGTTATCACCGGTATCTTTGGGCACTACCAGACAGACTATATGTTTATAGATCCGGGTAGTTCCATGGATATCATGTATGAGCAGTGCTTCAAACAACTAGATCCTGAGGATAAGGCACGCTTGGAACCAGTTGATTTTCCATTAACTGGGTTCTGCAATGAGGCTGTCTTTCCTCTAGGACAAATCCTTTTTCCTGTTACGTTATCTGATCGGAGGTGTTCTCGAACGAGTAACGTCAACTTCATGGTGATGCCGGCAACTTCCCGTCACGATGTATTATTGGGACGCCGCACGCAACGTGATTTTAGTATGATTACCTCCGCTCCGCATGCTTCCTGTGGTTTTCCGACACCAAATGGTGTAGCTATACTTTATGCGCGGAAAGAAATCATGTCAATTGAGGAACTAGTTATGAAGGCTGGCAAGACATTGCCAAGCAACGAACCAGAAAAATGGGTACTCAACAATAAGTACCCTGAGCAGACAATCTTATTACGGCCCGCAGTCAGTATTGAAATTCGCGCAAAGCTTAAACTACTGTTGTTCCGCAACAAAGACATTTTCGCCTGGACGCCTGCCGACATGGTTGGTGTCCCGCGTGACGTTGCGGAACATTGCCTGAATGTATTTCCATCAGTAGAGCCAGTTGTGCAGGAAAAACGCAGCCTCGGGTCAGAAAAGACAGAGGCAATGAACGAACAAGTCACCGAGTTATTAAATGCTGGTATTCTGCGCGAAGTCAAATACGAGACCTGGGTGGCAAACCCAGTCATGGTAAAGAAACATAATGGCGGATGGCGGATGTGCGTAGATTTTAAAGATCTAAACACATGTCCGAAAGATTGTTATTCTCTTCCTGAGATTGACAAAAAGGTTGACTCATTAGCTTCCTTTCGCTGGAAATGTTTTCTAGATTGTTATAAAGGTTATCATCAAGTCTTGATGAAAAAAGAAGACGAAGATAAAACCGCTTTTCGCATGGAGAAGGGCATTTTTTGTTATACCAAGATGCCTTTTGGTCTCCGCAATGCGGGAGCTACTTATCAAAGATTGATCGATACAGTGTTTGGAGATGACATTGGGAAAACTGTGGAAGTCTACATTGATGATCTGGTCATTATGAGTAATTCAGAAGACACTATGCTAGACAACATCCAAAGAACTTTTGATTCTCTGCGCGAGGTAAATCTAAAGTTAAATCCCAGCAAATGCTCCTTCGGCATGGAGGAGGGCAAATTTTTGGGTTTCATCGTCACCAAAGACGGTTTCAAAGTTAATCCCAAGAAGGTCGATGCAATACAAAAAATGTCTTCTCCTACTACCATCAAAGAGATGCAACGTTTGGCTGGAAGGTTAGCTACGCTAAACCGCTTCCTCGCCAATCATGCTGCAAAATCTTATCCATTCATTCGAACCTTGCGAATTGTACGAAAAGCAAAGAGTTCGCATGGACTCCTGAAGCTGATCAAGCTTTCCAACAGATGAAAGATTGTTTAGTTCAACTTCCCACACTTACTGCTCCTTGTGAAAAAGAACCCATGGTCTTATATCTTGCTGCATCTGACGTAGCAGTAGGTGCCGTCTTGTTGGTAGAACGCGCAGGGGTCCAGTTTCTGGTAAAGAACCATGTAACAAATACATCATTATTGGGGACATCCATGATGGATCTCCTACTTCGACCATTGTCACTTGCCTGAGAGGGACCGACGGATTACTTAAAACCTTGATGCGAACTTCTTTTGCCAAATGTTTGAAACTAGTTGCTGCGAGTTTACTTAAAGCGTCAGCATGCTTGTTTTCGCTTCGCTTGACGTGTGTGACTTTAAATTGTTGGAACTGTGCTATAAGAGCCTTGGCTTGCGCCAAATATAAAGCCATGATATCTCCCTTTGCATCGTACGTTCCAATTACTTGCTCAGCAACTAGTAATGAATCAACATGGGCTTCTAAATTTGTTGCACCCATTTTGATAGCGAGGCGCAGGCCTGCTAGAAAAGCTTCATATTCGGCCTCTTTGTTGGTGCTTTTAAAATCCAGCCGAATTGCATATGTAAATTCCGCTCCCTCTGGACTCATTAATCGAAGACCTGCTCCAGCCCCATCACTATTAGATGCGCCATCGGTGAACAATGTCCAGGCTCTATTGTCAATGACTGGGATTGGATTTTCAATTGTTTGGCATTCTTCAAGTTTATCAGCGGGAATCTCAGCAATGAAATCCGCCAAAACTTGGCCTTTGATAGCTGGTCTAGGTTTATAACAGATGTTATAACCTCCCAATTCTATTGCCCATTTCGCAAGTCGTCCCGAAACATCTGGTTTGGCCAGGACTTGACCAATGTGAAAATTTGATAAAACTGTAATAACATGTCCAGAAAAGTATCTTCGTAGCCTGCGCGAAGCATGGACCAATGCTAAAACTAATTTCTCCATGATCGAATATCTTCGTAGCCTGCGCGAAGCATGGACCAATGCTAAGCAGCAAGGAGAAGAAGGAAGATCAGTTAACTAACTTGCGCTTCTCGCGCAAGGAAACAATAAATCCTGAGAAACTTTCCCTTAGCAAAATCCTTGACTTGGTGCAGAAGCAAAGGGAATCTTTTCTGTTATAACAGAATGTACACGTGACGAATAATAGATGGTAACAGCTGTGAAACCTTCTAGAAGCGATTAACACCCAATCGTGCAAGCATCCTTTCGGTTATAACCAATTGCCACATGGCCTCATCTGGACGACTGAGAAAGATCACGGTGATGACATGCTCACATTTATAAGATGTAGTGATCTCATGTTGACACGTGGCACCTCCCTAACTGCTAATGAGCTCACGATCCGTGTGCACTAACGGATTGCCAACAAACGTTAATGGAATAGCAACAGATTCCTTTAAAGTTAACAATCTCTCTTTTTGGCGCCAAACACCGGCTATAAATAAGTAACTTGGAGTTCAAGGAAAGGTATTCACTCTCAACTACTCTCTCACTTACAATACTTACTTCCGACTACATGTACTTATTCTCACGCCGGAGGGTGGTCACGGAGAGAACCCCTCTTCTCCCCGTGGCGAGCTAATGGTGTTCTGTTTTGCAGGATCAGCAGAAGTACTGTATTATCCACCATCCACCGTGAAACCAAACGGAGGGTTAACCCTTTTATGTAGAGCCCATTCCATAGATCTACTTATATTCCGGTCTAGTCGATCTAGGGTTTCTTCAAGTATTATAAGTTAGCAAATCATTGAACATAAGGGGTTGTTAGGCTATGGGGTAGGGGCGAGGGTTTGGGCGTGGGTTGGGGGAAAACGCCCATGTGACCACCCCGGGTGGGCTTGGGTTTGGGCGTGGCCCTTTTAGCGTGGGTTTCAGCCCGGGCGTTGGGCGGGGCTATCATCTAAGCTTGCGGGTGGCTATTGGGTGCACCCTACCCTATATCATCTATTAATTAAAAAGAAGAAAAAATAAAAAGAATTTGGCCAAGCCACGCCCCAAACCCAAGCCCCACCATACCCCAAATTTTTTGAGTTTTGCCAGTGGAGCCCTCCCAGCCCACGTGTCAACCCATGCTCCAAACCCCCGCCCCACCATACCCCATAGTCTTAGTCGATTCCTAAAAGCTGCTAAAAGGTAACGAAAGAAAAAACATACGCAGGGATGGGTCTTGAACCTGGAACCCCTCGCTTAGCATACAACCAGCACACCACTGGACTGAGTTCAGTTTGGTGGTGAATATCTGTCGCGTTTTACCTCTAACCCAACCTGAAACCCTTCTTCTTCCCCATCCAAACGCGAACCCATAAGCATACAACCCGGCCCCATGTGTTTCTCTGAGTATGGGCGTCAGTTTGGCTTCAAGTTACTAATTACATCAAAGCTTTTGTTTGTAATTTTTACAACTCAAACTGGGATCATACCTTGATTCCAAACCTATAAATCAACCTTCAAGATAACTAGTAAATTTCATAGCTATTTTGTTCATTTGTTTTGTAAATAGTTTAGACAATAAAAAAACTCGTGTAATATTGGCCACATGCTTTTCGTGGATGCGATACTCAACTTACCCTAGCTACCTAGGTTAATTGGATTTTTGCATGATCGAGACGATACTGTCATCACTGGTCACAAGAGTGGGTTATCAAACTCGATAGATCTATCCATATACTTTGCGGCCTCCTTGAGGCTAATGATTTGCGGCAGGGTCTCCATGAACACTTTACATGGGTATAGTTTCCCTTACTCAAGGTCATCAAATGATCGGATATAGTTGTTGTCTAATTATCATGCCATTTAATAAAAAGCATGTTTCTTCCCCACATGTAACATAATTAAAAAGGGTTGTGAAAACTTATCTTAGGATGCATAGCAAAATAAAACCCAGCGAAAAGTATCAATCTAACAGTAACCTAAACACGAAGGACACTTTATCAATTGAACTACAAATCTACTATGCAAGTTGTTCACCCAACCTACCAGACTTAAGTAAAAGCTTTGTTTAATGGAAGTCATTATCTCGGACGGCCTGTTGGTGACTATGGTAAGCGGTTAACTTTCTTATTCATAAGTGGTGAGTTAGTCAAATGTATTTAGCTCCTTAAGCATATAATTAATTATACAAATACATAGTTAATAATATAAATATATGTATACTTACAAGAAGTCCTAAATCGCCTTTCATGCACATAAACATTCCAACGGCCATCAATCATGTAAAAGTATACATAAGTCCATATAAACAAGGTTTTCACAAATAACATACGAAACATATATAAGACTTGTTTTCCCAAATAACACTAACATAACAAGGTTTGTGATAAAAATCACACTACAACTTATTAAAATATAGTTTTGCAAATCATATTCTTACATCCAAATACGAAGTCTTAAGTGTTTAATGTACAAAATTAATCATTTTAATAAAAAAAATATAACTTTGACATCTTTCAAACACTTAAGTTTTAACATTTAACACTTGTGCATTTTTTAAGCAAAATGACTAAATTTTACTAACAAAACTCCATATTTCTAACATTTAAGCCTATATTACATCACAAAACATCTAATTAACTATGTTAAAGTGTATTCCATTCAATAAAACAACCTCATGTCATTTGAGCATAAAATCACCTAAGCATGACAAATTTTTAACATGTAAGTAGCATTCTAAGCGTAAAACACCAATACAAACACACATACATGTTATGACTTAAGACCTGAATTTTCTTTCTAAAATATAAACGTTTCTGCCCTAAATCAAATTCACAACAACCACATTGTACATACCGAAATTTACCTTTTTAGTGACTTTTTAAGCATAAAACACTAACATAAGCACATCCAAACATCATGGGTGCAAATACATATACAAATACGCATTTTCTTCACAAAATAACACCCTCATATTTGTGTAAATGTCCAGATCTACAATAATCACCTTATTGTATGCAAAAAATTATTATTTTGGTGTCATTTTTAAGAACCAACACAAACACAAGTATCACCGAATTTCATAGCTTGCAATAGACACTAAATTCATGTTTGTTAAGCATAACACCCATGAACTCACTACGGCTAGAGGTTAGGCATGTCGGTTGTCTATAAGGGTGAATGGGGTGCACCCCTCATGAGATGGGAGGAAATTTTCACCCACCAAATCATGATGTGTCATGTCAATTCCCCTCTCATATACCACTCTAGCCTAAAAACATTGGGGGTGGTTTCCCTCAAACCATTTAAAAAAAACAGAAAAAGACATGATTGGTCAAAAGATAGTGGGCCCCACCATTACACCCTCCCCTCTCTTCCCCATATTCGGCGACTATTCACCGTTTCTCCTCTTCACCGCATGTCGCATGGTGTTGGCGGCACATCCCCTAGCGGCAAACCCTCACCTCGCTAACCTCTCCGCAAGCGCCCCGTTCCCCCTAATAAAAGAAGATCAACTAGAAAGTCAGAAGGTTAAGCTAAGATGCCGAGGTAGGTGAAAGCTTGTAGACCAAAATAGGAAGATGGCAACATAAGGCTATGCGTTATGGTTTTACTAGTTTTTATTGTCCTATTAACAAGTGACTGTCACATAACGCCACATAGACATGATGTTTTAGTTACTTATTTTCACTTTTAGGTGCACCTATTTCACATGAAATGGAAGCTCTAACCGGGGTTATGAAAAAGGCATGCTTGTTAGATCTTTTCAAAGGTATTTCCTTACCCAACCTAGGTGCACCCGTCTCTCACTTCATGTATGCCGACGATGTAATCTTTGTGGGTGAATGGTCACTACAAAATGCCCTTAACCTTAAAAGAATACTTAGGTGTTTTTACCTTGTGTCGGGTCTTCGGGTGAACCTTTGTAAAAGTAGCGTCTATGGGGTGGGAGTGGAGGATATACAAGCTCAAGTTATGGCGGATTTGTTGGGCCGCAAAAGAGGGTCTTTTCCTTTCAAGTATCTAGGGCTCCAAGTGGGGGCGAACATGAATTTAATCAAGAATTGGGAACCGGTTGTGAACACGTTCAAGAAAAGACTCGCTTTATGG
This sequence comes from Scalesia atractyloides, assembly GCA_947069175.1. Taxonomy (NCBI): domain Eukaryota; kingdom Viridiplantae; phylum Streptophyta; class Magnoliopsida; order Asterales; family Asteraceae; genus Scalesia; species Scalesia atractyloides. The sequence continues at coordinate 4,570,744 of CAMTDV010000030.1, forward strand.
AAGGCGAATACACTTTCTTTTGGGGGTCGAGTAACGTTAGTTCGGTCCGTTTTGAATGCATTGCCAACTTTTATTTTTCTCTTTTCAAGGCTCCGTTAGGGGTGATCAAGCAACTAGAAAGGCTTAGGAGGGACTTCTTATGGGGTGCCTCCTTGGAAAATGGAAAGATAAAATGGGTTGCATGGAGAAATATAATGACGCCGGAAGAGTACGGGGGTTTGGGTTTCGGATCTTTACGCGACGCGAACATGGCTATGTTGGCAAAGTGGTGGTGGAGGTATAAGGTGGTAAGTAGAGTCTTTGGCGAAAGGTGAATTGGGGTATACATACTAGCTCGAGAGTGTGGAACTTTATACCGATAAGAATGTCGATAACTGGTCCTTGGAAACACGTGGCGGGGCTGGCAAAAGATTTAGACGAAGTGGATATTAGTCTACGTGATCTGTTTAGAGGCGTCCCGGGGGGTACAAGTACGATTAAATTCTGGAAAGAATGTTGGTTATTCACGGAGCCATTGTGTAAAAAATTCCCAAATTTATTCGAACTCGAGAGAGAGAAGAATGTAGTGGTAGCGGACCGGGTGAGAGTTGTGGGAGGCATCAACTATGTCGCCTTTGGATGGAAGAGACAACCTGAAAGTTCTGCTGAGGTAAACGATGTTAGTTGCTTAACGACGGAAATCCTTAGATTCACATTTGGCTTAGGGTCAGACGAATGGAAATGGGAGTTGGACGGGTCGGGTGGTTTTACAGTCCGGAGTTCACGGAAGTTCATTCAGCAAAAGACCTTTTCGGACCTGGGGTGCGCTTTGAATGGAACAAATGGGTACCGCTGAAGGTTGACTTTCTGGTTTGGAGGCTGATCCAGAATCAAGTTCCTACTGCGGATGCACTTGCGCGACGGAATATTCATGTGTCAGCTAGTGGATGTATGTTGTGCAATGATGGGGAGGAAACTGCGCTTCACTTGTTCGGGGATTGTCAAGTTATATCACAGATTTGGGATTTTATTGTGCAATGGTGCCGACTGAATCCGATTTTCATTTTGGAATTGAAGGATTTGGCTCTCATTCATGATCTAAACAGGGGCTCGAAGAAATGGGTGCCCGTTAAAACGATCATCGAAGAAATTAGAACTTTGTCCTTTCTGTGGATTCGAAGCAGGTCTAAGGCCAAATCGATGACATGGGAAAGCTGGGTATCTATGGATTCTGCAGGCTTTTGTGTGTAGTATGGTGTATTTTGTCATTGGAAAATGGATACTGTTGTAGTCCTGGTTAATATTGTTTAGCCATAGACTATTGTATTATGTTTCTTTTTCTCCTTATTTAATAAATCTTTGTTCGCCTTCCAAAAAAAAAAAAAAGAATCGCTTATTCAAACAGCAAAACATAATTAGTATGATTTTAAGTAACGCTAATCAACATTAACTAAATAATCACTTTTGAAAACACTTCAAAAATTAATATTCTTTTTAATGATATAGAAATGTAGAACCAAAAGTAATTACTTACCCATTATCCATGTATCTAGTACCTAGTGTCAAAAAAACCAAGAAGTTCTTAGATTTAATCTACTAATTTTATAGCTACATTAAAACTTAATTTTTTTATTTTTTTATATTATGCCTTTGCCAATCCTATAATGAGTGGACAACACCAACAACAGAACTTAAAAAGTCTTTCCGATGTTGCAACCATTGTAACAACATAACTACATTTTGTACTTTTGCAGTTGTTACAGAACCAGTTGTTCACAAAAGCAAAAAGAATTCCCATATTTGATTCCCACCATCCATTTTTATAACAAGTTCAACGATAAAAACACCACAATATGTCAAATTACAGCCACACAACAAAACTTGCATGCATGTTAGTGAAGAATTTTGACTCCAATGTACATCAACAGAAAAAGTCAAAGTACACCCGATCCACCGCGCCTCCTGATAAGCTGGATGTACAAGCACGTGACGCATGACAACCACCATTACCATCGCTTGTAGTATCCACTGGTTCTTGCAGAATCCCAGTTGGGTGCATTGGGAAAAGATCCAATGTTTCTTGACGAATGTTGTTTTTGCTAGTAACAATATCATCATCCTGCTCAATGTTTATTATGTTACTTCCTCCGGCCACCGCAACCGCATTTTCTGGCCGGTGCATCAACATGAACCCACCCGAACTCGGCTTAGTGGACCGCGGTGATCGTCTATTGAGAGAGCTGCTTGTGGTGGTGTTAGGTGATACAACTTGTGGTTGTGGAACATAGAACCCTACATTGTGTTGTTGGATGTAGCATGGCTCGTAGACCACTAAAACATAATAAATAAAACAGTCAAATATAGTAGTTAGTTAGTTATCTTAGATCAAAACTCACATTTTGAGTATTTATCTCGTACTCCATATTTATATTTAAAATATAGAAGCAAAATACTAAAATGGTAAAAATAATTGTCTAGATAGTTCATGCATCTCATTCTCTAAAATAGAGAACAGGTTTATAGCATTCACGACATTAGAATCTCTATTATAGAGAAAGATTTATAGAAAAGAAAGTACAATCTCTTCAACGTATCAATCCTCTGTGTATTTTTATTGTGAGTGTGTAGGAAAATGAATAGAACAATAAAATAAGTGTTTATGAGTAGGACAGAGATAAGGTCAAATGTGAGGTATTTGAAAAACAAACAAAATATAAAAAATGAATTTTTTAGTTGAATTATATAGATGAAGACGAAGTCTCTAATATGAATGCTCTTAGAAATACAAAACTGAATACTCAAATTTAACCCTATGCATCTCTAAAAATGTTCGTAAACCATCGTTAACGTAACAAAATATTATTTACTGAATAGAGATAGATACGAAGACTAACACATGAGAAGTTTAAAAAAGTGAACAAAAATAAAAAAAAAATATTGTTAAAAATACGAACCGTTTGGCGGCGGAGGTATATGAACGAACGGTGGCTGATGAAGGTGGCGATGATGGTGGTTATATTGCCGGAACAAGGACAAATGATCTTGCTTCTCCTTTTGTCTTTGTCTAGCTTTGTGATTCTGGAACCAATAAAACACATTTTTGCCTTCAATGTGTCCATACGTTTGCAATCTACCGGTTATCTCCTGAATCTGATCGGCCGTTGGTGTTCTCAACCCTTGTCTATACAGATTCTCAAGCATGTCTATCTGTTCTTTCGTTGGGTTCCACCTACTCGTCGACGGTGTCCCGGCTGCTCCGCCTCCGACCACCATTGCGGGTACCTCCGATGTGCCACTGCAGCCGTCCATAATCACGATTGGAGAAAACTAAAAAAGAGTGATGGTTTGTTTTCTTTTTTGCATGGGCTTTCTAACGATTGATACTATTCTTTATTATATAGGGAGCTCGTGTGATGGGTTCATTTATTATAAGTTACATTTTAGTCCCTTGACCTTCAACTTTATATTATATGATTCTCAACTTTTTTTAACGGCTAATAGAATCAATCTCGAGCACTCTCAAAGATCCACTAGAGCAAATGGAGTACTCTTAGAGTAACCCGAATCCGCCAATTAAATTTAACTTTTGTGGTTGACTATTATTGTAAAATCAAAATCCACCATTATTTTTGCAAAATGTAATATTATACTGATCACTCTTCATAGAGTCGGATAAGATTTGTATGTCAAACAGCCTACGCTATAAGTTGTACTTGGTCATTGAACTAAGGTTTTAAATTATTTTTTTAGTATTAAAAGTTCATTATATCATATCATTTATTATTTCAGACTTTCATACTTTGTTACCATTAAAAATTCACATGCATATCAAAATACAAAATCATATAAAGTATTATCTTAAGTTATTTATATATGTTTTGTTAGTTTTTAAACTTTATTTATTTATAACATTATACCATTTTTCGAACCATTTAACTAGTTAATGGATAAGAAAGTCTTTCCAATGCTAAAGAACCATCAATTATATTTGTTGAGTGTATTTAAGGGGTTAAAGTGTTAAGTGATGAGAAATACAAGGGGTGTGCGTATAATGAAATGACATTGATACCTTTGAAGTGTTTGAACCTATGAAAAAGCTAGAGAGGGGTGAGAGAGAGAGAGGAGAGTGTACGTGTTGTTTTTGGTGCAGAAGCATCTCTGAAAACATGGTGGAAAAAGTATGTAAAAAGACGAAAAAAGCCCTACATTAGGTTACAAGGTTGGCGCCTTGGAAATGAAAGAGTAGAGAAAAGGAAGTAGGGGCATAAAGAGAAAGAGAAAGTATCGGGAATTGAACAAGATTGAGGACTCTTTGGAGGTGGGATTAAGGAATCGTCACTCTCCACTTGTCATTACTTCTTCCATCAAATCTTTTGCTTTTTATGACCTAAATATTGCCCTAAACATTACACACCCGTATTCAACATTTGCAATTGAAATGACTACATTTCAAAATAAGATTTGCAATAGAAATGACTACATTTTAAATATACCAAAGTTGTAAAATATTTGTTTTGAACTACTATATCTTATTTTAAAGTTTTATAGAACAAATACTACAATTGGGTGTGTGATGTTTTGTGGAACATCTTAAGAAAAGCTAAGATTTCTGCTAAGAAATAGGCCCCTGTGAATTTCCTCACGGGCCCTATGGAAAAGAGATCTACTCTTCGACCAGCAGATCTGCTGGTCTTTGGCTGGGCTGGGGGAAACATGCTTGTGTAGATCTCACGGGGGTTTCCCCTTTGGTTGGTTTAAGGGAAAACATGTTTGTAGCTGGACAAGCAGCAAGAAAGGGAGAATCAAAGAAAGTGGATAAGCACGCTAAAGCTTGCGCAGAGAACTAGCATGTCTTTGTCTCTTTTGCCTTTGATATTTTTGGCTCCCTAGCGCCAGAACCTATCCACTTCTTAACGAGGGTTAACGGGTCGTCCACAATAATTGTTCAAACCCCAAGGGAGCAGGGGTAGGTGTTTGGAATGTTAGGGTTGCAATTCAGAAAGGGTTATGACGCAGCTTGTTGACCATCTACCTTTGGTCTTGATGTAACTTGGCAAGTACATTTACTTTCTGAATACTACAACATTGAGGTAAATATAAAATATGTCATCATGGTCATATACAAATCTATCTTTTTACCAGCCAACTATGCCAAATGAAAGTTTGCTAATGACAGATGAGTGAAATCGACATTTTATATATGTATTGATTGGAAGAAAAGTTTAATGCGGTGGTAAAAGTAAGTAATCGGTTGTGAAATCATGTATCTTTTTGCTATAGTGATCGTAAAAGTATACACACTTGTGAAAGTGATTGCTTTTATCATTTTTTTCTTTCTTGTACTAATTAATTATCATAGTGATAAATTTATAAAACAAATATCTAATCATTTATCTTGAAAATATTTTTCATTACTATAAGGTTATCCCCATGAATTCCCATTTGCAGATGTAAGAGATTGTATGTTGAATAGTGTTTGTATTCTATAGCATCATGGCCATAGTTACATCATGTTTTAATCTCAATCGTAGTGATTTAACTTTTTTAAATACATCATGTTTTAATCTCAATCATAGTGATTTAACTTTTTTAAATTTACACATGAACTAAGTTTTTTTTTTTTAACAATGGGGCCGCGGTCTAATTATGAAGCGTGTGTATTAGTTGGGAAAGTTGCACATTATTATGGGAAAATGTAGAAGCAAATTAACTTGAATTTAGTAATGTTAATCACTTTGTGTTTTGGAGAAATTAAAATCCCAATAAATGAATGCCTGCATTTTATGTTGTTTTCGACGCTTGGTCTCATGTTAATTACTTTGTTTTCATTTATTTTTATTATTAATTTTTTGAAAGGCAGATTTTCATTTTCTAGAGGGTTATTTATTTATTATCTTAGCTTTGTTTATTTGTATAGTTAAAGTTGGATGTTCTTGCAATTTGTCTATACATTATATCAACAATTGATGATAGAAATTATTAACTAAATATAAAACTATATGTTGTAGTAAATGTAAAATATAAAAGAAAAAGTGTGTCACATAAACAATTTGTTTTTATATTTTACATTAACATGTGTTGTGATGATTACAACATGATGTAAAATCTTCCAATTCAGGTTAAATATTTTCAACCCCAAATGGTTGCATATCTCAACATCTCATGTAAGGAAAGTCGTGAAATAAAAGTTTGAGTTGGAATTTAAAGTTGTAAAACAATACTTTTCTATTAGTTTAGTTGAGGGTTAGTAATTTTGCTTAATATTAATTACTGCTTATGTGGCAAAATGTGTTAGGCGCATTGAGTAACGAACACAATTGAGATAACTGTTTCCGAATTTCTATTTCAAGAACTTTGGATTGTGATTTGTTAGGCCATTCATATTGATTATGTTTTTAAGGAGCATTTTCTGTCACATCAGTAACATAACACCCCTTAAAAATGTGTAATGGTTTACGCCCCTGAATGTCCCTATTCCATCATTACTTTCCAATTTTATTTTCCTCGTTTGGAATTATACTAGAAATGCTCATACCCCTCTTCATGCCCCTATAAAGTCCACAGGGCATGATGTTGGGGACACTATCAAGCCACTTCATGCCTTTATAATGCCCATTACTCATGGTCTTAGTGTTTTGATGATGAGATTTTGATTGATCTAAACTTTAGTAAATAACAAGGAGTGTTGTAACTTTGATTGAATAACTATTTGACTCAGAATATACCCTAAATTATGTTTGATGCATCGTTTAACTATTTTATCATGTGTTATGGTTATGATAAACCTCTTGAGTATGTGGATAGTGATCAGTTAATTTTTAGATACTTTATTTTCTATTAATTGTTTAGTAAATGTGTTATTATCCAACCTTCTCACTTGTAGGGTAGTGATGGGGACTTGTCTATTGAGTGCGTGGGGATATTGGTCATAGATGGGAAGAAGATCAACAATGAGATCCCCTTAAAATGGCAGGATAAATTGTTCATGGTTTGGGTCACTAAGGAGACAGGGGATCGGGTGCCTGACTGCCTCGTTACCCTTGACACGCTGGAGGAGGAGTTCCTAGACAATCAATCTAAATTTCCTATTGGGGGTGTTAGTGAGAAAGGTGACGGGAGTCGTGGGAGCCCAATCAGGAATGATTTCGACATGGTGAAGGTGTCGGGTCCAAGTCCGATGGACATGGGAAAGGAAGACGGATAGGTGGAAGGCGAAGAGGTGCAATCCTCTAAGGAACCAACATCGACGTTGCATAGGAATATGGAAAACAAGTGAATAATAATGAAGGGCAAAATTATCAACAATAAAGGGTTTAGGATTTAATTCTTCCAGCTCAAGTGGAAAATTCAAAGGAAGATATAATATAAAGGCTTAGAGGCTATGATCCATCGTAAGATGAGTGTTAAGGATTATCAGGCCCAACCATAGGAAGAAGCTCTTTAGGCCTAACTCAGATTGAGGAAGAGGCCCTAGATTGACCCAGACGGGCATTTTGATTTAAACTTGTTGCTGTGATTAATTTATTCTATCGAGAATCCCAATTCTTAGCCTCAACACAAAGGCGAAGGCTCTAATCAAGGGAGGGTGGACAATTCTTACCTAGACCTCAACATTAGACCTATTGCCTTGGGTGTTTCTCAATTGACGGACGCTGGGGATAGTGTTGTCAGGCAGCGGGAGGAGGAAGAGATTGGCGATTCAATTGCTGAGCAAAATTTGGATCAAGAAACTCAGGATATCATTGACCTGGGTATAGTAGTGGGAGCTAAGTTACATAAATTTAGGGATGTTGTGAGAGAGGCTATCATTGGTGAAGGTTTAATGCGGTTCATCAATGATTGGCTATCGATTTTGGGATTGGATGTTAAAGATAAGGCTAAGTGGATTCGTGATATAAATTTTTCAGAGGGGATCTCTTTCATATGGTGTCGAGAAATGAAATTATTCGATATGACGGACTTTGATGTTTCCGATTACTAGGGTAAGTCCAATTTATGTTGTGAATTTGTGGGAGTGAATAGGAGGTCAAGGGGGTTATTAAATCTTTGGGATCCTGGAGTGTTCTCGCTTCATCAGGTTGTCAAGGACCATACTTTCCTCTGGATAAGTAGATTTGATCTGGACCAGTGGTTCAATTAAATCATGTGATGAGTGTGTGCCACAAGATGTGGAAAAAGGCTTCTTGGATCAAATTCTTGACATTAGGAATAACACTTCGAGCATGTAGATTATCATGGGTTACTTCAACACCGTGAGGTATCATGAAGAGAGAAACAGGTCGAAGTTCAACCCTCTATGCACTAAAGATTTTAACATGTATATTTATGAGGCTGATTTATATGAATATTTTACGAAGGGTAGATGTTTCACTTTTGTGGTAGATAACAAGCTAAGAAAAATTGGTCGTATGTTGGTCAGTAAAGACTTTATTGACAAATGGCCCGAGGTGTGTTTCCATGCTTATCCAAGATTCTTATCTAACCATAGTCCCTTGGTTTTTTCTATCAAGGACTTGGATTTTGGTCCTCGCTCGTTTTGTTTTTTTAACTTGTGGTTAGAGCGCTGATGTGCCACCAATTATACATATTTATAACACGAATTTACCCCCATTTCTGAATACTTTCGAGGCAATTTATGATGGAAACACTACCTAGATCGCTGCTTTTCAGTTTTTACAGGATTTCAAGGTCCAAAATAAAAAAAAAAAAAATGATGAAAACCGAACAAAAAATACGAAGTATCCAGAAGCACCCCTGTGCACAACAAAAGCATGGTCGTATGTCACACCCCGATATCCACGTGTAACCGGTGGGCCCGGTGGGGATTATCGTGACGTACATTGATATCATCATAACCAAACAACACAGAATAGCACAACGGAAGTCTTGGATTAAAACATCATTACAAACCGAAATATTCAAAGTTCAAAATATAGTAACAATGGTTTGCAACGAAGATCCACAGGCGGATCAAAATATATACAAAGATGATAACAGACTTGGCACATCAAGGACTTGCAAGATCCTCTGTGTTGCTACTGAGCAGCTTCCAGCCTATTTACGTATTTGTGCCTGTAGTTTAATTATTTTGAAAATACGTCAGTTTTCACTGGTAAATACAATCAACCGACACATTTTGAAAACATTTCAAAATCATTTTATGTACATATTGGTACATTTGTTTAATATTTAACTTGGGACAAACTATATCTCATGTTATCAGTTTTACATAACTTGACATACATACGGGGATAGGAATCTATGCTGATTCATGATTAACCGACATACCACCTATTCCCTTATTGGGAAAACCCACACTGGGTTGTAAATGAATAATTTGTTCCCTTATTGGGCACACCCTTATTGGGTTATGTATTATTTATTTAAACCGTTTCGCATCTGTCAGGTGTATGCCTACACCCCGTGCTTAGGTCGTGGCCACCTACAATTAAATGAGTCAAGGATATCCAGGACACGGTCGCATTAACCCCCAATGTTTAAGTCAAGCAATACGAATCAAAACGGGTTATTTGAATTTCCCAACACATAGGTCTTCGAATCCCATACCCGACCATGCGGTAAATATTTTACCGTATCCCAAGCCCATATAGGGAAAAATAGGTTAAGAGTATTTACCTGAGCTTAGCAAGTCCTTTTAATATAAGAAATATATTAAGCACAGTCGTATCCAATTAATTAAGCGTAGGTACAATTTACCGGAAGGCCCTAGTCTGGAATGATGGTATAAATAACCAATTAGAATGCTAGCGGATCTTATTTAAGTCATTGACTTGGATCGGCTAGTTTAAAATATTAATAACGTACGATACGCTTGATTAAGCGATGACCGGAACAAAATGTAATTTAGACCCAACAAGTACTAAGACTTGTATAATATGGGTAAACCACTAACATTCTGGATTTTGAGATAAAAATGATAAGGTTACACCCGTTTCGGTTAAATTATGTAAACTAGCCTCGTAGGCTTAACCGTATTCATATAACCGATACCGGGTAACCCGATGAGTCATGAACGTGTTCCATATTCCAATATACCTTAAACAAGATATAATATCCGTAGGATATCAACTTGTATGTCAGTTGTAGTTTTAAAATCAAACAATGCCTCAAAAGGGCGTTTTGGTCATTTTAGCGACGTATAAAAGCAACTTGCATATAATCTGATGTTACGACCATAATTATTCTGTGAAAATAACTTTATTTATGATATAATATCAGTAGGATATCAAACATATGTGTGTTTTTATAGTTTAAGACCGAACGATGCACCGTAGGGCATTTTGGTAATTTCACACATAGTTTCGAAAGCTTATTTGGGATTCTGAGTTTATATTATCTACCTACTGTAAAATAATTTAAATGAGTTATAAAATCAGTAGGTAACAAGTCTTGGTTGGTAAATATGGTTTAAAACCATACTATGCGCCGAAAAGGCGTAAAAGTCGTTAAATGACGATATTTGCGATATTTTGTGAAAAATTGAAGTTATGAATAGGTTTATATTGTCAAAATATGCTATTTAGTATTTCATAACAGTAGGTAAAAGATTTCGTATGAAAATCGTGATTAAAAACCATTTTATGTGTTATAAGGGCATTATCGTCGTTTAAGAGCGTAATACAAGAACTTGTGCATAAACTCGGTTTACAAACTGAAATGATATCCCAAAATATCCTAATTATGATATAATATCAGTAAACAATAAGTTTGGTATGAAAAATTATGTTTAAAATCGTTTCACGCGTCGAAAGGGCTTCACGGTCATTTTAAAGCTTATTTACGATATATTACGAAAATTCGATTTATAATCAGATCTGTAACATCAAAATATGTTAAACATGTTAACACATCAGTAACTAATTCATTTGCAAGTTCATTGGCATTTAAAACCTCTTTTTTAAATAAAATGGCGAAATAGTCAAAATATGGCATTTTCATGGAAACTCGCATAAGACTCGGATAACTATCATTATCATGTAACATAACCTCAAGGGTTATGCTACATCATAATACGATCATAACGAGACCTTAAATTAGTAGCATACTAATCTAATTCAGTTCATAATTGAAAGTCAACGTAGAAGTCAAACTTTGCGACTTTCGGTTGCGAACCGATCCTAAAACTGAAATTGCGAGCGGAACATGTTTACACATGTTTTAATAATTATTACCAAGTTGTTTATGTATTAAAACATATTTTAGAAAGCCTTTAGAATCAGTTTATGAATATTTCTAAGATCTGACCCGTTGACTTTTAAAAATATATATATTGACTCGTCAATTGATCTAGCAAATGTGGTAATTAGGAGGTGCCCTTTTGAGGGATTAACACCTACCTAATTACGATCACGTAACCACATTCGGATTGATCATGGCTGAACCATGATGATTTTAATCGAAAGTCAAAGCGTTTACCGAAAACTTTGGACTTTAGGCTTGAAAAGCCTAAACAAAAGAACAAATAAAGGAAGGAACACTTGCATGTGGTCCTATGGACTGAAGAAACTAAAAAAAAAGCTTCTAAGTAATCAGATTCATCCAGAATAGATTATAGATGAAAGGATGAGGAAGAGTGCAAACTTGAACCCATAAGTTCATCACTCATTTATAATGATTGAGGATTGCTAGGATCATTCCAGGTGTTAACAAGGGTTAGGGGATCATTACAAGTGTTAGGGAGGTGTCAAAACCAGGTTAAGAATGGCAAAAATGAGATAGGTGTCGAGTTGTGAGCTTATACATGATGACTAAGCAATTTCACACCTGCAGATGGCCTTACGGATCGTAAGGGTCCAGCCTTACGGTCCGTATGGACCTAGCAACCCAAGTTTCACTTTTTGACAGTTTTGGCCCCTGGACTTGTTTCGTCACGTTTTATCACCCGTAACCCCCTTTTAACCTGATTTCAAGGCTCAATAAAGGTGTTAAGGCATATTTGACTTGGATTATGTCCGGAAATATCCCGGATGTCAGTTCGTTCAGTTGTATGGTGGCGCGTTTCGCTAAAATGCATAAAACGCTTAAACGGACACAAAAACGATCGAAATTTTGCAACGATGGACATCCTTAATAAAAGCACAATATTTTATTGTATGAAATATATTTAGATCCATTTATTGGGTCTGTATATCAAAATACGAGAATCGACAAGTTTCCGCATTTTGTTAGGAATAGTCCCTGGACTTCCAAACTTGCGTGAAACGTCATAATTAGTGCGTAAAGCCTTCATTGGCATATAATAGGCACACATAAGAGTATGAATAATATTTAAGACTCTCGGTTCGTTAAAAGGTCACTTAGAGGCTTAGTTTGAGCATGTTGACACTTTTAGTCCCTTATCTTATTAATTTATCGTTCAGAGGTTATAAATAACATGACGATGCATTTGGTCCCTCTCGTTTTATCACGTGGCATACGAGGATCAGTGGGACATGTGTCGGAATTTTATAGGACGGGTTTTTACGAGGTGTTACATCGTACCTCTCGTCTCAATCCGCCTTTTGAATAATCAGAACAACTTGGTGGGTAAGAAAGAAAGACGGTGGTATACCCATGCATAGTGATGCATGACCGTACCCTTATAAAGGACAAATCAAAACAAGACAAAAGCTTGAGACCAAAGTACACTTGTTGCCAACATTGTCGGGACAACTCACCATACACAGTCGTGCATGGTCTGGCACGCCAAGTATCCAAGAAGCACCCTCGTTCGCAACAATAGCACAGTCGTGCCTCTCGCATCAGCCCGCCTTTTGGAATAATCTGAACAACTTAGTGGGCAAGGAAGAAAGACGGTTGGCACGCCTATGCATTGTGATGCACGGTCGTGCCCTAATAAAGGACTACAAATCAAAACAAGACAAAAGCTTGAGACCAAAGTACACTTGTTGCCAACATTGTCAGGACAAATCACCATGCACGGTCGTGCATGGTATGGCACACCCGTGTCCAAGACCCTTGGGAGACAAAAAGGACAAATTCTTGAAGCTTCCAACAAGATTCAGGTATAAGCATGGTCGTGCCCCCCTTAGCATGCCCGTGAACCCTTGCCTTTGATCAGCATATAAATACCAGCGGTATTCACTCATTTGAGGCATGCCCTTCTTTGCTCTTTTGTTCCCTGGTGTGCTACATCCCCAGGCTGATAGACTTGTGCCTCCATGGCCTTGTTCTCTCACCCTTGAAGACTCTAGTCCCATGGTGAAAGTGTGGATGATCCAAGAAGCTTGACTAATCAATATCCAAGTATGCCATGATCATGATACTTCCTAATCCCCCTTTTGCTTGGAAGTGAGAGGTTTATCCCTAAGGAAGGCCTTCATGCCGACCGAAATATCTCCAAAGCTAGGATCCTACATCCTATCTTTTTCATTCATGTTAAGAATAAGAGATCGTTAGATTTGTTCACTAAATATATGCAGTTGAGAGACACTTTGTTGCACACATACTTGCACTTGAGCTAGAGCTTGAAGATCATGAAGTCTGGTAATCGCCATTGGTACAAGTGTTTCATATGGTTGTAATCTCTATGTCTTCTCAAACTCTTGGATTAGTTAATCTTATTAATATAGTATTTTTATCTTATTTAATGTATTTATCTTTTACTAATTCTTGGTTAATTATATTTTGTGACAGGATTGCGTGAACCTTTTGAAACTAAATTAACTTAACATCTTAATTTAAATTTATTAATTTAACCTCACTTAACTTGACTAAGGTGCGCATACGGCTTCTGGTACCCTTAATCAGATCCGGTGTTCTTAATAACCTTGGGAGGTGAAGCTTATTATACACGCATGGTGTGTAACAACCCATATACTAATAAGGGAAATCCGAACTTGCTTATCAAGATTATTATTATGTAGACTTACGGTATTGAACCAGATTCGGGTGACAAACTTCTAGTATAAAACCAGATCTTGGGGTAATAAAAGGCTTCTGGTACCTTTAATCAGATCCGGTGTTTTTAATGGGGGAACAAGGCAATCCAGTGGAATAGAAGATAACCGGTGAAATGGGACTATTTTGCTTATTTGGTAACTTAATTAATTTGATGTCTAAATCGCTTCAGTAATTTATAAGATCCCTAAACGAGACCCTATTTGTTAAGCTTAAAATAAAGTGCTAATTAATTAAGTTATAAAAAGATAATATAACCAAGATGGCTTTAAACCAATCTTGTTGTGGCATATCATTTACTAGTCGAAAGGCTAGGGAAGGTTCATTACAGACATATTTCTAGATCTGTCTATCGATATGTTGTGGCAAGATTAGGGTTGTTGGCAACTGGACCAAGGAAGCCACTTCTAAATTATATAAAAGATAAAATCGAAGACTTAAACATTTTCCTCATATTATAAAATAAATTATATTAATTAAAAAGACTTATCCTAAAGTTATATATTACTATTTTAGTTTACAAAACTAACTACAAATAGGAATGATTATAATAATAATAATAATAATTAACGGTTAAGTAGGGAAAACATATCCTTGGACAATACTTGGTTCTTATCTAAAGCTATACTATACGATTGAGTAGGGGAAACATATCCTTGGATAATAATTAACGAGATGGGTACTCTGCTCATTGTGTGTATTTTGTTTATATAAAAATCATTTTTATAAATTAAAACTAGACAATTGTCTTTAAAACGGTTATTAAATTAACTCACTAATCCATGCTAATAGTTATTAAATTAACCAAACCAGCACACTAAAACACGCAGCATCAAGCGCCCAAATTTCAAAAAGATAATTCATAAAGTGGTTGAAGACTTGGCCTCCGGATATTATGTTAATGAAGAAATTCAAAATGTTAAGGAAAAAAATTGAGAGGTGGAGGGATGAAATTCAGTCTAAGAAAGCGGAGAAGGGTAATAGTATAAGAACTAAGCTAGAGGAGTTAGATAAGGCGATGGCATTTAGGTGTCTCACTGAAGAGGAAAATTGGGTCTGAGCAGAATGTCAAAAAGGAATTATGGAATTTGAAAGTTATTGGGCAAAAGATTAAAACATAAAAGCAGAATTAGATGGGCTATGCATGGCGATGACAATAATGCTTTCTTCCATGACAGCATTAACAACAAATATGCGAGTTATTCTATTTAGGGTTTGGAGATTAATGGCATTTGGGTTACTAACCCCAAGAGGGTCAAGAATGAGGTTTTGGGATATTTTTCAAAAGAAAGTTTTTAGAGGATATGCAGGTCCGACTAGAGTTGGAATGCCCCAATCTGAAGCAACTCATGGCCACAGATTCGATTTTTGACAACCCCCATTTTCGGTGGAGGAAATAAAGGAAGCGGTGTTCGAGTGTGAGAATGATCATGCCCCCGGGCCTCAAGGCTTTAATTTTGGATTCATTAAATGTGTTAGGATCTGAGTTTGAATTAGTTGTGATTGTAAAGAAAATGTTTTAATGATCGAAGATAAACAGAGTGAATTTGCAGCGGAACAAACTTTATATCACAACTAATGGTAGATTGTTTTCATCATCATGCTTTCGAAACTTATAAGTTTTGCATGTGAATCACAAATTCCCCCTCAGCCCAATGATAGTTTGTTAGTACAGAATATAAGAAAGATGATTGGAAGGAAATGCGAGAAATGATCTTTTAATAGATGGATGGAACAGTACAATGTACTGTTCTATTTATCAGAATGTCAAACCTCTGAGCATCTTTGCTGACGTCAGGGTTTGATAGTTGCAGCTAACAACTAAATAATTAACTCTAACCTCTGATAAGCTAAACACTGCTATTATAGACACTGTTACATTAATAAAGAAGAAACTCTGATGACCCTATCAACTGTTGGTATTCATCAGCGGTTACACAGTAGAGCTTGTGGTCAACAGATCTTGTAATGCAATTTTGGCTTGATCAGTGGTTTGCATGAGAGGTTGTAAGCTCTGTTATTCTGGATCAATCCTCTGATGTAGTTTTAGATTTATATCATCTGTTCCTTCGATAGGGTTCAATCCCAACAATCTCCCCATGGAACAGATGATGCCAAAACCCAATTATTGTTGACCTTTATTTCTCAACATGAGTTTTCTTATTTGACCTTTGAACTGCAATTCAAAGTTAAGAGACTTAGTATCATCTTATCCTTTTCGAGCTCCAGATTCATTAGATCTTGGAGGTCTTCTGCATGGATCTCATATGATCCTCCTTTCTTATCTTGGTAGCATCGCCATTTGATTTGAGCAAAGTCAATTCGTGGGTGTTTGTGTCAACCTTCCACTTTAGAATTTTTGGATTAGATGACTTTCTAGGATGGGTCTTTATTGTTGAGAAAGATGGTTGGATTTGATGAGCAATCTTGGATACGATCTCTCTTAGCATATCACTTGAATCATCAGTATGGAATTGGGCTTGATTCATGATGCCCTCTTTGATGAAGGTATGTTCAAACCTTCTCTTATCTTCCTTAGACATCTCCCTTTGCCTTTTTCTTTGATTTAAGACAAGGATGGAAGGGGCAGATGTTGAAGAAGATTTTTTATTAGGTTGGGTCGGATGAACTATAACCTTTGTTGAGTAATCTGGTTTCTTTGGCACTAATGGATCTCTTTTTCTCAGCTCTTCTAAACCTTTGTAGGCATCCACTACCTTAACCTTTGACCACCTGGTAATCGGATTCTTTGTACCATAGTTTGCAGCAACCAGTTGTTCTTTCATCCTTCTGAGTTTCAAGGCTTTGTCAGGACATTCTTCTTGAATTTATTCCCGTCTATAGGAGTAGGCTTTTTTGCTTTGATCTTTTAGCATCTCTTGCATTCTTTCTACTTCTTGTTTGAGATCACTCACAGACCAGTCTTTGAATTGTGCTCTTGTTGTCTTGTATTGTTTGTTTTCTATGATATGATCTGTGTAATCTTTTCTCATACTTTCATCATCTCTTTCAGAAAGCTTCTTGCACAAGTCTTTGGAGAAGTCTTCAAGTCTTCTGACTTTGCTAGGCTGATATTGCATGTAATTTTATACTTCTCTATCACTTCATCCCTTTGTATCTCTCTTGGTTACATCATCTGCTTGTTTAGCTTTCAATTGAAGGTATTCATCAATGTTTTTGGGCTTAGGATAACCTTGCCGAGATGGGAAATCTCTCTTTTCCAGATCTTCTTCAGAGTAGAAGGATTTGATCTATTCCTTAACAACAGGTAGATCAAGTGGAAATTGAGTGGTAAGAGGAAGCACTGTTGGTGGTTCACAATGGTTTGAGATGATGTGGATATTGGAAGAGAAACAGAGGTTGTGGTCAGTGGTTGTGAAGATAATGGAAGTGGTGAAGGAATGATATTTTCATCATCTATGACGTTTGTCATCCTCCTTCTTTTGAAAATGAGTTTGGGTGATGGTGGTTGAGTGGGAATTTTTACGGAGTAGGTATTTGATGAATGGTGGTTGGAAAAGTGATCATGGCAGTGGTTGAGGTAATATTTGTTGTAACCACTGTTGTATCAACAATTGTTGACACAACAGGTGTCACAACATCTGCTGGTGGTGATGATGATTTTGGTGTGCTTTTAGATTGAACAGTGGTTTTGGAAGGGGTGGATATTGGTTGGCTAACCTTTCTGGTTGACTTTCTTCTTTGCTTTAAAGTACCAAGATCTTCCTTTTCCATTTGAGCAATCTTTTCTTTTTCAAATCTTTGTGCACCTTTTGTTTCCAACCTCTCTTTTCTCTTTGCTTTTCCTCAGCAAAGAGGTTGAGAGTTTCATTAATCGTCTTTGTACCATCTGGCTTAGGGATTTCCACAACAGGTTTGGTTTTTGGGACCAGGCTTCAGTTTTAACCCTTCTTTTTCTTTCTCCCTTTTTTTGGCATCAATTATTTCAACAAGTATAACTGTAGGAGGAGATGTGCCAGTGGTTTGAAGTAGGTGAGCTTTAATGACTTTGATGTCTGCAAGTGTGTCTTCATATCTTGCATCAACCAAATTTCTGAACATATGCATGTGTAACGCCCTGCTTTTTCTTAATTTCCATAATTAGAAAGCATCGCTTGTAATTCTATTTTTGGAAGCTTTGTATTCTTGTAATCGTATTTTCGTTGTAATCGTTGTAAAATCCGAGACTTGGATCATAATAAAATTCGTATTTCTTACAATTCATGCTTTACACATTCATACATGTTCATTCGTTTGAAACCACTACACATATGATGCTTAATTCGTGATTCTTGAAAACGTGTGATAACCTTGAAAATAAGTGAAAAACATACATTATACGATACTTATCCACGATTCTTATACTTAATCATACTTTTTCACACTTATTCTTATGCTAGAATTACATAAAGGCCCCTTGAATTACACCTTTTGTGCTCAAAACACCTTAAAACTTAACAAAACAAACTTCAGGGGTTGAAAATGACAAAAATCAAACAAGTTTAGTGGCCAAAGCCTCTCGCGGGCCACGACCGGGTGCCTTGTTTCCTCTCGCCCCTCTCCAGAGACCATAATCTGCAGAATGTTTATTTCAGCTCACAGATTGGGCAATTGTGTGCTAGTTTAGTGTGTTTCTTACACTTAATGCTCGCCTAAACTAACCCTAATTCATTCCTACATAATCCACCTCATTCCCACTCATTTTCCACTTTACAAACACTTTAAACTCTCTCCCAAAACTCACTAAAATCAGTTGCAAGTCAGATTCCAATCAGAAAGTTCAAAGACTTTCAAAGTGAGTTCTAGCTCATTTCCGCTTCATCTTTCTCATTGTTTCTTCTTTCTTAGCACTAGGAACACCTTTAAGGTTGCTTTCTTATGTTTTCCATGGAAAACCAAGATGGAACTCTTCCATATTTGAGGTTAAAGTGCAAGAAACTTTCTGTTTTGAATAAAAACTTTATAAAACTCCTTTAATCATGGGTTCTACCCACACATTCCTATGTCCTTATGTTCATAATCAAATCTATGGTTAGTTGGGATTAAAAACAAGGTTGTGACATGTAAAGAGGTTTAATCCTCACAAACTTTATGTTCAGATAGAGTTTAACTCATAAGTGATGAACAAGTCTTGAAGTTGAAGATTGTGTGACTATTTGGATAGCTTGGGATATCCTAACTACAAATCCACACATCACTTGATGTTTTACTAGATTAGTTGAGTCTTATTTCATTCCTTATTGTATATTCATGACCCTCCTTGTTGGCTATGACAACTTGTGTAGTGGTGAATCTTATAAAGAGGTTAATTGGATGATCATCATCCTACCTTCATGCTTGACTTACATGAATCTAAAAGAGGTCTTAAATGGATGGTTTAATCCTCCTACCTCATGCTTGACTTATATGAATGCCTATATAATCTATATAATATCTAAAGTAACTAAACTTTGATGATAACCTAGTGGTTATTTGTCTAATGTAAAGTTACATCATCTATGACCATGATACTTGTTACGATTCTAATGGGCATTATGACCCATGAAAACATTCCAACTCTTTTGAGTTTCATAGTGTCAAGAATAAATGTTATGTGTGCTAGATGATTACTTTTCCTATGATTATTTTCTTGTACTTTTCATTCCAGATCTTTAATCCTCCGTTAATCATCCAATACTCACACCTATGTTTCTTCATGTAGAAGGACAAGGTGCTCCGTCCTAATCAAACCAACAACTCTCGCGGGCTCACCAAGTGGAAAGCTTGCAAAACCGTGAGTACACATGACCCATTTTCGTTTATGTCACTTTTCGGTGCAATATGTTAACCTTATAAAAAATCACTAAATTTTATACTTTATTCAAATGCACGAAACAATCCAAATACATGAATGCTATGATACAATACTTATGCTTATACTTGGGTGATTCTTATGTGATACAATAGTCATTAGCTTTATACGAGCCTCCATTTAACATGTATAGCGCTATAGGAGTAACGCACCACCCGTGAACGAGAGGTCATGTTGAATTTCATTCTTTATTGCGTAAATAGAGGGTTGACTACAAATATTGCATCCCATGTTATGATGCTCTCGTATGAACTTAATTGCCATGTGGATTCGTTTTTAAAGCTTTATGCTTTTATGTACGCTTATACTTAAACTTGTGTGCTCGCCAATGAATTTTGTGTTGAATTATACTTTGCTAACATGTTGCAGGTTGATGAGGATTCATATGACGAAATCTAGTAGGGACTACACTAGAAACGCACATGATATTACTAGATAAGTTACCCTGTTATTTCAATTGTTGTACTATTTCCCGTATTGTACTTTGAATTTCTATGTTGTAATTGACAATTTTATCATGAAATGAAATTCGGTTGGAATTAATTAATGTCAAATAGCGTTATGAGTAATGAGCAATCTATTTCATCCCGCCTCGATGTTTCTGCCATCGGTTGGGGTGTGACAGATTGGTATCAGAGCCATAACTATAGGGAATTAGGTAGAGTTGCCATGTTTGATCGAGTCTATAGTTTAAGTGTTCCATTTTGACCATTCTTGATTCATGCTTAAAATGTGATTCTTCCTACTTTGTTTCTTTCTTTTCTTTTTGGTCTGAGTACTTACAATATGTCTTTCCTAAGACATTTACACAATACACTTTTGAAGACTTGAAGACACTCGTAATGCAAACGAGACGATTTTCACCAAGATAGGCCCAATGGCCCACAATTTTTGGTGAAATCCCTCATTCCGCGTATTCGATTGTTCATGAAGTTACACTATCAAGTTAGGAGTGATATCCACATCTTGATGGAAAACTTCCAATTCAAATCTAGTGGACCCTAGTCAAAGTGTCGAAATTACTTTTGACCCGACGAGTACCAACCACGCTTAGGGTACGATGTTGTCAAGTTAGGGGTGAAACCCGCACCTTGTCAACTAGTCCCATTCCTCGATTTTCAATCTCGCCAAAGTCTCGAATTTTCGATCGACTTACCTGTAGTAACTGGAAGGGTAAAATACTGTTAATCGCTTCTCGACGAGAGTATTTTACCTATTAGGCCAAAACATGTTCCCTAACTCGAAAGATCTTACGAACCACTTTGGAATAGTCGAAGTTTCTCTACCCGAAACATTCCAATGTTTTACTAAGCCTATCTTTTATGTTATCTCAATTTCCATGTGATTTTAATACTTGTGACCTCGTTCATTTCAAAAGCCGTACACAATTCGCACGTCTCTCACAATAAAAAACAATAATAATCCTCGTAAACAAACTAAATTATACTCTTTATACACATTCATATGTTATTATACTTGATGAATACTTGTTGAATGCTCGTCAAATACATGCAATATATGTGAACCATACGTGCTACTTACATGCTTATTCATGCAAAAAAACTTTATTTCAAAATTATGATCAAGTCTCATCCTTTCCTTCTTTTGACCCTCTAGATGTCTTCTCCAAATTCATCAAAGAAGTCCAAGAATTCCAAAAAGGGGTCCAACCACAACAAGGACTCCATATCAAAGGAAGACCTCATAGGGTTGATTGCTGAGCAATGGCCCGAGTTATACCGATATCGTGAGCAAGATCCAAACCCCACCTGCCACCGAATCCCCTAATGTCTCCGTCGATTCCAAGGTGGAAAAACCTAGAACGACGTTTCTTTTCAAGCAGTTTATGGCCTGTAAACCACTCGAGTTCACTGGCATGGATGGAGCCACTGCCATGATGAACTGGTTCGACGCGATCGAACACACCTTTCTCCAAAGTGGGTGTCCTGATGACCTGCGAACCCTGAACGCGACAGGGGTGTTCCGTTCGAGAGCTCTCGAATGGTGGACCTCCGAGAGTAACAAAAGGGGAAATGACGCAGCCCACGCCTTGTCCTGGGAAGAATTGAAACAATTAATGAACGATGAGTTCTGTCCTCCCATGAGCTTCAAAAACTCGAAAACGAGTTTTGGAATTTGAAGCAAATTGGTAGCGACACCGCTGGTCTGATAGAACATTTCAAACAACTCAGTATCCTTTGCCCTGGCCAAGTCAACACCACACCCAAAGCCATCGCCAAGTTCATCTGTTGCCTTCCATCCGTTTTAATGAACCATGTTGCATCCGCCTGTCCCCAAACCCTCGATGATGTTTACAGTTTAGCCACTGCACTCAACAACAACTGCATCCTCGATGGAGCCTACGACAAAGCTTCAATGAAGAATGCACACCAAGCCCTTACCGATACCACCACCGAACCTACCACCTCTAAACGACCAAGAAACAACAACAACAAGAACAAGAAGCGGAAGGCTTCTAGTCAGAATTGTGTGGTTGTTACTCCGCCAAACCCTCAGCCTATCCAAACAGTAGCCGCCATTACCCCTGCAACCAACGAGCAACCAAAACGAGGCTACACTGGATCTCATCCCCAGTGTGCTAATTGTCCATACCATCAACCTAGCAATGCTCCATGACGCAAATGTGCCCAATGTCATAGGTTTGGGCATTTTGCCGACCGTTGCCGAAACACCCTCAACCCCAAAACCATCAACCTCAGGCCATCATCCCAAACCTTGCCCCCAACCAACCTCAACCTCAAGTTGCTCATGTGCGAGCGTGTTACAAGTATGGCGACCCTAGTCACCTCGCCAATGTCTACATTCAGCGCAACAACAATCAGCAGCAGCAACCCCAACAGCAGCAGCAGCCTCAACAAGCTCGAGGCAGAGCTTTCGTCCTCAATGTCACTCAGGCGCAGAATACGAATGACGTTATAACTGGTACGTTTCTCGTCAGCCATGTCTATGCTTCTTGTCTTTTGATACTGGCGCAGATAAAAGTTATGTATCTGTTGAATTCGAACCTATGCTTAAGTGTAAACGCTCTAAGTTACCAAAATCGTTCGCTGTCGAAGTCGCAAATGGTAAATCCGTCACCGTTGATTCCGTTCTTTCTAAGTGTTCTTTGAATCTTAACGATTATATATTTTCAATCGACCTCATACCCATGCAATTGGGAAGCTTCGATATCATAGTAGGCATGGATTGGCATAGGCGAGTTCGTGCTGAAGTCGTTTGTTTCGAGAAATTTATTCGTCTTCCTCTTCCCAATGGTGATTCTATACACATCTATGGCGAGAAACCTTCTAAAGGTCTTAAGCTCATGTCGTGTACTCAAGCAAACAAGTACTCACGCAAGGAATACTTCGCCTTTCTTGCCCATATTATGGAAAAGAAGGACAAAGGTCCAAGCATTAGTGATGTTCCTGTTGTGTGCGAATTCCCTGGTGTCTTTCCTGATGATCTACCTGGCTTTCCTCCTCCTCGTTCTGATTGACTTTCGCATTGACCTCATGCCTGGCGCAACTTCTGTTGCGAAGTCTCCTTATCATCTCGCACCCTGGAGATGCAAGAGCTATCAAGCCAACTTCAAGAACTACTTGATAAAGGTTTCATACGCCTTAGTACTTCTCCTTGGGGCGCTCCTGTTTTGTTCGTCAAAAAGAAAGATGGATCGTTTCGGATGTGCATTGACTATCATGAGCTCAACAAGCTTACATTAAAAAACTGATACCCCCTTCCTCGTATTGACGGCCTTTTCGACCAACTTCAAGGCGCGACCTATTTCTCCGAAAATCGACCATCGTTCGGGCTATCATCAACTTCGAGTTCTCGAAGAAGATATCTCCAAAACCGCATTTCATACACGTTATAGACATTACGAGTTTGTGGTCATGCCTTTTGGTTTGACCAACGCACCCGCAATCTTCATGGACTTAATGAATCGTGTGTGCAAACCTTATCTTGCCAGCTTCGTGATCGTCTTCATTGATGATATCCTTATCTATTCCAAGACGCGAGAAGAACACGAGCGACACTTGCGTCTCATCCTCCAACCTTTTCATACCGAACGTCTTTACGCCAAATTCTCTAAATGTGAATTTTGGCTAAAAGAGGTTCAACTCCTTGGTCATGTTGTCAACGAGCTCGATATTCACGTTGACCCATGCAAAAATCAAAGCTGTGAAGAATTGGATTGCTCCAAAGTCTCTGTCTGAAATTTGTTCGTTTCTTGGTCTAGCTGGTTATTATTGTCGTTTCATTTCCAGCTTCTCTAAAATCGCCGTTCCTCTTACCTACTTGACTCAAAAAGAAAAACCTTTTATTTGGGGTCCCGGACAAGAGGAATATTTCCAAACGCTCAAGGACATGCTTTGCAATGCTCCTATCCTTGCTCTTCCTGATGGTAACGACGACATCGTCGTGTATTGCGATGCTTTAAACCTTGGCCTTGGTTGTGTCCTTATGCAACGAGTCAAAGTTATCGCTTACGCGTCGAGGCAACTCAAAATTCATGAGAAAAACTACACTACGCACGACCTTGAACTTGGTGTAGTTGTTTTTGCATTAAAGATATGGCGACACTCCCTTTATGGTACCAAGTGTGTGGTCTTCATCGACCATAAGAGCTTTCAGCACATCTTCGATCAAAAAGAACTCAACATGCGTCAACGTCGATGGGTAGAGTTGTTAAACGACTACGACTGCGAGATTCGCTACCACCTTGGTAAGGCGAATGTTGTAGCCGATGCACTTAATCGTAAGACTCATGTAAAGGGCATTCGTTGTTATCAGACCTTGAGTAACTTTCGTGACCGCATTCGTGAAGCACAACACTCGCCTGTTATCGAAAATGACTTATACAACGAGATGAAGTGTGGCGCTGAAGAACAACTTGTGTCCAAATCCGATGGTATTATGTACTATCTCAATCGTGTCTAGATTCCAAATTGTGACAACCTTCATGACTCTTTGATGAAGGAAGCCCATAAATCCCGATATTCCATTCATCCTGGCGCCGATAAGTTTTATCAAGACTTACGCACGTCTTATTAGTGGCCTGGTATGAAGAAATATATCACCCTCTATGTCTCGAAGTGTCTCACATGTTCTAAAGTTAAAGCGGAACATCAACGTCCCTCCGGCCAACTCGAACAACTAGAAATTCCTGTATGGAAATGGGAGAGTATTGCTATGGATTTCATCACTAAGCTCACTCGTACTTCTTCTGGTCATGATAGTATTTGGGTCATCATTGATTGATTGACCAAATCCGCTCATTTCCTCACCATTCGTGAAGATTACAAAGTTGAGAAATTGGCTCGTATCTACACGGATGAAATCATTTGTCGTCATGGTATTCCCATTAACATCATTTCTGATCGTGATGGTCGCTTTATGTCCCGTCTTTGGCAAACATTCCAATCCGCTATGGGTACTCTTCTCAACCTTAGCATCGCTTTTCATCCTCAGTCTGACGGACAAACCGAGCGTACTATCCAAACTCTAGAGGATATGGTTCGTTCATGCATAATCGATTTTGGCGGCAACTGATGCGTGGTCGAAAACCAGTGTTCTTATATGTTTAAGTTTGTGTATTTACATAGCTTTTAATATTGAATAGCCTACTTTTAATGAGATTTATGTTTTACAGGTCTAAGAGAGTTTAAGGAGCTATTCGGGAGCTTTACGGAGCACCGGGAGCAAACGGGATCAACTGGGGATGTGAACTGAACAAAACCGGGTTAACCACGAAGATTGGAGGTGTTTTGGGGGGAGGTTAATGGATTTAAAATGAAGATATTGAAGATGGCATGATAGAGGGCTGAATTACGAGTACGTGGGCGAAAACGATGAGTAAAACGGAGCTATAATGAAGAAGTTATGAAGAAAAAAAATTTCGCAGGAAACCAGCAAAACTAGCCAGCGTCGACGATGCCCAAAAGGGCCCTTGGCGACGCCACCTGCATTCCCACTTCACGGAAAACTTGATTTTTGAGTTGGGGGACGGGTTATATCATTTGTTTTGACCTATTTTGAGGAGTTACGAGTTTTTGAAGTGCAAAGGGAGTTCTTGGAGCCATAATCATCCACCATCATCACCTTCCATCATCCGATTCGATTCAAATCAATCGAATCATCCACCAATCAAAACCCAATCCTTCATCATCATCATCAGCACTTCCATCCACTCACCTCCATACACTACCCCAAACCCTAATCATCATCCATCTTCACCACCAAGCTTCATGATGACCACGTTCGAGCTTCAAATCATCGTTGATCGTGTTCCATTCACCATCAGCGGCTATTCCCGGAGGTTTCACCCCGGTGTAGACTTTTGTAAGGTTCTAGGGTTTACTTTTTGTTAACATTTGGTACGTGACTAATTGAATTGCATTTGATCATTAGATAATTGTCCTGTGTTTGTATTGTATTTGTGAATTGACGAATGAGTTATGAAATTTGTCTTTGTGAAATGAATAAGCGTATTTATGCTTTATCTTTTGATAGATTTCACTTGTCCAAGGTAACGAAGTGCATTGTGGTCCGTTGTCTATGACGTTGATAGCAATTGGTACCTAAGCCTTGTGATTCTAAATCGTTAATGAACTAATGTGATTAAACCAAATTAAAACACTTAGTAACCCTAGGCTTTGCAATTGTTGAACCGGGTGTGAACCTTGTTTTCTCATCATTGTTTTACAACTATAATTACTTTCATTGCAATCATTCTCAGTTCTTGTTAGTTAATGAATCAAACAAACTTGTTGGTTCATTCCAACATATTTCTCAAAAAACAAATCAATCGTTTTCGTAGCAAGCTTCATAAAGTGACATTTTTAGTTAAAATCAATTACATCCGATCGCAAACCACTTACTCTTCGCGGTTTGACCCCTTACTACCACTAACACATCGTTAAGGGTAATTCGGGACTATAAATATTATCTTTGACCGGAGCCCAACAATCCGATCAAATTTTGGCGCCGTTGCCGGGGATTTTGTGTGCTTTGCGTTTGGATTTATTGATTTTTGTGATTAACTGTTTAATTGCTTGTTTTCTTATTATCGTATCTGCTTTTGTGTTACACGGGTGTGTTACTTGTGCAGGTTACCGGTAGTGCATGCATACACGAAACTCTGGGAGAACTTCACCCTTAGTGTTTGAACATGAAATTGAGCGGGTCATTAGAAGAAACCTATCCAACCGATTAGAAGCAACCGTTGTCTCTAATCCACCCAAACCCAACACATCGAATACCTCATCTGTTGGAACCGTTCCAATGGATAATCAAAACGCCAATCAACATCAACACCAATACTCCAATTACCCCCCTCAAAACCCAAACAACCAACCGGGAGGTGGTAACCAAAACCTCAACAACGTGCACGTACACCTCCACCTCAAAACCAAAACCGACAAAACCCTTTACCACCAAATGTCAACAACCGTAATGCTAACGCCAACCGTGGTGTTAATGTGAATAACGTCAATCCCGCAAATGAAAATCAATTTCCAAATCTTGATGAGTTGAGGAACAATATCCTCGATGATGATCCATTTAGTGTACCCGGTTATCAATCGCCGGAACATGTGAGTGTTCACATGGAACACTCTGATGATATGGGATATTATAATGATCGGGTTGAAGATGATGATGGAGAATGATAACGAGGGTTCATGTATAACGCTCGTAACGTTGGTTATCATGATGGAGGGTACCAAAATGCAAATTTTTGTGGGGAATTATGATAGATACAGTTACGACTACGGTAGAAATGACGATTATGGGAACAACCGTCAACCACGTAACAACAATAGGAACCGAGACGATGGTAACAACAATTACAACAATCAAAATGCCAATCGTAATCGGATTCCATAATGCTTGGTTGGCGGGAATCAAAGGGGTAATCGAGATGGTGATAGAAGAGGGAATAGAAGAATGGGGGATCAGGTGGTGAACGGTCCACCAAGGGATAACCGACACGATCTCAACAACCAGCGCCAACCACTACAAGGAGTTAACGATTGGTTTTGACCGATGATATCGGAGAATGATTCTCCAATTGTACCACCACCGAGAGGAAGATTGCAAGCCAAATTACATCAATATCTTTCCTCATTTTAATGGGCGATCGAATGACGTTTGGCCGAGTTTTCGGCTATTGTAGTACCATCGGGGGTGGCCAATTTTCTCAAGATGAGATCCGGTTGCGGTTATTCCAATTCTCTTTGAAGGATAAGGCCAAGGAGTGGTTTCTGACACTACCTACAAATAGTATTCGTAACTGGGTCGAAATGCAACAAGCGTTTCTTGATGAGTACTATTCGATGGCCAAGACTGATTATGCACGGGATGAGATTCGGTCATTCAAGCAGTTATCGAGTGAGCCATTGCATGAGGCATTTATGCGGTACAAAGAGTTGATTCGGAAATGCCCACATCACCAAATTGAAAACTGGGAATTGGTGAAGTGTTTTGTGAGAGGCTTAGATGGAGAAACTTGGAATCATTTGGAGTCGACTAGCAATGGGACGATATTAAGCAATCACGAGGATGACGATTGGGAGTTCCTCGAGAGAATGGCTAAGAGATCCAAAGCTAAAGAGTCTGCCGATCGAGCCAAAAAGCACCCTATTTCTCAGTCACTTCCCGATCTTGATTCTAGTTCGAAGGATCGCATTTCTACGTTAGAACGGGAGTTGGCTCGTATGAAGAAAAAGATGTTAATGCGGTTCAGTTTGCGGTATGTGAAGATTGTGGTGATATCGGCCATCGAACCGAAGAGTGCCAAGTGAACATGGCACAATCCACCGAAGAGGTGAACCAAATGTACGGAGATCAGAAACCATATGACATGAACTCCAACTCGTATCACCCGGGTTTGAGAAACCATCCGAATTTTCGGTATGGTAAATGCTTCGAATCAAATGAACCCGAATTTCCAACTGGGGAATCAAGGTGGAGGCCAAGGTGGTTCATCGTACCATAACTGTCAAGGTGGTAATCAAGGAGGTTACCAAAGAAATTACAACCAAGGGAGTAATCAATCGTATCAAAACCATGAGGGAAATTATCATAGGGGTTACAACCAAGGTGATAATGGGGGCGGTAATTCAAACTCTCAAATGGATGGTGACGATTCGCTTAATTCTAAGTTAGATGCCATCATGAATGCCATCACCACATCAAATCAAGAGATCAAGGCGGAGATGAGAAAAGAGTTCGAGGTACGTGATAAATCACACAAGGCATTGGAAAAGCAAGTTGGGCAACTTGCGGAGGAGATGTCCCAAATGTGTTAAAGTGGAGGAAGACTTCCGAGTGACACTACGGTGAACCCGAAGCATCAAAGCTCAAGCACAAGCAATGTGAGGAATGTACACATTAGCGCGGTAAGTCTTCTTTCAAATGATGAGATTTGTAGTGTCGAAAGCATTCCGCCACCACAACTTATTGATAGTGTAGTGGAAGATGTAGGTGATGAGTCGGGAAGTAAAAATGAGTAAGAAACTATTTCACAAACTAAAATCGGAAAAGTAACTAAAACTTATTTTTGTGAAAGTTGTTTAAAGGAATTGCATGCTAGGGCCAATGATATTGGTGTGGAGTTTAATACCATCTCATACCCGTTGGCTCTCTTAAAACCAATTAAAGCATCAAGGTTTGAAAAACGGTTCCCACCAAAGGACGAGATGTGGGAAAATTTTAAACAAGCAAAAATTAATTTGCCATTACTAGATGACATTAAAAAGGTCCCGGCTCATGTAGAGTGTTTGAAAGAGTTGAGCACCTAGAAGCGGCACAACAAACTACCGAAATGATTTGATTTAATATCTCATGTTAGTGCCATTTTATCGAGTGCCCTCCCCCAGAAAGCTCAAGATCGGGAGACCCCTTGATTCCAATCCAAATTGGTAAATTTAAAATTAAGAGGGCGCTCCTAGATCTTGGAGCTTGTGTGAGTATCTTGCCTGGGAGTCTGTACGACCAATATGATTTTGGTCCTTTGAAAAAGTTTGACACCCCCGTGGTGTTGGCCGATCAGACTCCCACGCATCCAAGGGGGATGGTGGAAGATGTGATAGTGAAGGTTGAAGATTGCTATTACCCAGTTGAATTTTTGGTAGTTGACTATGTTGGCTTTGTTGGGGACACACAACCGATAGTCATACTGGGTAGACCGTTCCTGGCAACTGCTAATGCCATAATAAATTGTGCGACCGGAACGGTGAGCATGAAGTTTGGGGACCGGGAACTAATTTTGAATGTTTTTCCTAAATTTACTAACGAATTAGGTGAGACGAGTGTCTTGAGAAGGACATGAGTCCAAACAAAAAGATATGTGCTATGGTTGGTAGGTTTGGTGGATCAAAGAAGAAACCGATCAAGAAGAAAAAGGTGAAGAAGTCACCTCAAGAGAAGAAGGAAGAGGATGAATTAAGGAGGTTTGGCCCATTCGAGAATAGATGGTATGAATCACCGGTGGGTGATGTGGAAGAGTTCGTGGGTGACAAGTACTCCGTTCGACCACCATGAGGTGGTATGTTATTTGCTGTTGTATAATGTTTTTAGTTGTATTGTTTTGTTTTTTTTGTTTTCATGTTTTCTCGTTCTTTTGTATTTCTTTGCTTTATTAGGTAAATGAACTTTGTGGGTGTGTTCACTATATAACCCTCACGAGACCTACTCGTCCTCCCGAGCTTTCGGGTGGTTTAAAAGGGCTTGTTGCATAAGCTAAATGCAACCATAATTCCAACGAAAGTGAGTTAGGATTGTTGTTGTTGTTGTATCCAATTTTCCACATAAACCAAAGTAAAATGACGTAGGCTTGGTAACGGTTTCATAAAAACGGTAGAACTAAATAACTAACAAATTTTGGTTGTGAGAAGCATGCTTCTACACAAGGGTTAAGATTTGTAGGTATATTATGTTCGTGAGACGACCGTTTTCTTGAAGGATGAAGAGCACATGAGGAACGAGCTCAGTTTCAGGTGCATACGTTTCCTATTATCTTTGGTTTGTGGTTAGTTAATAAGTGGATTATAACTGTGCTATATTTTACCGGGTGAAATTTTGGGGGAGTTAGTCGTGTCACATCCCATGTGCATTTTAAAAGCTCTATTTCCACACATTGAGGACAATGTTGACCTCAAGTGTGGGGATGGAGAGAAAAAGTTTTCGATTTTGACCCGTTCATTTAAACACTGCACATTGAGGACAATGTTTACCTCAAGTGTGGGATGGGGAAATTTTCAAAAAAAAAAGTCTTTGTTTGAAGCAATCTAAAAAGCACAAGTAACCAAGTCAATGAGGGATGACACAACCCTTGTGGTCTTTTGTCATGGTCGAGTTCAAGTTAATTGCATGAAGGGTATTTAGCGGGTAGTTATTTGGAATAATCCGCCTAAGAAACTTGTAATTTGTGCATATCATACTTCATACCCTTTATACGTGAGATTTTGAGCCACTTGTATACATCATACATATACATATTTCTTTGTTTGAGTGGACCATTAGTCATGTATTGTAGAACTTACATCTTTTGATACGTTTGAGACCATAGACCAATACAAGCACGAAAATGATTAAGGCATTAGGTGAACCTTTTTCTTTTAAAACCATTTATCTATCCTTACCCAAACAAATCCCCTAGTCCCCAATTTGAGCCTAAACCTTTTGTTTGACAACCCACTTAGCCCACGACCATAAACCTTTCCTTTTTAAGCCCGTGTGATGAAAATTCGATTATAGGATTATGTGTTTGTATAGTTATGATTTATATTTGCATAAAAAAAAATTCAGAAAATTTTGCAAAAAAAAAAAAGAATAGAAAATCATTGAGAAAAGTACAAAAATACGAGTCATTGGTCATTGAATAAAAGGCGAAAATCGTTGCCTCGTAGTTGATATTTATAGTTAGTTTTGTTTAGAGTAGTTGTTTTGTAATAAAAATCGAGTTTCATCACCTTCACCACTTTAAAACATCCTATTTCCTACCCTTCACATAGCCCCGTTACAACCCTTCAAAGACCTTTTGACTTGTGCTTAGTATTCGTGTTCGGTGGTGGAGAATGATTAAGTTGCAAGCCTATGCATGTACGTGTTCTATTCGGTTTTGAGTTATTACTTTAAAAAGGTGTTAATACATCACTAAAATTAGCCAATTGGTAAACTGAGTGGAGAGTACATTGTGAGAGATATGTATGAACTGTGAGTTTTAAGGGCGAGTTAATCTTGGGTAACCATTTTATATGTGATTATTCACTTACTGGTAAATATTTTGTAAATTGTAAAAAGCTTGAACCGGGCATGACATTACACCTTAGCTCACGTCTCGAGAATGGGAAGTGTATTTCTCGTTCAACCCACGTGAAAGTGAAAAACAATATGCTTGAGGGCAAGCAAAAGACAAGTGTGGGGATGTGATGCTTGGTCGAAAACCGGTGCTCTTATGTGCTTAAGTTTGTGTATTTACATAGTTTTTAATCTTGAATAGCCTACTTTTAATGAGATTTATGTTTTACAGGTCTAAGAGAGTTTAAGAAGCTATTCGGGAGCTTTACGGAGCACCAGAAGCGAACGGGATCAACTGGGATGTGAAATGAACAAAATCGGGTTAACCATGAAGATTGGATGTGTTTTGGGGGGAGGTTAATGGATTTAAATGAAGATAGTTGAAGATGGCATGATAGAAGGCTGAATTACGAGTACGTGGGCGAAAACGGCGAGTAAAACGGAGCTATAACAAAGAAGTTATGAAGAAAACAATTTTCGCAGAAACCAGCAAAACTAGGCAGCGTCGGCGACGCCCTCTGGATTGTCCCGTCGGCCAGAAACCTCCGTAAACAACATATTAAGCCGTCGGGTGAAACTGGGACTTCTAGGGGCTGTCGGGGACGCCCTAAATGGCGTCGGGATGCCATTTAGGGCGTCGGCGACGCCACCTACATTCCCACTTTGCGAAAAACTTGATTTTTGAGTTGGGCGACGGGTTATATCATTTGTTATGACCTATTTTGAGGAGTTACGAGTTTTTGAAGTGCAAAGGGAGTTCTTGGAGCCATAATCATCCACCATCATCACCTTCCATCATCCGATTCGATTCAAATCAATCGAATCATCCACCAATCAAAACCCCAATCCTTCATCATCATCAGCACTTCCATCCACTCACCTCCATACACTACCCCAAACCCTAATCATCATCCATCTTCACCACCAAGCTTCATGATGACCATGTTCGAGCTTCAAATCATCGTTGATCGTGTTCCGTTCACCATCACGGCTAATTCCCGGAGGTTTCACCCCTGTGTAGATTTTTGTAAGGTTCTAGGGTTTACTTTTTGTTAACATTTGGTTTGTGACTAATTGAATTGCATTTGATCATTAGATAATTGTCCTGTGTTCGTATTGTATTTGCGAATTGACGAATGAGTTATGAAATTTGTCTTTGTGAAATGAATATGCGTATTTATGCTTTATCTTTTGATAGATTTCACTTGTCCAAGGTACTAAGTGCATTGTGGTCCGTTTTCTATGACGTTGATAGCAATTGGCACCTAAGCCTTATGATTCTAAATCGTTAATGAACTAATTTAATTAAACCACATTAAAACACTTAGTAACCCTAGGCTTTGCAATTGTTGAACCGGGTGTGAACCTTGTTTTCTCATCATTGTTTTACAACTATAATTACTTTCATTGCAATCATTCTTAGTTCTTGTTAGTTAATTAATCAAACAAACTTGTTGGTTCATTCCAACATCTTTCTCAAATAAACAATCAATTGTTTTCGTAGCAAGCTTCATAAAGTGACATTTTTGGTTAAACATTACATCCGATCGCAAACCACAGACTCTTCGCAGTTCGACCCTTTACTACCACTAACGCATTGTTAAGGGTAATTCGGGACTATAAATATTATCTTTGACCGGAGCGCGACAATCCGATCAGCAACTGGGATATGCACTTACACCTGATCGAATTCTCGTACAACAACAGTTATCACGCAAATATACAAATGGCACCTTTCGAGGCATTGTATGGTCGCAAATGCCGTTCGCCTATTTGTTGGCACGAGATCGGAGAAGCTCAAATCACTGGTCCCGAGCTTATACAAGAGACGACGGACAAGATCTTACAGGTTCGAGACAACTTGCTAAGAGCCAGAAGCCGACAAAAGAGCTACGCTGACAAGCGTTGCAAGCCTTTGGAATTCAAAGTAGGTGATCTTGTACTTCTCAAGGTATCCCCTTAGAAGGGAGTAGTTCGTTTTGGTAAGAAAGCGAAACTCGCACCTCGCTACGTAGGTCCTTTCAAAATTCTCGAAAGGATTGTCAAGGCTGCGTATCGACTGGACCTACCTGAAGAACTCAACAACGTTCATCCTGTTTTCATGTTTCAAATCTTAAGAAGTGTCTAGCTGAAGAAGGACTTCAAGTCCCACTCGAAGATCTTCAAATCAATGAAACTTTGCACTTTGTGGAGAAACCTGTCGAAATAATGGACCGAGGAGTCAAGCAATTAAGGCGCAGTCGAATCCCTATCGTTAAGGTTCGATGGGAAGGAAAATGTGGCGCTTAGTTTACTTGGGACTCGAAAGTGATATGAAGACTAAGTATCCGCATCTCTTTGTTGCACCAAGGGGGAAATTTCCTAAAGGAGAGGAGATTGTAACGCCCTACTTTTTCGTACTTTCCATAATTAGAAAGCATTGTAATTCTATTTTTGGAAGCTTTGTATTCTTGTAATCGTATTTTCGTTGTAATCGTTGTAAAATCCGAGACTTGGATCATAATAAAATTCGTATTTCTTAAAAATCATGCTTTACACATTCATACATGTTCATTCGTTTGAAACCACTACACATATGATGCTTAATTCGTGATTCTTGAAAACGTGTGATAACCTTGCAAATACGTGACAAACATGCATTATATGATACTTATCCACAATTCTTATACTTAATCATACTTGTTCACACTTATTCTTATGCTAGAATTACATAAAAGCCCTTGAATTACACCTTTTTTGCTCAAAACACCTTAAAACTTAACAAAAACAAACTTTAGGAGCTGAAAATGACAAAAATCAAACAAGTTTGGTGGCCGAAGCCTCACGCGGGCCGCGACCAGGTGCCTTGTTTCCTCTCGACCCCCGCAGAGACCATAATCCGCAGAATGTTTATTTCAACTCACGGATTGGGTAATTTTGTGCCACTTTAGTGTGTTTCTTACACTTAATGCTCACCAAAATTAACCCTAATTCATTCCTATATAATCCGCCTCATTCCCACTCATTTTCCACTTTACAAAAACTCTAAACTCTCTCCCAAAACTCACTAAAATCTGTTGCAAGTCAGATTCCAATTAGAAAGTTCAAAGACTTTCAAAGTGAGTTCTAGCTCACTTCCACTTCACCTTTCTCATTGTTTCTTCTTTCTTAGCACTTGGAAAACCTTTAGGGTTGTTTCCTTAGGTTTTCCATGGAAAACCTAGATGGAACTCCTCCATATTTGAGGTTAAAGTGAAAGAAACTTTCTGTTTTGAATAAAAACTTTATAAAACTCCTTTAATCTTGGGTTCTACCCACACATTCCTATGTCCTTATGCTCATAATCAAATATATGGTTAGTTTGGCTTAAAAATAAGGTTGTGACATGTAATCTAGAGGTTTAATCCTCACAAACTTTATGTTCTGATAGAGTTTAACTCACAAGTGATGAACAAGTCTTGAACTTGAAGATTGTGTGATTATTTGGATAGCTTGGGCTATCCTAACTACAAATCCACACATCACTTGATGTTTTCCTATATTAGTTGAGTCTTATTTCATTCCTTATTATATATTCATGACCCTCCTTGTTGTCTATGACAACTTGTGTAGTGGTGAATCTTATAAAAAGGTTAAATGGATGATCATCATCCTACCTCCATGCTTGACTTAGATGAATCCAAAAGAGGTCTTAAATGGATGGCTTAATCCTCCTACCTCATGCTTGACTTATATAAATTCCTATACAATCTATATAATATCTAAACTAACTAAACTTTGATGATAACCTAGTGGTTATTTGTCAAATGTAAAGTTACATCATTTATGACCATGATACTTGTTACGATTCTAATGGGCATTATGACCCATGAAAAATTCTAACTCTTTTGAGTTTCATAGGTCAAATACAAGTGTTATGTATGCTAGATGATTACTTTCCTATGATTATTTTCTTGTACTTTTCATTCCAAATCTTTAATCCTCCGTTAATCATCCAATACTCACACCTATGTTTCTACGTGTAGAAGGACAATGTGTTCCATCCTAATCAAACCAACAACTCTTGTAGACTCACCAAGTGGAAAGCTTGCAAAACCGTGAGTACACATGACCCATTTTCGTTTATGTCACTTTTCGGTGCAATATGTTAACCTTATAAAAAATCACTAAACTTTATACTTTATTCAAATGCACGAAACAATCCAAATACATGAATGCTATGATACAATACTTGATGCTTATACTTGGGTGATTCTTATGTGATACAATAGTCATTAGCTTTATACGAGCCTCCATTTAACATGTATAGCGCTGTAGGAGTAACACACTACCCGTGAATGAGAGGTCATGTTGAATTTCATTCTTTTTGCGTAAACAGAGGGTTGACTAGAAATATCTCATGCCATGTTATGATGCTCTCGTGTGAACTTAGTTGCCATGTGGATTCGTCTTTAAACCTTTATGCTTATACGTATGCTTATACTTAAATTGTGTGCTCGCAATGCATTTTGTGTTGAACTATACTTTGTTAACATGTCGTAGGTTGATGAGGATTCATATGACGAAATCTAGTTAGGGACTACACTAGAAATGCACTTGATATACTAGATTAGTTACCCTATTATTTAAAATTGTTGTATTGTTTCCCGTATTGTAATTTGAATTTCCATGTTGTAATTGACAATTTTATCATGAAATGAAATTCGGTTTGAATTAATTAATGTCACAAATAGCGTTATGAGTAATGAGCAATCTATTTCGTCCCGCCTTGATGTTTCCGCCATCGGTTGGGGTGTGAAAGCATGTGTTATTCATGTTGAAGATCAGCATGTTGTGTTTGAAGTTGAAGCAGGGGATACAATTTTTGCCATAGCTCAGCAGTATTTGATGTTGGAGCAGAGGATTGACTTTTTGAGGATTATAACATCTGTTGCATCATATTTTTAATATCAGCAACAGATGTTTCAATATTTGATACTCTCTCCATCAATTCTTTGTATCTTAGCTCATTACCTAATTTAATAGGATCATTTGAACTCTCACCAGTGGTGGTTCTATATGGTTTCTCCTTGAAAAATAATTCCAAATCATAAATACCAGATGGCCCTTTTTCTTGGTTCCGGGGTCTTCCAACTTGAACAGAGGTTACCGTGGTAGCCTCAACAGTTGTTGCCTTTAAAGGAGTCTTATGAATGTAACCACTGTCCAATTAAAAAATAAGAAGTTCTGCAATTGTAGTGATTGCTCCACTTGAAAAATCACCAAGGGTTACATGTTACCCAAGGGATGTAGCCTCCTCAGCTGTTGATGGGATAGCAAATACATGAGTATCAGACTCAGTCACATGTAGAGGTGAACTCTCATTGATGTGTGATTGAGAGGAACTGATATCTGTCTGATCCATGTCAATTGCCTTCAACAGGGGTAAAATGGTGGGTGGTATAGTTGTTGGTGAGGGTTGTGGTGTAGAAAGCGACATTGCCTTGGGAGATGGGCTGTGGAAGATAGAACCAAGTGGATCTAGAGCTTCATATTGAGGTGTCCCTCTGCTTACAACGGGTTCCTTTTGTGAGACTCAAGAGGAGTTCGGTGTATGGGTTGAGATCTTTCTACCATCTGCTGTGAGGAAGTAGCAGCAGTGGTTTCAAGTGATTTTGGTGCTGTCACTGGGTTAACCTTTGGGATCTCATCTTCCAGAGGACCTTTGGTTTTGGTTTCTTTTTGGAAATGGCTGGTGTGGGTTTCAAAGCACTAGTTGTAGTACTTTGATCACCAGGAGCAGTGGGCTCAGTAGCAGTGGGTTGAGTTTGTGATGTTTGTGCATCTAAAAGTTGCTCATCCCCCTTAACTTATGTTTTTGAAACTTTGATTGGTTGGTGATGCGTGTAAAAGTTTCATGTGTAAGGCTACCATGAAAAGTCGCAGCACCTTGTTTAGCATCATCACCAACTTTATTTTGAAGATAAACACTTAAAAGCCTTGGATGCATTAGAAAAGCTTTGCCATTTTTAATGTTGTCAATGTTTGCCACTAAGTCTTTGAACAATACTTGGGAAAAGTTGAAATCAGATTTTGTCAAAATAGCATAGCCCAAGTATTGCATGTTTAAAGGTATCTCATTAAAAGCAGTTGCCTTGGCAGACAAACAGGTCAACAAAGTATGGAAGAAAAATCTCATTTTAGCAGGAAATTTTGGTTTGTAAATGGTTTTACCTGTCAGTTGACCTTCATACCCTTTTTCAATGAACTCAATTTGCAGATCAGGGATCAGAAAAGATGTAGGATGTGTTAGGTCATTCAAACCAAAAACCTCTAAAATAGAAGCAGGGCTTATTTGAAATAATGTTTTGCCCATAGTGGTAACAATGGCATAAGGTTTCTTCTTTGTTGAATGGACCTCAGCATTTGCCCAGAATTGTCGCAGTGAATCTTGATAAATTGGGCTTTGATTTCCATGATTTCTTTATATTTTTACTCTTTTAAGACTTTGATCAATGCATGATACTGTCTATTCGAGTCAGTTTCTTCAAGAATTGGTGTGTAGTTGTGTGGAATTTTTATGATGAGCGTCATGGTGAAGATTTGGGTGAAGAAAGTTGCGAATGAGAAGAAGATATGATGAGAGAAACCGCTTTTGGAATTTTGAATTCGATACGGCAGAGTGAAAACCTCTGATTGGGATAAAACAGGGTTTTATAAAGTGAAAAAAGTGATGATGACATGGCAAAGATCTGACGGCTAACATCTGTCCACGTGTATCCTCTGATAGTGAATGGAAGACAGGTGTTATGGAGAACCAATGTTGTGTATCAACAGAGGATGGGAACAGTGTTTTGATTTTAACTATCAGTGGTTATCAGTGGATAGCTTATCAGTGGATAAGGTCAATGCAGTGGTTTGAGCAATCAGAGGATACACTTTTGACAGTGGATAGATTTTAAAGCCAATCAGTGGTTTCAAGAAAACAGTGGGTATAACAACTTTTGAGATTTATTGAAAATTTCAATTTTGAACTATTTTAAGGATGAATTTTTGATTTTATGAAAACATTTATTGCTATTTACACATGGAACACATAAAAAAATTTAATCCATGTTTATCATGCCAATCCTAGAGATCAGACTTTCAAAGGTGGATGTATCTAAAGCTTTTGTTAGAACATCTGCCAGGTTGATCTTTAGTTGGAACATGATGCAGAGAAATCAAACCTTTTTCATAGCAATCTCTCACAAAGTGATGTCTGATACAATGTGCTTTGTTGTGGAGTGAGACACTGGATTTTTAATGATGTTTTCAGATGCTTGACTATCTAACTTGAGAGGAGTCTTTAAAGCAGTTACACCAAAATCCAGCAGTTGGTTTGTAGCCACAAGAGTTGAGCAGTGCAACTTGCAGTAGCTATGTATTCTGCCTCAGAAGTGGATGTGGATACTGCAACTTGCTTTTTGCTTTGCCAAGACACTAGGCAATCACCTAGAAATTGAACTCCTCCTGATGTGGACTTCCTTATGGTGTGGCAACCAGCAAAATCACTGTCTGAGTAACCTGAAAGCTCAATGTTTCCATTAGCAGGATACCATATACCAATTGTGGGAGCACCTTCTATGTATCTAAATATCCTCTTCACAGCAATAATATTAGA
Source organism: Scalesia atractyloides (assembly GCA_947069175.1). NCBI lineage: Eukaryota > Viridiplantae > Streptophyta > Magnoliopsida > Asterales > Asteraceae > Scalesia > Scalesia atractyloides. The sequence continues at coordinate 4,610,421 of CAMTDV010000030.1, forward strand.
CTTTCTAGGTGCTGACTGGGATCTGACACAGACACATGTTGCAAACATGATATATCGCCTAGAAGCAGTTAGGTACAATAAAGACCCAATCATACTTCTGTAAAGAGTTTGATCAACCAAGTCATCTTTGTCATCAACAGTGACAAGCTTTGAGGTTGCCATGGGTGTGCTACATGGTTTACAATCATTCATACCAATTTTCGTAAGTAGTTCTTTGGCATACTTGCTTTGATGAATGAATGTACCATTGTGCAATTGTTTTACTTGAAGACCAAGAAAACATTGGAGCTCACCCATTGCACTCATTTTAAACTCTGCTGCCATAAGTTGCCTAAACTCTTCGCACATGGCAGTGCATGTGGATCCAAAAATAATGTCATCCACATAAATTTGGACAAGAATCAAGTCATTTCCTCTCCATTTTAATAATAAGGTTTTATCAATTTTACCTCTTGTGAAACCAATGGATAAGAGAAACGTGGAAAGAGTTTCATACCAGGCTCTGGGTGCTTGCTTCAGGCCTTACAAAGCTTTGTTAAGCTTGTAGACATGAGCAGGATAAAATGCATCTTCAAATCCAGGAGGTTGACAAACATACACCTCTTCTTTGATCTTTTCATATAAGAATGCACTTTTGATATCCATGTGAAACACTTTGATGTTGTGGTTGGCAGCAAAAGCTAAGAACAATCTGATCGCTTCTAACCTTGCTATAGGAGCAAAGGTTTCATCATAGTCAATGCCTTCTTCTTGTCTGTAGCCTTGAACCACAAGCCTTGCTTTGTTCTTGACAACAATACCCATTTCATCAGTTTTGTGTTTGAAGACCCACTTTGTGCCAATTGGACATACATCCTTTGGCAGTGGTACAAGTTCCCATACTTGTTGTCTTTTGAATTGTAGGAGCTCTTCTTGCATGGCTTCTACCCAATTGTTGTCTTTTAGTGCCTCTTGGCACTTGAAAGGTTGTGTGAGTGATAGAAAGCCAGCAAAAAGACAAATATTTTGGGATTGGCTTCATGTGAGCACTCCCTCATTGATGTTGCCAATAACTTGATCAGTGGATGACTTTTAAGGAAGATACGATCTCCCCTATATGGAATGATGGCATTTTGAGGTGAAGGCTACAGATGGGAATCATCTGAGCTAACATTTGTTGGCAAATTTGAAGTGCCAACATCTGTTTGGAATAGAGGTGGAGGTATAGGAGGGGAAGTGTGAGGTTGTTTATTTTTGTTCACAGAGAATGGACTCTTATCAACAGTGGTTTGATTTTGTGAGCCGGCAGAGGTTTGAGGATCAACAACTGCTGAGCCAGCAATGGCAGAGTTTTCACAGTTGTTATTAACATCTGATGGATGGATTGACTTTGAATTGTGGAAGCACACTATCATATCCATGATCTTGATGTGAAGATTTTGATGTACCTGCATGGTTAGTCTTGATAGACACATCTTCAAATGTAAATTTTTCTAGATCAAACATTTCAGCAGGATTTGTGGGATTTTCAGTGAAGAGTTCACTGAACTTTACATTCAAAGTTTCTTCAACACACTTGGTCCTAAAGTTAAAAACTCTGTAGGCTTTAGCAGTGGTTGAGTATCCCTGGAAATAACCACAATCAACTTTGGCTGCAAACTTTAATATTGAATCTTTTAAGTTTAAAATGAAGCATGGGCAGCCAAAGACTTTGAAATATGAGATCAGATGTTTGATTTTATAAAGAATATCACAGGCAGTCTTTTGATGCCTGGGATTGATCAAAACTCTGTTCTGCAAAAATTTTTAGGGGTAGGTCAAATTGCTTTTCAACTTGTTTTACAAAATTTTGCAAAATGTCAGCAGTTTCATCTTTAGAGTGCATGAAAACAGTCCATGTAAACCTTGAAAAATCATATACAATGACCAAACGGTATCTTTTCTTTTTGAGGCTCATGATTGTTACAGGGACAAACAAATCCATGTGCAACAATTGCAAGCACTGGGTTGTTTTGGACTCTTCAATGGACTTGTAAGAACTTTTATGTTGTTTGCCTTTTAAATTTAAACAGGAAACACAATGTTCTTCACAAGTGAATTTTTTTTAGGGTAAACCTCTGACAAGATTTTGTTTTGAGAGAGTGGTGATAGTTTTCAGATTTGTGTGTCCAAGTCTCCTATGCCATAACTCTGTCTCTTTGCTAGAAGCAACTGAGAACATGCATGCATTGGACATTGGATTATCTTTCAACATATCTACCACATACACATTGCCACTCCTACGAGCAACAAGTTGTGCTTTGCTCTAAGGAATGATTTGATCAATCTTTTTAACAACTTCTAGTCCTACAATTTGACAAGTTTTCTTTGTAAAGAAAGATCCATATCCTTTGTCACTCATTTGTGAAACACTAAGTAAGTTGAATTTTAGATTATAAATAAGATTAACATTCTCAAATTTGAGTTTTCCAGCGTGAACAGACCATGACCCCAACACCTTCCTTTTTGAATTGTTACCGAAAGATATATCACCCCCTCCATGAGCCATGAAGTCTTTGAGAACGGCTCTACATCCTATCATGTGCCTAGAGCCTCCACTATCTACATACCATAAACTATCAAGGCAAGAAGAAGCTCCCTGCATATTAGTTAGCAATTAGTCTAGGTGGGTCTCCAAAGCCAAAATGGCTTTGGATGGGGTCACAGATTGTTCAATCTCAAATTCAGGAATATGGACAGTGGTTTGATTTGGTCTTTGTAGCCACTGTTGTGGACCATTTCCGGTCAGATGTTGGTAACATGAGGATGCCTATTGACGCTTGGCTTCGAGGGCTTTTTGTAACCCTCATAACTAAGAGGAACCTTTTGATAAATAGGTTGGCCATATCCCCTTGGATACCTGTTTGCAGGTGGTGCATCTGTCACTTGTACCTCTCTGGGAACAGAGGTTTTGTTCAGTGCTTTAGTAACAGATGTTTCAATTCGTTCAAAAGTCTGCTTAGATTTATTTCTAGCAGAGCTTGAACTTTGATTTTCAAGAGATTTTTTTTTAATTTCTTTTACCTTAATGTCAAAGGTTTGAAGGTAAACACACTCTTGAGTTTTATGGTTTGCTTTCCCACAAATGATACATTTTGAAGAATTAGGTATTATACTTATTTTGTTGATATCATATGCTTTTAAAAGAAAACAGTTTTCAGTGACATGATTTCTTTTCTCACAAAAATCACAAAACAGGTTTTTAACCTTTTCTTTCTTCCTTCCACTCTCAGAATTCTTTTCAGCAGATGATGTAACATCTGCTGGAAGATCATTAACGGGAATCACTCTTGCTTTTGGTGCTTTGACACCATCAATGGTTCAAAAGTCCACTGGCTTGTTGTTTTCGAGAATGTCACACTCATCAGACCATGTGAGTTTAAATTGATATTTCTCAACTTCCTCAAAAGTTGAGGATCCCTCATGTTTTTCTAAAATGATTTTGTTTCCATTTTTATAAGTGACTTTTATCTCTTCTCCAGCCAAGTTTGTTGGCACAATTTCAACCACCCCAGATTCATTTCCAGTAACATTTTCAGATACTTGGTCATTTTTCCTGAAACCTATGCCAAATTTTATGTTACTTTTGATCTGGTTTTCAAGCATGACCTCATAACCTTTGCAAGATTCTACCCATTTTTCACAAGTGATTTGGGTAGATTCCAACTCCTTTTTGCAAACTTGATATTTCTCTATCATAGTTTGGAGTTGATCTTTGGTTATACTTGCCTCATGTTTTAGACTACTGATTTCAGAATCTTTGTTAATCAATTTTGTTTCAACTCTTTTGTGAGCTTTTCAAAATTTAACCCATCTTCTAAAATTTTGTTTCTAAGGTTTTCATTCACCTTTTTTATGTTAGCAAAATCTATTATGCATTTTTCAGAACATAGATATTTAAGGATCTGAGGTGATACCTTAGTAGCAGCCATCATGGCACAGTCACAATCACCTTCACACACATTTGTATCCTATGGATCAGATAGAGAGTCATTTTCTTCATCAACATTCTCTTTTTTAACCACTGTTTCATCATGTACTTCAGACACATCAGATTTAGACACTTCTTCCACAGATTCATCACCCTCAACTATTGTGTCTAGAGCCATAAAGCAAAAATCATTTTCAAAATCATTTTTGGCTACTAGAGCAAAGTTTTCATCAGTTAACTCCTCTGGCAAGCTACTCCAATCAACAAAACCTTAAGTGAAAAAACTTTATTGATTAACCTCTGCCGGAGTAGTGGTTTGAGAAGTTTGAGTGACATGAGGTGCAGGTTGCACATGCACTTAGGAGATGGTGCTTGAAAATACTGAATCTGTGGAACAATGGCTTGAACATAGTGCCCAAGAACAGTGGCAGCAAGGGGTGCAAAATGAGCAGTGCTTTGCAGTTGAGGAACAGGGGTATATTGGGATTAATGAGCAGTACTTTGTGTGTGTGTTGAGTTCTGGAACTAGGGCTTGTCACAATGGGTCCAGAGTTTTGAGATCTACACTCCCTAGCAAAGTTTCCTAACCCGTTACACTTATAACACTTTATCTTTGATTTATCCAACCCAACCTTCAACCCCCATGCAACCCTGAAAATTTTCTACAAGTTCTCTTGTAAAATTTACTAGCTCTAACACTTAATAGAGCCAGTTGGTGCAAAATGTCGATTTCTTCTAAATCGGATGGTTCAAAGTGTTGAAGAACATTCAAATCAAAGGAAAGGTTGTCAAAGGTTTGGCTTTCCCCACTTGCAGTAAATGCATAGTTGGGTGAGTAAGATTCAGAGTTAAAGTTTCCACCAGATGTTATGTCAATAAAATGATCATAACTCTGATCCTTTCCACTGCCAACCCTCTTCTTGGCCTAAAAGTGTTGTGTTACCAAAAGTATAACCATCAATAGCCTTGCCTGATTCTTGCAACTTCTTTTTCTGGTTTAACTCTCTCTCCTATGTGAGAAGTCTACCATGAAGTTGGGTAAGATTCATTTCTTTGAACCCGACAGATGTTCGTGTCAGGAAAGCTATGGTGTCCCACTTATCTAGTAACAATCTTAAGAAACGACTATTGATAGTCGAATTAGGAATTTCAACGTTAACCAGCTTAAGTTCACTTATGAGACAGCTAAAGCGCTCGAACTGTTGGGTTAGGGACTCACCTTTGACATGACAAAAAGTTTCGTATTGTTGATTCAGTACTTCTCTATTGTTTTCAATCACTTCCTTAGTACCATCGAATTGCTCTTTCAAGGCATCCCACAACTCCTTTACACTATTGCAGTTGAGCAAGCCAGCATAGATTTCGTTAGGTAGGGCAGAAGCAAAAATGCTAAACGCCTTAGCATCTAACTGTATTTTCTGGAAATCCTGCTCGGAGTAGTTTTCAGGATTTTTTGGGCACTTGTTTTGGGGATCCTTCGTACTTGGAACCAAAGGAACATGTGGTCCAAATACAACGGACCTCCAGCAACCGGTGTTTTGCTGAGCTAAAATATGACTCATCCGACGCTGACATATGTAATACTCGTTCCTGACAAGCATCGGAGGTTTAAACATAGATCCAGTGTTGGAATCCGGTGTGTTTTGAGACATTCTGATGGTTCTAAACAGATTTTGGTTTAAAAAACTTTGAACGTAATTAAAATTTGTTTTCCAATGAAAACAAACAAACTAATTAGTAGGGAGAGCTGATCTTTCAAATCAAATTGATAGTTAAATCAAATTTTGATTGAACTCTCATACCAATTGTTAGGATCTGAGTTTGAATTAGTTGTGATTGTTTAGAAAATGGTTTAATGATTGAAGATAAAACAGAGTGAATTTACAGCGGAATAAACTTTCTATCACAACTAATGGTAGATTGTTTTCATCATCATGCTTTCAAAACATATAAGTTATGCATGTGAATCACAAACTCCCCTCAGCCCAATGATAGTTTGTTAGTACAGAATGTAAGAAAGATGATTGGAAGGAAATGCGAGAATTGATCTTTTAATAGATGGATGGAACAGTACAATGTACTGTTCTATTTATACAGAATGTCAAATTCTGAGCATCTTTGCTGACGTCAGGGTTTGATAGTGTCAACTAACAACTAAATAAGTAACTCTAACCTATGATAAGCTAAACACGACTATTACAGACATTGTTACATTAATAAAGAAGAATCTCTGATGACCCTATCAACTGTTGGTATTCATCAACGGTTACATAGCAGAGCTTGTGATCAATAGATCTTGTAATGCAATTTTGGCTTGATCAGTGGTTTGCATCAGAGGTTGTAAGCTCTGTTATTCTGGATCAATCCTCTGATTTAGTTTTGGCTTTATATCATCTGTTCCTTTGATATGGTTCAATCCCAACAAAATGGTTTTAGGACATATTTTAGGAGGACTTCACTTAGTTATTTTCGAGTTCCCATGTAACAAAACAATTAATAGGGGATATAGTTCATCTTTCATTTCCCGTGAAAGATCCGGTGGGTCTGAATGAATATAGGCCTATAAATTTGGTGGGAGTTATTAATAAAGCTATCTCAAAAGTTCTTGCTAATCAAGTGAAAATGGTTGTGGGCTTGGTTGTTTCGGCTAACCAATCGGTGTTCCTTAGTAGGAGGTATAATTTGGATGAGCCGCTCATTGTTAATGAAGTGATTCCCTTGGTCAAGAAAAATAATAAGCATGTACTCCTTTTTAAATTTGATTCTGAAAAGCTTATGACAACGTGAATTGGAAATTTCGTGATCTCTATTATGACTCAAATGGGGTTCCCTCCTTGGTGGTGCTCTTAGATTTTTGGAATTCGTTTGTAAGGTAGATCCTCTATTTTGTTAAATGGTTCTCCTACTTTGAATTTCAATGTTTCAAAGGTATGCGCCATGGGGATCCTATTTCCCGTTTCTCTTTATCATTGTGGTGGAGGCGTTCTTGGGTATTGTTAAGAAGGCATGTGACATGGGAGTCTTTAATGCTATTTGGACAACAAATGATGGCCTGAGATTATCTGAATCTCCTCTATGCAGATAATGCCATTATCCTGGGTGATGGGTCTCTATTTAATGCCAAATTGTGGTTAGACTTATGATATTCTTTTACTTATATTCGGGTTTAAAGGTAAATCTTAATAAGTCACGTGTCTATGGTATTGGGGTGGAGCCGTGTGAAGTTTATAGCATGATTTTGGTCTTCTTGTCGGCTCTAACATGAATAGAATTGCTAATTGGAGACATTTCGTTGAGATTTTTGAAACAAATATCTCTCTTTGGAAGGCATCCATGCTATCTATAGAGGGTAGGGTTACCCTTATCAGATCGGTTCTCGAATGCCTTCCCAACTAATACTTTTATTTATATGTAGCCTCGACGAAAGTTAATGGCGATCTTGAGGCTATCATTAGAAGATTCCTTTAGGGTGGGTCTTTGGAGGCTAAGAAATTGCACTCGGTTGTGTGGGATCAAGTGACCTCTCCTATCGATGCGGGGGGTGTCGGTTTAAGTAAGCTTAAAGACATCAATTGTGCCCTTCTTTTAAAATGGCTTTGGAGGTACAAAAATGAGTCAAGTTGTCTTTGGAAGAAGGTGATTTATGCTTTCCATTACAACAAGTTGTGTAAGTCGGTGATGTCGGTTAATAATGCTCTTCCGGGTGTTTGGAAAAATATCGCGAGGCTGGACACAAACTTGATCATTGTTGGTTCTCGTTTTCTCACTCTTCAAAGGTGATATGGGAAATAGCTCTTCAGTCCGGTTCTAGCTCGATCCTTGGCTTTGTTATGAGCCGCTAAGGGAGGTCTTCCCTAATCTCTTTTGGCTTGAGAAAGTGAAAAGGTGCAAAGTTAGGGACAAGTTTAGTGAGGTGGAGCATAACTTCACGGATCAGTAGCAGTGGGTGAGGATCCCTTCTTCAGATTTGGGGCTAAACAAGCGGAATCAGTGTACTGATCTGCTGTATTCAATTCAGATCGAGGACATGCAGGATAAGTAGGTCTAGCTGGGGGAGTCTTCGGGAAGTTTCTTAGTTGGATTGGTCAAAAGGATTATGATTGGGGAAATAGACTATAGTAACAGGTATTTTATGAAGTGGGGCAAGTGGGTTCCAAAGAAGTGTAATATTTTGGTATGGGTTGATCCCATTTTCACTTTTTCGGTTATGGACCTTCTGAATTTGCATTCAACCTGCGGTTTGAAGGATATGACTATGGAAGTGTCATGGGATAGTGATTGTGGCGTGTTGGTTCTTTTGGAGTTTTGGAGATCTAGGAATGGCAAAATATTTATTAACAAGAAGGTTAAGATTGAAGATATCCTGAAGACATCAAAACATTTGGTGTCCTTTGGATGAAAAATAGATTTAAACGTAAGGCGATTAGTTGGGATAGTTGGTGTAAGTTTGTCATTTGATGTAGTCTTGCTGGGAGTGTTGTCTTTGTTGTTTTGGTTGGTTGTTTATTTGTTACTGGTAGTCCCTGATTTATTTTTTTTGTGTAAATGAGCTGAATCAAGTCTGAGTCATTCTAATTTTGAGTTCAACTCGTTTAATTAAAATTGTTTGAACTTGGGTTGGAGTAGTTTTTAAGTTCGACCCGAATGGGGTATGACTCGTTTAACATTATTAATTATTTAATTAATATATTTATAATTATAAATGTATACCTTTTATATATTACATTGTTACCTTTATCCCAATTATATATAATATTAGGGCTGGAAACAAACTGAACCTTCAACAAATAGTTGGTGAACCGTTGGGCGGGAAGTTCCTTTATGTTTGTTTGTTTAGTTAATGAACGAACACGAACAAGATATTATGTCTGATTAACTAAATGAATGAACATGAACAAATGTCTCCGTTTCACTACGTTCGTTAACGTTCGGTAATATGTTCGTTTACGTTCGTTCATGTTCATTCGTTTACATATGCCGTGTTTGTTTGTTTATGTTAATTTGTTAAAAGTTTTTAATGTTTTTTTTAATATTTCAGTTCTTAAGTTTTACTTTCGTCCCCTTTTTTTAATTTCCCCCCTAAATATTAGTTAATAATTATATTAGAAAAATAGTAAAATGTAAACCCTTATCTAAACATTTGAAGAAGTTGGACACCAAAGACATTTTTTTGGAATATGTCTAAGTAACTTAAAATAATTATTTCTTAAGTTAGCTAAACGTGATTTATCGTATGGTGCTTGTTGTAGAATTCTTTTGTCTTGAATTCTTGATTTATCATTTAATGTTGTATTTGACTACTTGTGTCGGATGTTTAAGGTCAACAGTGTTTTTTTCTAAATTTCAAGTTTAATGTTCATTTGTGTTTGATTGTATTCGTTTGTTTTCATTTTGTTCGTGGCTAGTGTTAACGAACTGTTCACGAACAACTGAAATTTCTTAGCAAATGAACACGAACATAAACTTCTGTTTGACATGTGTTCGCGAACCGTTCACGAACATCTACATTTCCTTAATGAACAAACACGAATATGGTCTTGTTCATGTTCGTTCGGTTCGTTTACAACCCTAGCTAATATTAATTAATTATGCTATTATATTTTTACTATATTATAATGATATAACTATGCTTATATAAATTAAAACCTCATTTAGGCTCAAATGCTTACTTAAGTTCGGTATAGGAAGATCTTTGAGCTCTGTTGATTTGAGCTTCAGCAACCCGAGCTCAAGTAGCTTACTAGTGACTCGACTTGTTAACATCCTAATTTTGTCTATTAACCATCCTCAACGTGTATTGCTGAAGTTATTGAACTTTAACAATATGTTGTAAACTTTATTATATACTAGGTTATCACCTGGGAATACTCACGGGTTGTGAATCTTTTGATGTAAATAAATAATAAATATACTTATATTAATAGAAAAAACGCATCATGAATAAGGAAGATTAATCAATAATAATAATTCCTGTAAAATTAAACAGTTAAAAACTTTAATACTGAGAAAACCAAGTTGTTTTATGTTCGTTGTATATCATACTTAAAAGAGTAGTAAATAACTTAAGCGGCAACTTTTTCGTTAACTTCTACTTAACACATGCAAGACGTCGTTCAAGATATCATGTCGAAGACAAAAAAGTTTGCTGTTCATCTTGAATTTTCATGTCTTCTTTGATGTGATTCCATCCGGTAGTGAAATAAAAATTTGAACCAATTTTTTGCATAACAACCAACCATATATTGTTAGGAAAAACAGTTATAGTAACATGTTTCGTAGGTTAGAAAAGTATGTATGAATAAAAAGTCTTTGTATTTATAGACTTCTGATATTTATGGAATATATTATTTCACTTATTGCAAATCAATTAGAATCAATTTGATGCTCTTAATTATTGAAATTAAGTTACATTTAGAAAGTAATTCCAAACATTTGAAATTCGAAATAGGTCAAAACTAATTTGGACTTTCTATAATTAAGGTAGTTAATAATATAAATAGACAATGTATATCAATTATGTAAAATGAATGATACAGGTAAATATATAAAACGTGTCGTTTTCTTCTATTAACAATTATTAATGTTCGTTTCATGAAAAGTAATTATAGATAAAAGTAATATATAACTTTTTTATAGTTTATGATTTTATCATATAATTAAATTAGAAAATAATAAATGTAATGTAAAAAAAATAACCAAACATGATTTTTAACCAAGCATAAATGATAACTTAAAGTATCATATAATAAAACGGCAACCATAACATTGTCTTGAAACACCAAAAATATAAACCACAAAACAAAAGCTCCAAAAACAAAGGAAATGTTTATTATTGTAACCAACACTTGATTTTTTAGCCTATCAATTCTTTACTCCATCTTGTCAAGATCATTATTTTCAAAACTCGTGCGAGGTTTACTTGCTGACGACCCTAAGCCCTCTTCGATTGCATAAACATCACCAAGGTTACGCTTCAACTCAACAGATGACTGCTTCACGTCAGTAACGTAATCCTTTGAAACCGGTTTGAGTTATCACCGGTGTAAGATACACAATCCTACAAAAAATAAATAATTTTATAAAAATGCAACGATTATAAATATATATCATTATATTTTTTAAAGTAAAACCTTTGAACATTCTCTACCAGCAGATTGGAAGTCAGGCTGACTTAGACCAAAAGAATCAGAAACATCTACCTGTAGTAAAAAAACAAAAGAAAAAACACAATTTTATAAACCTTATATAAAGGAATATATAAGTGTAATCTTTTTTAATGTAACAATCCTTTACTTGATCAATTCTCCACTTTTTGTTAAGCTCAGCCAAAATATCAACATCATTGGTAACAACTGAAATTCCATGATTTTTGATAGAATTCAAAATATTAAATTCTGACACTTTGAATCACAAAAGCCCACTTCTGGTTAACTAACGTTTCAAATTCAACAGGGTATTCTCTTGGAAGCTCCTCGTTCTTGAGTAACTACATTAATAAATAAATATGTATGGTTAGAATATTTTGTAAAAGGTTTTTGAAATAATTACAACTAATTATTATATAAAACCTCGTCCTGAATTTTGATAAGTTCCTTTGCAGTCTTCCCAACAAACTTCAACGCCTCATGGTCAAACAATGTAAGTGTCATAGTACCATTTGAATCTTGAACCCGAATGGGTATTTTAAACCTTTGTTAAAAAATTACATAAATAAGAAACATTTACGATTCTATAACATAAACAAAATGAAACTATTTAATAAAAAATATTGAAATATCATTAACAAAGACTTTACCTTGGCATCGGGTAAACATTTTTTCCTTGACAATCCTTATTGGAACATTTATATACCGTGTCATCTTTAACATCACTTGTTCCATCTTCCTTATCAAATGTTTCAAACTTTTGCTCCACTTTAGACTTGCAATGATTACAAGCATCATAATACCACATCTTACCAGAAGCGAGCTACAATAGTTCCAACAATAACTACATTTTACGCCTGTTTGATCATTCAAATACATATTTCTTTACGGTTTGTTAAAGATTAAAATATAAAATATCAAACAGGAAAAACAATTAGGTCACCTCGTTGATTGAATCAAAATAAGCAATCGGCGAAAAGACATTGTTGTTCAAAAATTCTTCTTCAACAGAAGATATCATACATGAACCAACATGGCTAATTGACTACGTTGAAGCAGCAAGTTTTGCAAGGAACCTAAAAAACAAATTAAGAAGAACCATAAGATATATTAAACAGAAATATGAAAACAAAAAATTAAGTAGAAAAGAGTTAGAAAAAGGAAAAAAGATTACTCACTTTTCCCTAAATGACAGCATCTAATCAAAGTTGTCGTTAATGACGAGTCGAGAACCATCAAAATTATTAGATATCCCCATTTACCTAAGTTTTTAGTTAAAAAGTTAAACAGTATATAACATATTTAGAAACATAAAATTAATGTAACTAAGATAAAGTAAAAAACTATCTATATTATATAGTAGGTAGTATATAATTAATAAAAACCTTTGTAGGTCTTGACAGCACCAAAATGGACAACTATGACAACATGTACGTCTCTCGTTTTACTAATCATGTAAGAATACATGTCCTTAGCATAATCATCCCAAAGAGTTAAATCAATTTCAACATCTCTACAATATCATATATGAAAAAAAATGATTGTCAAAATAGTGTAGCATAATATGGAAAAAACAGATACACTTATAAAACTTTCTTACTCCAAATCCTAAAGCTTAAGATTGAGTCGTTTCCCTTTACTCCCATCCTTTTTGATAGTGTCCTCAATCTTATAACAAACGACAATGTAACCAATGAAATCTAAAAGTACAAAAAAAACAATGATGTCAGTATATACATCCACAGAAACTACAATTTAATGTGTGGTTGAATTGTTGTATAAAGATGTTTAAAAATTTATGGAACAAACCTATTGTTGTACCCTCCTTAATCCTTTGTGAAACATCACTGAAATCAATAAAATTGAAAATAAATTGTGGACCTTCTCAAATTACTGCACTTTTCCACATATGTGTGATAGAAAAAAGATAATTTCTAATTGTTAGGGACAATCTTGAATGATGCAGTGTTCGCCGCAAGAGACGACCTTTTGATAATAAGGCATTCATCAACATTTAGATGTTTCTCAAACCTTGAAAACAGCTTATGTAAGCACGAAGCTTGAATCTTGGAACACTGTGAACAAATAATAGATAACATGCAAACAAAATGTTATCATGCAATCAATAAATCATCAAATATTTACTAAACATAATAGAATGCAGAAGCTAAACAAATGTAAGAAATTACCATCTCATCCATCAATATCGTATCAATGCGATATGTCTCTCTATCATTACCTCTCATCTTCTTTCTCCACAAACTCACAATACCTTGATAGTGTAGTTTGTAGTAAGAGCATCAATATCATTCAATAAAGTAATTTGACCTTGATTTTCCATCTTAGATTTCAATACAATAAAAAAGTTATTATATTGTTATAAAAAATAATATGACTTCAAAACACATAGATTACCTCTACAAAGTGGCTTATCAAACAGAAAACTTAATTCTTGAACCGGAATAATGATTCAAGAATGAAGTTATAGCTATTTATATAAGAATTAACAATGGAAATATTTTTGGTAATAGTATGTAAAATGGCAATCACAGAACATTTTATTAGAAATTTATAAAAAAAATAAAGTGTATAATATGTATATACAATCATGCGACTACATAATTTTCTTATACTAATCTTATATTATATTAATATTAATCTTATTAATATTATGTATATATACTGTTAATAATATTAAAATATTAAGGATGATTAAAAAAAACAAACTCTCGACTACAATAAATGTTAATTGTATTATGGATTCATATTACCAAAAATAAGTGTTGAATTTTAACCATATATAACTAAATTTAAATTTTTGATATGTAAATCGAAATACAGATAATCCCAAACTTATGTTAATGATTTTCCAAGTTATTACATTATAAAATGGAATATTAAATTATCATATCGGTATGTTGGGAGAAATATATTGCAAGTGCAAAATGATAGTTACCTCCTAAAATATCCTTCAACAACAGATAACTTATATTAGCTTGGAAAAACTGAGAAAATATAAGAAAAGTAGTGTTATTATATAACAAGGATGACCAATTCACTTAAGTAACATTTAATACAATAAAACACACCAATGCAATTAGAGTAACGATAAACAAATAAAGAATAAAACATATATCTAAAAAAATAATGTATCAAAATTAGTTTCCAAAATAGTTATGATTGTTTGTGAATTAGTAAAAGATTTGATTAATGTATCATAATTTTAAACTATATACCAATATATCTTCAAATAACGTTTAAAATATTTTACAAAAATCCCCATATATATTTCCAAAAATAATTTGACATAAATCAATTATCAATGTTTCCTTATTTGTTTGAATTAGATGGAAATTCATAAAATATTGTAAGGTACTAAAAAATTAAAAAACATTTTAAAACAGTAACATAGTAATGTTGCATAATCATTTGGTACTTCCTATGCACACACAAAAAAGCACATATCAGTAGGAAGAATTATGTTTAGTAGACATAAAAGAAATAAACATACCAAAATACAGGATCATCTTCCATGACTAACTTTAAGAAAGAATGACTTTTATCATTGGGAAACATATCTGCAAATGATATAACAACAATTTTTAATCCAAATAAAACCAATCTAATTATTATAGATATAAAATCTTAATAAATAAAAAACAAATCATACAAAAATAAAGAAGATCACCAAATCTTTTTAAGGATCAAAATAATAGATAAAAAACAAACATATTATGAAAAAATAAAAACAAAATATCACAAACCAGTTTTGTTCGGAGAAAATTGCAGAATGGATTGTGACATAAAATTTAGGGTTTAGTCATGAGTAAATAAATTAAAAAAAAATTGTAAGTATGATAATCTATGAAAAATAACGATAAAAAGGAAACAACATCAGATTTAAACTAACCTGTATCTTTCACATAAAATCCGAGCCCGAATATGAGATATGATATAGGGTTCATCAGAAAAAAAACAAATAAAAAAATATCAGTTAGTATGATAAATCGAAGAACACATACAGAAACATCCAACATAGTATTAAAATCGAAGAACACATACAGATAATCCCTGTTACCTTTTTTATTGCAAAACAAAAGAAAGAAAAATTATAAAAGCTTTCGATTAAAGACATCTATACATAAGATCAAAACTAAATAACATACCTGCTATTGTTCTTTACAGATCTAGAAAAAAAAATGAAAAACGACGATTAAGTTACTTTCGATAATCTATGATCGAATACCATAACGAAACCATATTGTAGGTTCGATTCAGTTGTTTTACCTTTGATGCTGAAATTTCTTGATTATAAGAAGAAGATTACGATCGGAAGATGAGAGAGAGATGAAAGATGAAAGATGGAGTCTATTAGGGTTTGGAATGAAGCGTATGAAAGAAGGAGTTATTAGAAGCAATATAAAGGATCCAAAATTAAAAGCCCGACCCAAATAAAATTCGGATCCCGCCTCCAATGTTTGTTTATTTGTGTATTGAGAATGGATTCTCCCCAAAATCAACACAACCCTACCTAATAACATGCCACATAAGCAAAATTGTTCCACCATCACATACCACATGACCCAATCATCTCATTTATTAATATATATAGATTCATCATAATAATAATAATAATATTCCACCTCAATATATTCATGAAAAAGCAGACGTTTAACCATACTCGTATAAATGATTTCTACATGCTACTTTTGGTATCTTGGGCTTTTCTGTATACTGGCCCATAATTTAGAGACTCGGGAGAAGTTTCACATGGAAGATAATATTTACTTTTCATATACTGTTTGTATTACAGCTGACTAATCAAGTCTCTTTTATCATTATTTTTTAACAGCAAAGGCTCGGACACTCGGATCGCCATGCAAATAAGTCACCCATTCACTTGAAGAACATAACGTGATGATCTGACCCACCCTCCCACGAGGAAACTCACAACTAGGAAAACCCTCTGCTCAACCAAGAACAAAATTTGTCTCAGGCGAGACCCCAACCAATGACCTACCATTTAGAAAGTCATTGGGCTACCACTCAACCAAAAAGCTCTCTGGTCCTTTTTTATTTTTATTAATATCTCATTCGAGATGTTGTAAGAGAGACTATTTGATACACAAATCTAACATTAGTATCCCAGTACCCTGCAATAAATAATGGGCCGGTTGAGAAGAGGGCAAGCATTTCCACTACCCATATAATATTAATAGAGATGTTTGCTCTTAATGAGATCCTGACTCTAAAATAACATTTATTTACATCATATAAATACAAATAGCAAAATATATATATAAGAGAAACATCGAAAACAATACTAATAGTAGTGAACTACGATTAAGTAGTCATAAACTACAAATACTACTAATAATGGTAGAAGAGAAAATAAAAAAGATGACATAAAAGAAACTATTCGATATAACATCTCAAATATTCCTGATAATTCATGTTAAAGTTTTGTTAATATGAAAAAAAATATTTGAATGATTAAAGAAATAAATTAAATTAGATAAATAAATATACTTGTTTAAACATAGTGATTAGAAAAACAAAGTTTCTATATATTTTATGTATTTTTAAAAAAAGAAAAGCAAAAGGAAAACAAAATGAAGGGCATATGTGCTTTTCATGGTCACACGCCAGCGTCATAACCGCGGCTTCCACGTCCACAAACGCATTCTGCAGATGGATCGAATATCTTCCTGCTAGGCAACAACAATATACTATTATCCTCTTTTCAACCTTTTATTTATTTTTATTTTCTATACATACTTTGTAAACGTACTTTTGATGACAAAGTTGTTGATGTAACCGAGTAATTGGCAACAGTTTTAACCATGGAGGCTCTAAGGAGGGGCAATGTGTGCGTTCGACCAGGGCACGTTTTCTTCAAGGGGCAAAAAAATTTAAAAATTTCTGGTTATATATAGATGCGAATGATCGTTTGGTAAAACTTAGACGATTTCTTTTGTATCTAACATGTTCAAAGTGAAAAAGAAATATAAAAATATAATAGGTTGATTCTTGATTTACAAGGACATATATGATAGGTTGATTCTCGGTTAGCTACTAACCTATTATGGTATGTCATATACTCATTCTATACCATGATATTGCTAATTTCTATGTTTATTGCTATAACTTTGTTTACATTATTTAATTTGTTAAGGCCTAGGGTAAGGGGCATGTTTTTTTGCTCGGACGGGCACCTAAATCCTCAGGACCGCCTCTGGTTTTAACCGTCAATTGGCACACCCTTTTGTGAAGCGTTATGTTGTTACAACTAAACATTTTGATAGTTCACAATCACAACTATAAAACACATATATTGGGTTGTTTTCTGGTACACGACTATAAGAAACACATACTCATATATATATTCTGTCTCTTAAATTTATTCGATTAAAAATATGACTGTATCAACATAATACTTTAATCTGATCGTGTACATACATGTTTTAGAGAGACATTAGATATGCATATAACATAGAGGATGTACATCTTCTAAGTCATAGGCATGCATTGGATTAACGTATAAAACGATTGTAGATCGTCAAGTATCGTGTATCTACACATGTGGATTATTATGTGATATTATATAAAGACAAATAAGTATTTTTATGATTTTCTTCTCAAGCCCCCAAAAATCATAGGGTAGTGTTGGGCATAGAAATTGTTTAAAAAATTAAAAGCCCACCAATCAACAACCTCGTATCACAAACACCAATTAAAATAATGTCAAGTTACCCTCACCTTTGCCCCACACCGGTGAAGATTCTGCCCTCCCGTAGCCCCCACGGGCCATTGTGCCCGGCGTGAAGAGGCTTCCACACCATTTCCAAACTTCTCACACAACATAGCCTAACCACTCTTTTCTCTCTTCTCTCTCTCTCTAGCATAACCGCCAAGTTGGTCAGAACTATCATCGCGCCTGTCACCACCATAATGCACAACCGGTAGCAAAGCTTGAGATTTCCGACCGGAGGGGAGTCGCCGGACCTAATAATTTCTATAAAACCGGGGGTCGAAAATGTATATACCCAAAAAATTTCTATACGGAAAACTACATACTCTCTAGTACTGAGCGAAGAGTTCGGGGGGTTGACCACCCCTTAAAAGCTTCACCCATGTGCACAACTACGTCGTTGTTGCCTGATGTAGCGATGAAACCCAAGTCCTCATTCGTCGCCACCATCTAAACCATATTTTGATTGTTTTTTGTTTTAATCTTTTTTGTTTGATTTAAAAAAAACAAAAATTTGTCACTTTAGAACTTAACCCTCGTTAGGGGATCGGGGCGCTATGTGGTGGCAATGTTACCACGTGTTGTTTATCGTGGAACCCCTCCGCCACCCTTACTCATCACGTGTAAACACTAAAACGCGTTGTAGCAATACCGTTGAGAGTGGAACATGATGGGTGTGGTGGAGTGATGGATTGATGGGCACCCCTAGTAAAATCACCCCTAGCAAAATCCATCACTAGTGATGAAATAAAGCTCGAGGACGTGACGAAACTTGATTGAATGTTGTGAGTGGTGAAATTATATCACTAATGGAGCGCTCCTACCCCCTTATAATCTGATATTTTTATAAACCACACACGACGTTATTAGAATCAATTACTATACAAAAGTTGTCTAAAAATAAAAACATAATATGTAATATAAAGATACCCCAATAGCCATCCCTATAATTTAATAACTTTTGTTGTACAAACATTGTCTTCCATACTTTTGTTTCATAAATTCTTTTGCCAACCCATTTGACATATGCACCACCTCATTACAAAATTGCATTATAAATTCATACCCAACAATGACTTTAGTCGGCACTTCCTTCATACCCAATTAAAATCTTTCTTCTTTTCTGTAACTTTCTTCTTTTTACAAGTGGAAGTTCAATATTTATTTTAGATAGTTATAATTATAAGTCTCTGTGGGTCACTCAAGACAATCAATGCATCTGTACAAAGTCTTAAAGAAAGCTCATGTCTTTTTGGTTTCCAACTATTTTCCCATCATGTGAACTTTGGCCAAAAGAGTCATCTTTCTTGGCTCTTCTGAGTCTTTTTGGCTTAAATATTCTCATAAGTTAAGACTTTAAGTAATGGGTCTTCCTCAAACTTGAGAAAAAACCAAATCTTTTTTATGGGTCTTCCTCAAACTTGAGAAAAAACCAAATCTTTTTTATTTTATTGTGAGTTTCTTGAATCTTGAATGGTAAAAATGTCATCTTTTAGTGGCCTAGAGATTGGTTTGGGTGTCCTCTTTGTATGTATCCTCTTGGTTCTATCTGCTGAGCTCTACTATCTTCTGTTTTGGAAGAAGAGGCTCTCCAAAAACAAAGTAGATGTTGAAAACCAACATATTCCATCTTCCAACATTACCCCTAGAACACACTCTTCATGTTGGAAAATCTCAAAATCCACCAAAACCCAAGAAAAAGATTTGCAAACCCATGTCAAACAACAAGATTCTGACATGGGTTTGGGTAAAGATTTGGTTTTAAAAGGATTGGGAGATGAAAGTTTGGATCTTGAGCTCATGAGGCTGCATAACCTATGTGGACCACCTAGGTTTCTGTTCACAATCAATGAAGAGACCAAAGAAGATTTGGAATCTGAGGTGAGCAAAAAGGGGTCAAGAACAGGAAGCTTTAGTGACATTCTTGATACTTTGGACACACCATTTTTGTCTCCTCTTGCTTCACCATTGAAGGTCCCACAACAACACCATTTGGAGGCTTATAATTACAATGGAATGAATCCTTTGTTTGACTCCAATGAGTTTGGTATTAACAAGATGAGATCTTCACCACCACCCTCATTCAAGTTCTTGAGAGATGCTGAGGAGAAGCTTTTGAAAAGATTGATGCAAATGGAGGGTGAGAAAAGGGGTGTTCTCAAGAGTGTGGATCAAGATTCTCCAAGAAAACAAGAGGGGAAAGATGGTTCTTTTGTGAAATTTGTTGTTAGTAAGGGTAAAAGTGAAGGTGGGCATCATCTTGTTTCAACAAGTTCAAAGGTTCTCCCATTGCCTTGTTCTCCTACTAAAACAACGATGACTCCAATTGACAAGAAAAGGTGAGTGGTGGATTTACCAATTCATTTTCTATGTTTGTTTTATTTTTCTATATTAAATAATCATTGAAGAATATAATTAGTTGACTACATGGTAGAAATTGAGAGATGGTGTTTTCTATAATTGTTGGTGATTTTAGTGTTATCAGTTCTTTTAAGTAACTTATATTTACTTAAAATTAAGGGGAATTCCGAATAAGCTTTGTCACATACTACAAGGTATGGAGTAAAGTTCGTTCGAGACTATTTTGATCTACGACTTCGTGAATGACGAGGTCGGGGGCAGCACCCCTGGCAATCTCCGAGTAACTTATTCGGAATTAATAAAAACGAACCAATCGATGGAACTCTGAGAGTAAGATGCGTTTAGTATGAGGTAGTTCGCAAAATGCAATTAGAGTTAGTTTATAGAGTAAATTGCACAAAACATCCTTTATGTTTCCTCAAACTTGCAGGTTCCAGCCTTAATGTTTAAAAGTTGCTAAAAACAGCCTTTAAGTTTATTTTTGTTGCGGGTTCAATCCTTTACAGCTAACCACGTTATTTTCTTCAGTTAAGTTCCCTCACATGCATAATATGTGAGGGTATATTCGTCATTTTGGTTGATCATGTGAGAGAACTTAACTGAAGAAAATAACGTGGTTAGCTGTAAAGGATTGAACCCGCAACAAAAATAAACTTAAAGGTTGTTTTTAGCAACTTTTAAACATTAAGGCTGAAACCTGCAAGTTTGAAGAAAACATAAAGGATGTTTTGTGCAATTTACTCTAGTTTATATTTGCCATGCAACAACTGAACAATATCTTGGATTATAACAAAGAGAGAGAAAACATATTTTTTGGTTGATTTGAAAGAACCTCAAACTACATTTACATCTTTTTTTTTTTGTAAAAATTCTAAAGATATCACTTGTAAAGCTGTACGGGGTGGAGCGGTGAAGTGGTGGGGTAAACTAGTTTACCTCTTCTGCACACCGTCGTCATTAAAGTTTACCTCATGGAGGGGGTTGATTTCGGTGGTCATTGGCGAAGCTTGAGATTTCTGAACGGGGAGTCGAAAACGTATATACCCAAAAATTTCAATAAAACCGGGGGCAAAAACGTATATACCCAAAATTTTCTAAACGAAAACTACGTATTCTCCACTACTGAGCAAAAGGTTCGGGGGGTCGGCCGCCCCCTCCCGCCCCAACTATCCTACCTACCTGTCGGTGATTACTCACCGCACAAGGAAGAAGAGAGAGTGGGTTAATGGTGGGCCTCACTCTCTTCAACAAATCATAATTTTTTTTATTTTTTTTTATTTGAGCACACCACCCCTTACGTTTGGGTGCAAGATAGGAGTTGAGATGACATGATTTGATTGTTGTCCTGAGAACTTGGTCTAGTGGTAAATTGGCTTGCCCTCCCTAGTGGAGACTCAAGTTCAATTCCCGCTTGGGGCATTTTCGAGGGACATCTGGGTGAAGGGACGAATCAGGGCTTTAATCCCAGGTTCGAACCTGACGGGGGGCGAGGGTTTATGGATTCCATCCGGTTCCCGCGCATCCGGGAGGCATGGTCTCACGGCGGTCGAGGAGTCGACCTTGTTAATAGCCCCGAGCAGGGTAGGTTTACACGTGAGATTTTTGCCGTTCAAAAAAAACATGATTTGATTGTTATGATGAAAATTTACCTCTCTTAAAGAGGTGAACATCCATTACACCCTAATAAAATTAACTACTTACTTTTTTTTCATCTTTCATTACCTAAGTTTATTTAAAAAAGATTATCCGTGTTGTTGTAATCTATTTTTTCTATATATTGAGATCACGTAAGTTAAATATTACTTTATTAAACATATTCCAACCCATCGACTAAAAAACATCCATAAACATGCTCAATCAAAACATTCGGTGTGGAGGGGCATGAAGATGAGGCGTGCGACATGTGATAGTTATGTCAGCGTACGTCAGAAAAGTGGCATGGTGCAAAAAAGGAAGGAGTGAGATAAGGCATGAAAAGTGACGTTTTTGTAAAAATAAAAAATAAACATTAACCAATCAAAACCAACCCAAAATTCACCCACTAATGAAACGCCGTCACCTCACCCACACATTTTCCCTCACGCCGATGGAGATCCTCAAGCCCCAACCACAACGCTGTGCTCCACGCCGGACACGGGGTGGTTAGCTTGGCATGGACTAGCTTCCACACCGGCTTTCCACGCCCACACCGTAGGACTTTTAATAAATTCTCCAAAATCACGAATATTTTAATCAATCCTATACATTCATTTTTTCATAATCAAAACGTATTTAAACTAGACTTTATATTTTAAAATTTAAATAAACAAAAAAAATTAATTGAAAATGTATATTTATACTAGATCATTACAAACTTAAACATAATTTTTTTATAAATATATAAATATTTATATATGGAGAGAGACATATATAAACTAACTTAAGAAAATATAAAACTTACCCTCGCCCCATCCAATAAGACCACAAGCCTCATCGACACAACACTCAAACGCACATCCATCTCAACCCATGCGCTGAGGGCATCCGCAATGGAAAATACTTATATTTATATTTGAATTTAAATAAATCTTATAAAGAAATTTTGACTGAAATATTAAAGAAAACTGCACCATAGTTAAAGAAGATAGTTATAAAAAAAGTCATGATTTGTTCAAAAGGATTTTGACCACATGTTTTACATGATCGAAAACCATGAAACAGAATATCAGTGACGGTCCCATAGTTTCGATACCGATACCGATGTTCGGTTGGAATCAACGCAGTACTAATAATGTTGGGACGGTATCAATTCGGTTCGATACAGTACCCACACTCGTTATAGCTTACAATATAAAAAAAGATACTCCATTGTGAATACAACTCCGTTTTCAGATAATATTTTATTGGAAACCATTTAACCGATGTCGATGTTCGGTTGGAATCAGCGTGATACCAATAATGTTGGGACGCTGTCACTTTGGTTCGACACGATACCCACACTTGCTATAGCTTACACTATAAAAAGATACTTTATTGCAAATACAACTCCGTTTTCAACGAAATTTATACCGGAAACCATTAAAACGTGTTAAGATAAAAATGAGTTTAGTGTTAATTGTATCACTAATTGTGGTTAATTGTGAGACACAAGATCCTTAGTTTAAATATGATTGAAATTAATATCTTGTGTTATTATGTTGTTTATTATCGCACACATGTCCCTACACATTTAATGTAAGCACAATGAATGAAGATGAAGTGTTAAAAACATGAGTTAGTTGAGAGTTGAAGATTAGGAGCTACATCTCATCAACTAATTGAAGATTCATGAGAACAAGGCTCAAATACATCAATGAATGAAGAAATGCTCATACATATCAAAGATGACGATTTAGAAGGTTACATAGATCAACATATGGAAATCAACAAAGCCAAGTGAAGATCAAAGTCAAATCATCAATCGAATCACTTGGGAAATAAGAAAGGTCTTTTAAATGTTTTCATATAATTAAAATAAATTTATGTAAATATCATTTTTATAAAACAATAAGATATTTCCCAAAGGATTTTTTATAAAACATCAAAACAACTTTTTATAAAACAAATAAAGTTTTCAAGATTAAATATTGGTTTAATTTAAAATTTGAAATCAAGTTGGTGGATGGATCTTAATAAATGAAGAATGGATTCAAATTTATTTCTGCCTAGACTACACAACAATGCTTTTATTGGTTTAAAGATAAACAAAATGAAAATTATAACCTTTTACAAAATCTCAAAAGTCTACTTACCATTTTCAAGTTAAATTTGTTTACAACTTGAGATGTCAAAGGTTATCCTTTTGAGAAATGTGTTAAAATGGGTTTGAAAAAGTGGATGAGACAATTCACAACACAAATCGACAAGGTTTCCGTCCAACGGTCAATGTCATCGACCGCCAGACCATCAGATCTGATTTGCTTGGTTTCTTGTGTTGCGCCAATAAATAGACATCCCATTTTTATCAAAATGCACCCATTTTGCTCTAAACACTTTCAAGCACGTATCTAAATTAGATCTCTATAGTTCTTTTGTGATTCAAACATCAAATTGAAGAAATGGTCAATATCAAAGATAAAAGTTCAAAAAAAGAAAAAGAAAAAGAATTGTTTTACAACTTCCAATCTTTCAATCCTTGCAATTATTGTTGAAAACTATTGTAATAGTGAGTGATTTGTGAGGAGTCTCACCATTGGTTAATGATTAGTGTGAAGATTCACTATCTTGATATAGTAAATGTGTGAAGAAATGTGAGTCTCACCATTGGTTAATGATAGTGTTGAAGAACGCGATCATTGCCTTGGATTAGTAAGACGTTGAGCTGATCAATACTTTTCTTAGTGAAACTCTTGTACCAAAGATCTCTTCCATTTAAGAAAGGATGGTGGAGCAACTGTCAATTATATAATCAGGGATAGGAAGTAGAGTGGATTAGTAACATCCGCTTGAACCTCTATCAATCGGTTTGTCATTCCTTCCCTAAACTCTTACTTACTTAAGTTATATCATTGTTGGGTTTTCAACAAGTGTTTAACCACCTTGGTTAGAGTTTTAATTGGCTAATTATTAAAAAAAACATATTCACCCCCTTTAGTTTCTACAAAACGCATACTGGTACAGCTGCCGAAATTGTTCAGACGGCACCGATTCAGTTGGTCATGGTAAGAATTTTTTTTATTAAAACGTACATAAAAATAAGCACATCTCGACAGCATATTCGGGATTTTATAAACCATTATATTATGTTGTTAGAATAACAAAAAAATGTAAACGACCTCAATTTATTAAAAAAACTATATGTGATGTAGCTTTGATAACATGTAGTTTGTGCTTCGATTACTTAGACATTACTACCCATAACTCGTGTTTGGTCAAAAATCGATCAAGTATAATGTAACCAAACTTTGAACGTGAGGTTGAGTGCTAATGAAGATGGAATGATTGTATGAACTAGTTATAAATGCGAACAATGTTGGACACAGAGATTTATACGAGGAAAAGCCCTTGATCATAGTAGATCGCCGGCATAAAAACCTCGGATAGTGAAAACTATCCCTGTCGATTATATTCCACGAATAAGATTACAACTTTGGAAGATATTGAGTTGTTTACAAGCGAATTCTAGAGTGTTGTTGTGTGTTCTCCGAGAGTTGCAAAAAATAGTGTGTGTTTCTAATTATAGCTCAATGTCCCCTAAAATAAGAGAGTTTTTAGCTAGCAACTAACTTCCGAGATATCGGGGATCACACGTTCATCCACAACGTCCATATAGCTCGATGCACGTGCGTAATTCTGAGTATATTTCAATATTCCAACTTGACCTAGTCTTCAACGAATACCTGTATTAATTTTGAACAACATATCAAAGACAATTGTTAGTAACTGTTAAACATACTAAGGATCCTCAATCCTTCCAGTATCCTCCATGTGTCTCAGAAAGAATCATTCATGATACTCGGGAGGATCCTTGATCCATAAATAAAAGAAAACCAGCCCTAACAATTGCCCCCAGTATGGCGGTTGTGATAATGGATCACAGCTATCATATTTTCAATTCAAACTAGCTGTTGCACGATAATTGATGGGACTTGCACAGTCTATTAAACTATCATTACGATTTTTTGGGGAAAAGATAACTCCTTATTTCTTTAAATCCGCATAATTTCTTCTTAAATCCTTCACACGGTTCCTTTATCAAGGTACTTCTCTCTCTCATTTCTTTCGTGCTTATCGAATTCCAGCAAAAATGCATACCGGATCTTCACCAAAATCAGATTCCAAGAAACCCGATGAGTCACCCAGATCACAAAACCTGATAAAAGACGCTTCCTCTGAGATCTGTAAATTTACAGATCCGGAAATCGAGAACCTAAAATCCTGTTTTCCTTCCACTGCCATATTCCGACCATTTGACCCCTCCGTGCAAAGCGACGGCATGTCGGAAGTCCGGGTATGCTTTCCTGCACTCCCCTTCCTATTAGGGTTTTCATACCCCTTCCCTGCTTTAACCCAGAACTTCTTCAAACACACCGCTATCAGCTATAGCCAGGCTATGCCGATGTTATGGAGAACTCAGTTTATCGGTGAGCAGGTTATTGAGGAAAAAGGGTTGCAGTTTGGCCTCAGCGAACTAGCTTACCTCTATGCGCTTACCACCCATGGTTCCAACCGTTTTGTTTTCAAATCCAGGCCACGCCAGCCTGTCCCTATTCTTAAAACCACCAGAAATGATTCTCTTTGGAAGAATCAATTTTTCTTTGTAAGAAGAGATCCATTCCTGAAGGGGACACTTTGCCTCTTTGGTGGATATCGAAGGGTAGGAGATAGGGTTGTTGTTGTTTTGGTCAAAAATTACCGAAGCAATTTAGTGATCAAATTAGTTTTGTGAGGTAGTGTGCTAGTAATACTTGTGAAAAATATGTTGGTTTATTTGCTTATAAAAACAGTTTCAGGATATAGCCTCAGGATATGAAACTATATCAATGATAAATTAATGAGCAGTAAAAGTAAAAGTGGACACAGGATATACGAGGAAAGCCCTTGATCAAACTAGATCTCGGCATAAAACCTCGGGAGCTGACAAACGTCGGCTGCCTTGTTCTTCTTATTGCTTGAATATTCAGGATACAGTGCAGGATAATGCTCAGATCCTACTAAGTGGTACAAAGATTACTAGCGTAAAGTGTTTGTGTGTGAATGCGGTAGAAATGAGTGAGAGTAAGAGAGCAGAGACTGAAGTGTGAATGATTGATGTGTGTCCTATGACCTGGCTCATCCTTTATATAGTTACAAGAAATAAACAAATTTTCCTATAATCTTGGGGTGCTCCGGAATATTCTGTTTTGAACGTTGTAGACCCGGTCTTGGCGGCTTCAACGTCCATATTGCCAGTGAATGGAGTGAGTCTTCAGGGGAAAAGGTCTTCGTATACGTTGCAAGTCCTACAGCCATTTTCTGCACGTAAAATATTAGTGGCTATCAGGATACTCCCTCAGGATGTTACCAACATCCTGTCGTGGTATCCTGGTCGCAAACATACGTTAATTAGTCAAGATATAAGTCAAGATATGAGCTCAGAATTTCACCCATAACAATTGTCCCAAAAATGTTACCGTTGAGGAGCCTGAGTCCCCACGGTTACATTTTTACATTGTTCGAGGCCATTAAGAGATAAGACATGTGATATGATGGTTTGCAACTACCCATGCTAATTTCACTCATTACCCCTCTATATCTTATCACTTCACTTCTTATTTTATTCTCTACCAAGAGATCAAAAGGTAAAACCATTTTTTCTCTTTATCTCTTCTCTTCTTTCTTTTCTTATTTTCCGGCAAAATATGTTAAGACAAACTCGATCCAGTTCCGGCGATTCCACCCCTGTCTTCATACCACAAAACCTTCTCGAATACCCAGAGAAGGAAGTTTGCTTGTTTGACAATGCCTGTATAGAAAATTTCCAATCCTCCGGTATTTTTCCGGACACCGCATTGTTTCGTCCGTACGATTGGAAACTCAGATCAGATATGGTGTCCACAGGCTCTGCTTTAACGCCTTTCCTTTTACCTTAGGTCTTAGGTTTCCATTTACCGACTTCATCACCGATTTCTTTAAAACCACGGCCTCAGTTTCTGTCATGTCATGCCAATGCTATGGCGTGTGTTAGTCGTTCTTGATCGGATCAAGGACACTCACATTCTAGATCTTTCTATCAACGACCTCCCTTTAGCATATCGGTTAAGATCCCATGGGTCAAGTAGATTTCTGTTCTACTCCACTTCCAGCGATCCTTTGATTCTCCGAGCCACCAGGAACGAAGAGGAATGGAAATCCAAGTTCTTCTTTGTAAAAAGAAGTTCGATCCCTGGTGGGGCGGATTATCCGGTGAAGTGGCTCCCTAAGGGTAGGAGTTAGGGTTTTAGGATATCCTCATATATATCTTGCTCAACATCCTGTTTTATATCCTGCTCTGGCATCTTCTTTTTTTTGTTGTGCAACAAATTTCAGGAAGCTAGCACCTCCCCTTGTTGATTCGGAGACCAGGATTAAAGCCATCTACCAGCTGCCGGAGATTGAAAGAAGCTTCATTCCAAACCCAACAGTATCAAGCCAACATTCCAGTTCCAACATGTCTGGTAAGTCCTCACTTTTTGTTTAAAGTCCCTGTTATCATTTTAGTTAGAGGAAATATTGAATAATTAAGTTTGAAATTACTCCCTGTTTGCAGCACCAGCCAAGATCCCTGAAATCTTGATCTTGAGGAGCTAGATAGCTATTCTGGACCCGCTCCGGTGAAGACAGAGCCAAGCTCCAAATCCAAGCCTCCAGCCGCCTCGAAGCCCTCTTCCAGCTCCAAGCCTACCGCCGTCCCCAAATCTTCTTCAGCTTTTAAACCTCGAGCCTCCAGTTCTCGAAAGAGAAAGGATACCGATTCCCTTGCACTTCTGCTGAGGTTTCTTCTTTCGAGAATCTTGGGTCCGCTGAATCAAGCAGCCTTATGACTTATTTTCTTAACCAGGTAGATATCTTCACTCTATATCCTGGAATATATGCTAGACTAATATTCTGGTTAGTTATAATGATACCCATACCTTGCACTGTAGGGCCTAAACCGTCTACTGGTTGCGTATGAAGAGGCTTGTGGAACTGCGGTCTTCCATGAGGTTAGAGCAAAGAAGGCAGAGGCACTCATCGAACAGCTGCAAACAGCCGCCACCACCAGGACCTGACATTACGAGGATAAACTAAAGAAGGTCACCGAGGATGCCAAAGTCGCTTTGGAGAAGGCTATTTCAGACGCTCAGATCAAGTTGGATGTTGTGCGTGCCCAACACGAGCAGGATATGGTCTCTTACCGTGATAACCTCAAAGGATCTGTGGTAATTTCCCTCCTCCAAGCTAGATTGAAGATGCCTCACGAAGCCAAAGCTGCATGCTTTGAATGCCCTTCCTGGAATGTTAGTGCTTCGGAGGCGAAGTTGAAGGATCTTGGCGGTAATCCTGTGAAATATCATGCTGAGACGGTGGTGGCAGAGTCTTCCAAAGCGGTTGAGGTTGCAGCAGAGGCTGGAGACGGTGCTGGTGAGGATCCTGGGGCTAATGTTGGAGTGGATGCTGATCGGGAAGCTAATGCTGAGGAGGCGGTGAAGGTTGGTGAAGATGCTGCTGTGTGAGAGCATCGAAGTGGGCAATGATGGCTATTATTGCTTAGGCCGGAGCCCACTTTTTGAATTTGAATGGTCTGTACCCCCTTTAAACAATTTACTTTTCCTGCACTTGAACAATTTACATTTCCTGCACAATATGATGGCCAAAGGTGGAGGGATCCTGGGTTCCAGGACGAAGCCCTTGGTCATCAATGTTCATATGCTTTAAAACTTATCATACTCTTGGTGGATGGGTCTTGGTTTAAGACGAAGCCAAGAGTGTGACATTTTGATATGTTAATAATAAACTAATCTTTTAGTCTTATCTGTTGTTGTTATGTTTTTGTTTTGAGAGACATGTTTGGAATATTCTGATCAAATATCCTGATCAGGATACTGATATAAATGTTCAATACTTTTGTTATCTCTCAAAAATATTAGACAAAAGCCTAGTTAAACATTACTTTATAGAAAACTTAGGTTATTCAGATAGGGCTTTCAAGATTTGAAAAATAAAAAACCATACCAGAGACACTTATGCAATAATTTCCGACTTCAACCTTTGAATCCTTCGCAATGTCCCTAGCATAGATGTCCCCTGTCTGTGCAGGATATTGAATCAGTGCATGGAATACTTGAGAATTTCTTCATTTAGTAATTGAACTTCGTAGCTTTTCATCCACAAAGAATGCGTATAAACACAATCATAATCTGCTATATCTTTAGAATTTGTTAACAACTTTAGTTTCATTGGGGATAAACCCTTAATATCCTGGGTTTAAACCCTTAGTATCCTGGGGATAAACCCTTAGTATCCTGGGGATAAACCCTTGTTTTCGTGCGCTACATGCGGGAGTGTATAAACTCCAAGATTTAGAAAGGTGAAAACCTTTAAACCTTAGAGAGTATGAAAATACCCTTTCGCGAGAGAGGGTGATCAATCCTCATACACCTTAAGGATCCAGGATATAGCCAATAATAACGAAATTGTCAGCCACTGTTACATGAACTGGTCCCGCTATCTTGAACTATTCCTGGATACTTGCGCTCCAGGCGGGGTGTTTAAACCTAATTCGGAAGAAAGGTGAATACCTTTAAACCTTTGAAGGAATATGAATCCCTTAAATGTGAGAGAGGGGGCCAATCCTCTAATCTTTCGATCCATCTTGAGTACATATCTTGGAGTAATATCCTGAAGAGTATCCTACAAAACATCTTCAAACTAAGGCGGGTGTTAGCTAGGCTAACACCCCTCTAATGCTTAAGTCATTATTGGGTTTCAAAGGATGATAAATTTAATTAAATATATTTAAAAAAGATAGAATTCATACCATCTTGAGTTAGAGATTAAATTCTAAACTCACTTGAAATAAGCTTTAAGATGTATAGCGTTCCAGGATCTTGGTAACATATCCTCCTCCATGGTCTTGAGTCGGTATGCTCCCTTTCCTGATTCTAATTCAATTTCATATGGTCCTTCCCATTTTGGGGCTAACTTCCCATCAGCAGGATTGGTTGTATATTCTGAAACGCTTTCCTCAAAACCCAATCTCCAACTTGGAACCTCCTAGTCCTTAAATTCTTATTATATGACTTGGCTATCCTCTATTGAAAAGCTGCCATCCTTAGTTTTGCTGCATCCCTTGTTTCATCAATAGTATCTAGGTCTTGCATAAGGCTTCAGGATTCACTTCAGGATCCTGTAGGCTTGATCTTGCTGTAGGAATCACGATTTTTGTTGGAATCACTGCTTCTGTCCCAAACACCAATGAGAATGGAGTTTGTCCAGTAGCATTCTTCACTGTTGTTCTATTTGCCAATAGTACAAATGGTAGTTCTTCAGCCATTGTCCTTTCTTGGCACCTAACCTTTTCTTCAAGTTATTGAAAATTATCTTGTTGGAGGATTCTGCTTGTCCATTAGCCTGAGGATGCACCGGTGTTGATGTGATCATCTTAATTCCCCAACTTTTGCAAAAATCAGTAGTTCTTTTGCTGATGAATTGGGAGCCATTATCACAAATTATCTCAGCCGGTATCCCAAATCTTGTCAGGATATACCTCTTGATGAAATATACCACTTCTTGATCCCTTACTTGGACAAAGGCTTCTGCTTCAACCCACTTGGAGAAATAATATGTCATTGCCAGCATGAAAACTTTTCCTCCTGGAGCCTTAGGGAGTTTCTCCACTATATCCATACCCCACTTCATAAATGGCCAAGGGGATATGATAGGATATAATGGTTCAGCAGGCTGATGTAGTATATTGTTGTGTCTTTGGCATGCATCACATTTTCGAGCATACTCCGCAGCATCCTTTCTCATGGTCGGCCAGTAATATCTATTCTCAACACTTTTGAGAATAAAGATCTGCCCCTAGTATGGTTGCCATAATCTCCTTCATGTATATCCTGAAGTACCTCCTTGGTTTCAGGATCTTCCAAGCACCTTAGATATGGACCTGCAAGGGATTTCTTATACAAAACATCGTTTATAATAATAAAACGGGATACCTTCATTCTGAAAGCTTTGGGATTCTCATCCTTTGGGATATCTCTTTTGTCAAGATACTTCATAATTGGAGTCATCCAGGATTCAGGATTCTCCTCAGGATATCCATCATCATGATCTTGCACAGTTACTACTTCCTTATCCTGAGACTTGAAAAGTTCCATAGCCGGGTACAGGATATGTAGTATTGGTATCTGATGTGATATCCCGGGTTTTTCGGATAACTTACACGTGACACTTGTCGAATAATATATGTGCTAAGTATTAAACGTGCATGGATTAAATACGTGTTGTGTGTTGTGTAAATTTTTAGTTATAGAATAATTACTGTAGATATGTACACGAACTAAACCGAACTGCGACGCGAACCAACTTCGATTCATCGTGACTCTAGGAGTAACAAGTTTTAAACTTTAGCTCAAGTCAAGTCCTCGGCCGAGATCAAACCCAAACCAACCACCCTAGTTCCTCGGCCAAAATCTCAAACCAAAATCCGCAATCCTTATCTCTTGCGCCTATACAACTTTCATCACATTCAAACCCAAACCGACCCACCCTAATCCTCGGCCATAAGATCAAAACCAAACCGAACCAACCTAGGATCCTCGGCCACGAATGCTTATCTAAAACCGCAACCCTCATCTCCCTCTTTGCCTATATATATCAACTATGCATGCTCCATTCAGAATTCACAAAACCCTAACAAATAAGACAGCCGTCGGCTGCCTTACTCACGCTTTCTTCTCGGTCGCAGCAAGCAGCAGCCGAAGCCTTCATCATCTCAGCCACAAAACAGCCTTCATCTGATCAGCTCTTGTTCAGTCCATTCAACCGCAAACAACCCCACACTCCTTGTTGATCACAGGCAGCCTTTCTCCAGTTCTTGTCGGTTCGGACGTAATCTTGTTGGAACAGCCGGGTCGCACTTGTCCACATCTCGGCTTGTCTGTCTAGATATTCAAGGTTAGGACCATACTTGATTACGAGATCATGTTCGGATATATAGATATATGTATGCTTGAATGATTTGTTGTCTCGGATATATGTATGCTTGAATGATTAGTTGTCTCGGATATATGTATGCTTGAATGATTAGTTGTCTCGGATATACGTATGCTTGAATGATTAGTTGTTTCGGATATATGTGTCTTGATTGTTGCTGTTCTCATATTTCATGATGGTATAGTTTCGGATTATAAGGGCTGTAAATAATCGGCTGTTTTGATGCTTGTTCATATGCAGAATTGTTTTCGGAAATCACAAGTTACAAGTATGTTTTGTTTGTAAAAGCTAGAAGTAAGAACTAGGGTTTGCATGGATGAAATATTAGTATTAATCTAGGATTAGAAATCGGTTTTAGATCGCCTAGATTAATCGCATGAACGGGATTACACAAGTTTATGATAAAGGTATGCTGAATCAGTTGCTGAGTAATAGTTACAGCCGACTTCATCAGGCTGTAACTCGGTCGTTAGTTGTCGAAAAACGGATTTTCTGATGTCTAGAATGTAGAGATTTGAATAAGGAATCTAATGGCGCTGGATTCATAATTTTCTGAAGTCGTTTGATATTTTTAAAGGGCTAAATAAGTTCAGTAACTAAAACTGTGAAAATCCTGAAATTTTGCTAGTTGTTTGTCAAGCTAGATTTTAAAATCAGTAGGGAGTTGAGTCATGATTTTTGTACAGCCACTAGGTATAGAAATTTCCGGGCAACTCCAACTGGAATTTTGTTAATCGGACGATCAGTGATTTTTAAATAAATTCTTCCGTGGACTGCAGTCAGAAAGCGGTAAATCTGACTGCAGCTTAGTGAATTAATATTTATGGTTAATTGGTAAAGATTTAGGACTTGGAAAAATTATATAAATTTCTATGGTATAAATGTCACCTACTGTAAAAATATGAGAATTTTTGGAATGTTAGAACTATTTTATAAAAATCCTAGAAAACAGCTGAATAATTGAGTGTTAAGCAGAAAGTTGATAACTTGTGATTTTATGCATTAAAGTGTTGCATGGATTTGGAATGTGTTCATGATAAGTTGTTTGATTACTATGATCACATGAGAATACTTGCATGCATGTTTGAGTGTTAGATATGTTGTTTGTGTGTATCACCTTGTGAGTAAATTGCGTGTGGAATTTGTATTGGTGTGATTTCACACTGACGTTTAATTAATTGGTTTGTTAGGACGCAACTAGCGGTCCCATCTCTTATAACATCTTTGCTACACTAACCGAGCAAATAAAGGTGAGTTCACGGCCCCTAACTTTATCCGGTTTTAAACAACAGGGGGAGAAACATGTATACACTCTCAAACTCAATCTCTTTACGTTATACGAATTTAACGTCACATAACTATACGGTAACTAAGTTAATGTTAATGTAATGTTATGGTCACTAAGCAGCTTTATCACTTAAGTCCTCGACAATCTCCTCGGATCGTTAGTATTTGGGTTAAATAGCGGGGGAATTATAAGTAGTACTACTGGGTCTGACGAGCCCCATCCGAGCTAGTCGCGCTAGCCGACCTGGTATGGTCAACGGGTGAATAATTGGCCTAACATCGCCATGGTCATGTGATAGGCCTGGCAAAACGGAGGCACGACTGTCAGCTTCGATCGCGAACTCTTACGTGACATGACTTTAGGCTAGCTACCTATATATATTAACATTGCACTTAATTACGGATCAACTTAATATTCCGGGTTTGGAATATTGGAAACATCAACTTATTATCCCGGGTTGGGGATAATGGAAATAACAACTTAATATTCCGGGATGGGAATATTGGAAGCAACAACTTATTATTCTGGGGTTGGAATAATGGAACTGATACGTTATCCCGGGTTGGGGATAACGGAGTAACAAACTATAACCGAACAAACGAAATTATGAAAACCTGTTAACTCACTCATCTTTAATGTTGACACTTGTTTCTTTACATGTTTCTCAGGACGCTAGGAGCTCTAGGTGCACGCACATGCATTGAACAAGACATCTTTATCGAGTCTTATTTATTAATATTGTTTTGGGATTTTTAATTTGTTTTGGCGTTTGTGTTGGCGCCCGCATCATTACTTATTTATGCTTCCGCTCAAACTTTAAAAATAATGCTCTGCTAAATATTGGTAATTAATATAAAATCTACAATGAACGATTTTGCAAAACGTATAATCAAATCATGTAGAGTCGTTCGACGTACTAGTGTTTCAGATTCTGGTTTGTTCACGCGCCTCGCGGTAAAACTCCGCAAGTGGAAATTGAGGGTGTGACATCTGAGTTCCTTCCGGTATCCTGACAGTAGATCCTAAATTTGAAGAGCGTCAGCTTCAGCATTTCCTTCTCTTGGTAACTGTTCAAGTGTAAAATTTTCGAAATGTCCTGCTAATTTTTTAACAATTTCAAGATATTCAGCTAACTTTTCACCTTTGACTGCATAAAATCCATTGAAATGGTTAGTAATCAACATTGAATCAACATACACTTGTAAACATTCAACATTCATATTCTTAGCCAATTCTAATCCTGCTATCAGGGCTTCATACTCAGCTTCATTATTAGTAGCAGGAAATTCACATCTAATAGCCTGGGGTAATATGTCCCCTTGTGGCGATTTTAGTAGCATCCCTAATCCTACACCTCTTACATTAGATGCACCATCAGTATATAATATCCAAGATCCTGAATTCTCACCTAGTTGTTGTACTTCTAGGTCAGCCTCATTCTGAATATCACTACTAAAATCTGCCACAAAGTCTGCTAGAGCCTGAGATTTTATAGCACTTCCAGATTCATATATTAAATCGTATGCACTTAGTTTTACGAACCACTTAGCCATTCTACCAGACATTTCGGGTTTCCTAAGCACATTTTTAATAGGATAATTGGTTTTAACATGAATCCTATGTGTTTCAAAGTAATGTCTAAGCTTAGTTGATGCCATGACTAGAGCTAATATCAGTTTTTCTAAGTGTGAGTATCTAGTTTCAGCATCTAACAAACTTTTACTAACATAATAAACAGGATACTGCTGACCTTCGTGATCCTTTACCAAAACAGCACTTACTGCATTTCCTGATACTACGAGATATAGGGATAAGGGTTCACCATCCTCAGGCTTCATCAGCAGAGGTGCACTTGAAAGATACTGATTCAATTCTTGCAGGGCAGCTTCATGTCTCTCTCCCCATTCAAACTTTTTGTTCTTCTTTAGGATATCATAAAATTCTTTGCATTTCTCTGAAGATCTTGAAATGAACCTGTTCAGAGCTACCACTCTTCCAGTTAATCTTTGTACATCCTTCATATTGGATGGTGATTTGAGATCCAAGACAGCTTTAATCTGTTCTGGACTTGCTTCTATCCCTCTCTTAGTCACCAGGTATCCTAAAACCTTTCCTGCCCCCACTCCAAAATGGCCCTTAGCAGGATTCAGCTTCATATTATACTGGTCCAGGACATTGAAAGCACATTCTAAATCCTGGAGGTGATTCTCCGCTTTCTTGGATTTCACCACCATATCGCCAATATATACTTCCATTGTGTCCCCCAGTTTGTCTTTAAACATCATATTGACCAGCCTCTAATATGTTGCACCTGCATTTTTTAGACCAAAAGGCATGGCTGTATAACAGTATATACCTGTGGGTGTCATGAATGTTGTGTCTTCTTGGTCGGATGGCTCCATTTGGATTTGCTGAAATCCTGAGGATGCATCCATAAAGGTCAGCATTTCATGACCGGCAGTTGCATCTACCATTAAATCTATATGAGGTAATGGGAATGGGTCTTTAGGACAGGCTTTATTGAAATTGATTCCTCTTAGCTGCAGAATAAGAGGTTCCGCATATATCGGATCCTCCGGATATGAAATTGATTATCTTGGCATCTGGGGAGGCAATGCTGCTTGTTCAGGATCCTTATTAATATCCTTACCCTTATTCTTTTTGATCTTTTAAGTAGCCTTTGCTTAGCAGATAGCTTATATCCTTTCTCAGGGCTATGCAATCTTCTGTTATATGTCCAAAATCTTCATGGAAGGCGCACCACTTGGACTTATCCTTCCAATCAGCCTTTTGTTGGTTCTTCCTTGGCCACCTTGCTTTATCTCCTAAACCCTGCATGGCATATATTAGCTCAGGAGTATTAACAGAAAAACAGTATTCAGATAACTCAGGATATTCTTCGCCATCTTCATCCTCAACAGCATTCACTTTCTTGCTGTCGTTTTTACCATACGGCTTAGAGCGGTACGGTTTGTACGAGGATTCCGATTTCCTGTTTGTTGATTCGTATGTTGAGGATGAATTCATCCTCTCTTGCATTTTCTTGTCGTCTTCAAGCCTGATATATCTTAGAGCCCTGTTTTAAGCTTCGTCCAAGTTCCTGCAAGGATTCATCACAAGATCCTGATAAAATGGAGAATCCTTTTGTAATCCCATCTTGAATGCTTGTACAGTTGTAGCAACATCAAGATGTGGGATATCTAAGGATTCTCTACTAAATTTGTTCACATAATCTCTAAGGGATTCTTAAGGTCCCTGTGTTATCCTGTAGAGGTCACTTGTTAGTTTATCAAAGCTTCTACTACAAGAAAATTGACTTTTAAACAGATTGACCAAATGAGCAAATGAAGTAATTGAATAAGGTGGAACGTTTAAAAGCCATTTTAAGGCTGATCCTGTTAAGGTGGAACCGAAGCCTTTACATAAGCACGCTTCTTTAAGATCTGGTGGAATTGGTTTTATTTCCATCCTTTCCCTATACTGAGCAATATGTTCCTCAGGATCCGTCGTCCCATCATAAAGCTTCATGTTGGGTGTTTGGAATCTCTTGGAAATTTCAGCATCACAAATATGGCGAACAAAGCGGGATATGTTGTGACTATCCTGGGACACTTCTAGTATGGTTGCACTACCCCAGGCACACTTGATATCATATCCTTTAATTTCTGGAGTTCCTGGATAACGCCGATGTTGCACTTGTATCCTGCGAAGGTTCAGAGTTGTTAGTAGTCGGTATATTAGTGTTGATGGATAAGTTACCAGCTTGACGATTTTGGCCATATACTGGAGCATATCCTGGATCCCTGACAGTCGACATCCTGGCTGATGACGGCATTTCTGGGATATTGCTCTGGGAGTGACTTGGTATGACGTTGCCCTGGTTATCCTCAGTATATACTGCTGAACTAAAGTTCAGCATCCTGGGCTGCAAGGGAGTGACAACATCCTCAGCAGGTCTCTTGGAGTTGGACTTCAAAAGTTGGATTTCTCTTATTATCATCTGGTTAGTTTCCTGTTGTTGCTTCATTTGGTCCTGTATACTACCAAACAAAGACAAATTTTCATCATTAGAAGCAAAAACAGGAGTTCTCCCTGAAACTCCGGATCTGGAGACATTTTGAGCAGTAGTTGTGTCTCTTGGTGTCTGGCTTTCATTCCTCCATTAGAAAGTCTGAGCTTGTGAAGGTGAGGGAGGCAATGAACCAGTTGTAGCAGAGGTTATAGCAGGCATGGAGGAAGAGCTCATGTTTGATTTCGAAGCCATCGAACACATTCGTGAAAAAAGTTTTGAAAATAAAAAGCCAAGTAATGATTTTAACAAAGCTTTTAGTAGAAATAGCACCACTTGCCCCACGGTGGGCGCCAAAATTGTTTTGATCAAAAATTACCGAAGCAATTTAGTGATCAAATTAGTTTTGTGAGGTAGTGTGCTAGTAATACTTGTGAAAAATATGTTGGTTTATTTGCTTATAAAAACAGTTTCAGGATATAGCCTCAGGATATGAAACTATATATGATCAAACTATAAGAAGTAAAAGTGGACACAGGATATACGAGGAAAGCCCTTGATCAAATTAGATCTTCGGCATAAAACCTCGGGAGCTGAAAAACGTCGGCTGCCTTGTTCTTCTTATTGCTTGAATATTCAGGATACAGTGCAGGATAATGCTCAGATCGCTACTAAGTGGTACAAAGATTACTAGTGTAAAGTGTTTGTGTGTGAATGCGCTAGAAATGAGTGATAGTAAGAGAGCATAGGGTGAAGTGTGAATGATTGATGTGTGTCCTAAGATCTGGCTCATCCTTATATTAGTTACAAGAAATAAACAAATTTTCCTATAAACTTGGGGTGCTCCGGAATATTCCGTTTTGAACGTTGTAGAACCGGTCTTGGCAGCTCCAACGTCCATATTGCAACTAAATGGAGCGAGTCTTCAGGGGAAAAGGTCTTCGTATACGTTGCAAGTCCTACAGCCATTTTCTGCACGTAAAATATTAGTGGCTATCAGGATACTCCCTCAGGATGTTACCAACATCCTGTCGTGGTATCCTGGTCGCAAACATACGTTAAATAGTTTAAGATATAAGTCAAGATATGAGCTCAGAATTTCACCCCTAACAGTTGTATATGATCCGTTTACATTCTGATTTCTCACCAAGGTTGTTTCTTTTTATTTCTCGGTGCAAAACTTCGCAAGTTTATCAGAAGAGCCAGGAACTGCTGACCGAGCCAAAGCCTTCTTGCAAGTTGATCCTATTGACAGAACATTCAAGATAAGGATTCAGGATCCTATTGAAGAATTACAGGCCTATTCTTCCTGCAGCATGTCAAGTAAGTAATCTTACAAGATACTGTATAGATGAAATAATATGACTTGAATCGAAAACTTATCTTTTTGATGTATGATGACAGGTGTTCAAAAGACTACTTCTAAGTCTGGATCCTTCGCCCTTGACGATATCAACAACATCATCACCTCCAAAGCTGTCAAAAAGGGGTCGATGAAGAACGTCCCTGCTGTTGAGCCTCGCCCAGTTTCCACCAGAGCCAAATCTGCTTCAAAAAGGAAGAAGCCCTCTGATCCAGAAAGTGATCTCTCCGCCATTGAGAAACGTCTCCATGATACCCTGACCGAGGTAAAGATCCTTGATCCCATCATTCTACTTTATATGTTTGTGAGGATCCTATATCCTTACGTTTGCTTGCTTTTTCACAGGAGTTCAGCCATATGAAGATCTTTTACGAGAGGAAGATGACTGAATATGAGGACACCTTGACTGGGATGCGCTCCATTGCGGCCGCTAAAGATAAAGATATATCCAAGCTTGAAAAGGAGAAAAGGGCACTGGAGAAGGAGAAGCTAGGCCTGGAAGAACTGCTGCTGAACGCTGAAGTGGGGGCTCATGAAGCTGCCATGAATGCTACTGAAGACGCCAAGGTTTGCGCTGCCAAAACAGTTCTTCAATCCATGATCAAAATTGCCAAATAGGCTAGCGATCCTGCTTTTGACAGATCTTCATGGGACGTGTCTTCGTGGGAAGTAGCGTTGAGCAACCTTGGTGGCAGTGAACCTGAGACGGCAGTGGCAACGGTAGGTGAGGCAGGATCCAGCGGGGTGCAGAAGGAGGCTGAAGAGATTGTGGTTGAGGGTGCCGAAGGTGAAGGTGGTGAGGCAGCTACGGTGTAAGCTGCATCTGTGGGCGATGAAGGATAATTTAGACTAGGCCGGAGCCCACTTTTTAGGATTTGTGGTTTTTGTTGGTTGTTTTGAACAATAGCTCTTAGGTTTAAGGATCACTGATCCTTCTGACAATAGGTAGGATGACAAAGGTGGAGGGATCCTCTGTTTGGGGGATGAAGCCTTTGTTATCCTGCTCTTTATTTCCTGCATTTTACTTTTCTGCATGAACATTAACTGTTAGACAAACCCGATCCGGCCTAGATGGATGGTCCACGTTTTGCGGTGAAGTCCGGGCCGTATACTTTTGGTAAATATTAACGGGTCTAATAATATTATACTTTTGATTATCTCTAGTGTTGTTCATTTGTTTGGTAAAGTTTATTTGATATGCTTGTGTTTCCACATTTACATAGATTGTTTGTGAAAAATCATAAGTTTGACCTTATAAGAATTTAGAAAAAATCATGTTGTTAAAAATCTGTCAATTCCTGTAAATAATAATCATATACAAAATCTGATTAGATACAAATAAAGGCAGTCATATACCCTTAATTGCAAAGTTCAGGGTGAAGTCAATAAGATAAAATAGTATGAGAATAAAGCATACCAGAAAAATCAAGTTAGGATAATATACCCTTAGAAACTAGTTTTGTACTAACAAACAAGTCACCGTTAGATAAACTTTAAGGATCCAGGATCCTTTTTAAATCAACTTGTTGGTCTTCAAAGCTTCAAAACCGTTGAAATCAACTTGGGACTAAGCCAAACAAAACAAACTGGGGACAAACCCAAATAAATTAGGGACAAGCCCAAACAACTGGGGACAAGCCCATGATAACTGGGGACAAGCCCATAAACTAGGGATAAGCCCAATAAACTTGAGCTAACGTGAAAACGTTAGAAACCTTAGGATACTGGTGTATGGCCCACACTGGCGACTAACCAATCGTAAGTGACATAAAAATGCCAAAACCTTAGCTAACGTGAAAATGTTAGAAACCTTATGAACGGATGTATGGTATGTCTACCATTATACTTAGAATCCTACATATAGCCAACAACAATGAAATTGTCAGCCCCTAAAGCGGGTACTGGTCCCATTGTCTCGAACTATACTTGGATAACGTGCGCTACTAGTGGGGTGTCAAAACCCAATTCGTGTGAAAGGTGAAAACCTTTGAACCTTAGAAGGTATTGGGTACCTTAAGCTGGGGACATGCCCAAAGTCTTGGAGAGGTGGCCAACCTCTAGATCCTTTAAGTAAATTCTGCAAAAGCTTAAAACTAGATAAAATTGGATGTTAAAAATTTAACACCCTTTCCTTATAATAAACAGTAAATATAATACGAAAGAATTAGTAAAATGTTACCCAAAAAAAAGGATCATATATCCTTCGAGGATCATTCAATTTGTACTAAACATTAGAGTACTTAAGGGTCCTTGATCCTTACATAAAATACTTCTTTAAATGGATAGCATTCCAAGCTCTTGGCAGAAGATCACCATCCATAGTTAGCAAACGATATGCCCTCTTTCCGGATTCAGCTTCGATAAGGTATGGCCCTTCCCATTTTGGTGCTAACTTGACATCAGAAGGATTCATGGTATTCTGAAATGTCTTCCTCAATACCATATCACCAACTTGAAATCTTCTCACCCTGACATTCTTGTTATAAGCTCTAGCCATTCTTTGTTGATAGCTAGTCAGGCTTATCCTTGCCAAGTCTCTAAGTTCTTCAACGGTATCCAAGTCTTGAGTCAGAGTCTTAGCATTTGCTTCAGGATCATGGATGCTTGTTCTGGCTGTAGGGACTACCATCTCTGTAGGGATCATCGCTTCAGCTCCAAAGACTAAGGAAAAGGGAGTTTGACCCGTAGCGTTCTTAGGGGTTGTTCTATCAGGCCATAGGACGTATGGCAACTCTTCAGCCCATTTTCCCTTCTTGGATCCAAGCTTCTTTTTCAAGTTGTTGATGATGATCTTATTGGATGATTCTGCCTAGCCATTAGCTTGTGGGTGGACTGGTGCTGATGTTATCATCCAAATCCCCCAGCTGTCACAAAAGTTAGTAGTACGACTCGCAATAAACTGGGATCTGTTATCACAAACAATTTTAGAAGGAATTCCAAATCTAGTTATGATATTTCTTTTAATAAAGGATATGACTTCCTTTTCTCTGACTTGAACAAAGGCTTCTGCTTCTATCCACTTAGAGAAATAGTCTTTCATAGCTAGCATAAACACTTTTCCTTCTGGTGCTTTAGGAAGCTTGCCCACTATATCCATTCCCTATCTCATGAATGGCCAAGAGGAGGATATGGGATGCAGGGGTTCCGCTGGTTGATGAAGAATATTACTATGTCTCTGACAAGCATCATATTTCCTTGCATACTCCACAACATCCTTCTTCATTGTAGGCCAATAATATCCTGTTCTGAGAATCCTTGAAAATAGTGCTCGGCCCCCAGTGTGATTTCCACAATCTCCTTCATGAAAGTCCTTCAAGACTTCTTGGATCTCAGGATTCTCAATGCATCGTAAATAGGGTCCTGCAAAAGATCTCTTATATAGCATGTTATTGATTATAGTGAATTGGGATACCTTTATTAGGCTCTAGGATTTTACCCAATGGGAACTTCCCATTTCTGAATATAATTCAAGATTGAAAGGATCCATGATCCTAGAGTTGATTATGCATCATCATAAGGTACAATTGCAGCATCTTCCACTATCTCCATTGCTTCATTTTCTTCAATTCCAGGAGTCAGAATATGAATGATATGTATCTTCACATCCTCTGGCATCTTTAGTGAGGATCCTAGATTGGCTAAGGCATCCACTTCCGTATTTTCTTCCCTGGGTACCTGTGTTAGGCTAAAAAAACAAAAGAATCCGCCAATTTCTTGACTATCTCCAAATATTTGATTAGTTTCTCACCTTTAACAGCATATGAACCATTATAATGATTAGTAATTAACAGAGAATCCACAAATACTTGAAGATACCTGATCCTCATATGTTTAGCTAATTGCAAACCTGCTATCATGGCCTCATACTCTGCCTCATTATTAGTGGTTTGAAATTCACATGCTATAGATTGGGGTATAATGTCCCCCTGTGGCGATTTTAATAGTAAGCCTAGTCAAGTTCCCTTGATATTTGAAGCTCCGTCTGTGAAGAGTGTCCAAGGATCCTTAGTCTCTTCAAGTTGTTGCACTTCGAACTCAGCTTCCCTTTGTAGATCACCATTGAAATCAGCCACAAAGTCGGCTAGAGCCTGGGACTTGATGGCAGTCATTGGTT
This sequence comes from Scalesia atractyloides, assembly GCA_947069175.1. Lineage (NCBI taxonomy): Eukaryota > Viridiplantae > Streptophyta > Magnoliopsida > Asterales > Asteraceae > Scalesia > Scalesia atractyloides. Next base: position 4,654,079 of record CAMTDV010000030.1, read on the forward strand.
CATACTTGATGTCATATGCACTAAGTTTAACTGCTCATTTTGCCAACCTTCCAGACATCTCAGGCTTCCTAAGGATGTTCTTAATAGGAAAGTTAGTCTTTACGTTTATAGTATAAGTTTCAAAATAATGTCTAAGTTTAGTAGAAGCCATGATCAAAGAAAGAATAAGTTTCTCTAAGTGAGAATATCTGGCCTCAGCATCAAGTAGACCTTTACTTACGTAATATATCGGATGTTGTTGACCTTCATGATCCTTAACTAGGACCGCGCTTACCGCTTACCTAAGAGAGCTAGGTATAAGGATAATGGTTCTCCGTTCTCAGGTTTCATCAAAGCTGGTACAGAGGATAAGTAATCCTTGAGGGCTTATAGAGCAGCTTCATGCTTCTCAGTCCATTCAAACTTCTTATTCTTCCTCAGAATATCATAGAAATCCTTGCATCTTTCTAAGGATTTTGATATGAATCTGTTCAAGGCTGCAATTCTCCATGTCAATCTTTGCACATCCTTAGCATTGGCAGGAGATTTGATGTTGACTATGGCTTTTATCTGCTCCGGACTTGCTTCGATTCCTCTCTTGGTCACCATATATCCTAAAAACTTTCAGCTTTAACCCCGAAATGGCATTTGGAAGGGTTCAACTTCATGTTGTACTGGTTAATGATATTGAATGCTTCTTCGAGATCCCTTAGGTGATCCTCAGCTCTTTTAGACTTGACCACCATATCATCTATGTATACTTCCATTATGTGTCCAAGCTGCCCCTTGAACATCATATTCACCAGCCTTTGGTATGTAGCACCTGCATTTCTTAGACCAAAGGGCATAGCAATATAACAATATATGTCGGTGGGTGCACTGGCGGATCTAGGATTCGTTCGTAGCGGAACGTTTTATAAAAAAACGGTAACGAAATCGAAAAAACGTCAATTTTTTTACAAAATTTACACTAATTTTACACTAACGCCGGAGCACCAAGCAGTAGCGGGCGTTGCCCCTTACCATGCACTAGGTCCACCCCTGGGTGGGTGTCATGAATGTTGTGTCCTCTTGATCAGATGGTTCCACCTGAATTTGCTGAAATCCAGATGAAGCATCCATAAAAGTCAACAACTCATGACCCGCCATAGCATCCACCATGGAGTCAATGTGGGGTAAAGGGAAAGGATCCTTGGGACATGCCTTGTTTAAATCAGTAAAATCGACACATACCCTCCACTTTCCATTATCTTTTGAAAAACAACCACATTGGCTAGCCATATTGGATACTTTACCTCTCTAATCATACCTGCCCTTAGTAACTTGTCTACCTCTTCTTGGATGATGGCGTTTCTTTCGGGTGCGAATTTTCTCCTCTTTTGGTGAATTGGCCTGAAAGACCTATCAATACCAAGCTTGTGAGTAATGACATCTTTTGAGATACCTGTCATGTCTTCGTGCTTCCAGGCAAAAGTAGGCTTTCTTCGTTTCAGGAAGGATACTAGATCCTGCTCTATGCTATCTTGGATCCCGGATCCTATATACACCTTGGATTCAAGATCCTCAGGGTCTAACAAAATACCCTTGACGTCTTGTTCTCTAGCCTCCAGGACGTCCCTTGGAGGATGCTTTGATTGCTATGCTTCCCTGGATTTGGAAGCTGGTTTCATCGAAGAAGTGTAGCAGTCCTGCTGATCACTCTCTATCATTACTATTCCCCATGGACTTGGGAGCTTGACACATTGGTGATATGTTGAGGGGACTGCCTTCATGTCATGTATCCATGGCCTGCCAAGGATAACATTACAACAAGATAAGCAATCTATTACACAAAATTTTTGGATAGAATTCACTCCTTCTATATAAATCGGGAGTTTGATGTCCCCCAATGTATTCTTGGTTTCTCCACTGAATCCCACGAGCACCGATGATCTTGGGATGATCTCGGATTCATGGATGTTCAACTTTTTGAGGACATCCAACTGAATTATGTTCACTGAACTCCCTCTATCAATAAGGATCCTGCGAACAAAGTGGTTAGAAAGAAATAAGGTAATAACTAAACCATCGTGATGAGGATCCTGTATATCTACACGATCATCCTCATCATAGGATATAACTTTCTACTGAGTCAGTGTTGAAGTTCGAACTAGTCTTTCTCCATTTTCCATCTTTTTTTCTTTGGCATGTCTTTTCGCTGCAGAAAATGAGGTTCCACATATATATGAGCCCCCAAAGATGAAATTAATGATCTGAGCATCAGCAGGTGGAGGTGGAGCTCTTTCAGGAATCTTTTCAGGATCCTGGGTCCTTGATCGCTTTCTCCTGAGCAACTCTTTCAAGTACCCTTTGCTGAGAAGATAGCCAATATCCTTCCTCAATGCTATACATTCATCAGTAAGATAACCAGATTCCTCATGATAAAGACACCATTTGGACTTGTCTTTGTTGGCTGTGGCCTTCTCATTTTTTCGAGGCCACCTAGCTTTGTCACCTAGACTCTGCATAGCAAGGATTAGTTCATGGTTATCAACAGAAAAACAGTATTCAGGTATAGGAGGATAGTCCTCATCATCTTCATCTTGTTCGATTGTATGCACATTGTGGTTGTCATGCTTAGAGTATGACTTGGATCGATTATTCTTGAAGAATGATCCTTGCTTTTCCTGTTTCGAGGATCCTGATAGCCTCTCCTGAATCCTTTTATCATCCTCTAAACGGATGAACCTCAATGCCTTGTTCCTCACTTCATCTAAATTCCTGCAAGGTATCATAACAAAGTCATCATAGAATGAGGAATCCTTCAGCAATCCCATTTTAAATGCCTCCACAGCAGTGGCAATATCTAGGTTAGGGATTTCTAAGGATTCTCTACTAAACTTAGTGATGTAATCTCTTAATGATTCATCACGCCCTGGGTTATCCTATACAAATCACTAGTTAATCGTTCAAAGGTCCTACTACATGAGATTTGATTATTGAACAAATTAACTAAATGAGAAAACGAAGTAACTGAGTAAGGAGGAAGACTTAGCAGCCACTTTAACGTTGATCCAGTGAGTGTGGATCCGAAGCCCTTGCAAAGATAGGCTTCCTTTAACCTTTCTGGAATGGGGTTGATCTCCATTCTTTCCTGGTATTGTGCTACATGCTCCTCTGGATCAGTTGTACCATCGTACAGCTTCATGTTGGGGGGTTTGAAAGCATTTTGGTATCTCGGCATTGCATATAGGAGGTGCAAAACAAGACACCCTGTGACTTCCATCTGGGATCTCAGGAATGGGCTTAACCACTCCTAGTTTGCTGGATATCATATCCTTAAGCTTCTTGAGCTCTCGTGCCATAGCCTGATTGATACATGTATCCTTCATGGAACCATAATTAGTACAAAAAGATGTATTGAAATTGCTACCTCCTGATTAGTTTGGGACCGGTATCCCAGAAGTATATCCAAGACCATGTGCTTCGGGTATAATGGATGGACCAGATGAAGCAATAGTCTGCATAGGAATGAAGTCTCCTGTATGAACTTCAGAGTTCCTGGATGGTTGGCTCCCTAAGGATCCTTGATCCTGAAAGACGTTAGAGCCAGGATACATCGGTGCTGAAGGCCTTGGAGGATACTCCATGGATCCTTGAACCTGGGATGAGGATCCTTGACGCTGAAAGTAGGATCCTTGAACTAGAACTGTCTCCAGATATCCTCCTGAACTGAGCAAGGATCCTTGAGGCTGAAAGCAGGATCCCCGAACTTGAGAAAAGGATCCTTGAGCCTGTGTCATCGCGAGTGATCCTTGCTGATAATTGGAGGATCCTTGAAGAAAATGAACACCAGATCCTCTGGAATGCTGGACCGTTGATGTTGGAAAAGTGAAGTCCAATGACCTGGGCATCCGTGGGGAGTAATCCTCCACTGATCTCTTCTGCTTCTTGATTTCATCAATCTCCCTGAGGATCCTTTGGTTGGTTTTGTCCTGCTGCTCCATGTAGTTCTTCATCTGCAAAATCAAAGTAGAAACATCATTGCTAGTAGTTGTAGACGAAGAAACAGTGGAGGTTTTCGATCCTGTATAAACAGGAGTAGTTTTCTTCTGAGGATTCTCAGCACTCCTCATGGGTGCAGTGGGGAGAGGAGGCAACAATGCACTGGTCTGGGATGAGGTAACCGTCGGCATGGAATTTGAAGCTGATTTTCCCTAAGAAGCCATGTAGTCGTCGGAGATGAACATAAATGAATGAAATGAATGAGATTTTTAGAATTGAAGCACCGATTGCCCCACGGTGGGGGCCAAACTGTTTTGGTCAAAAATCTGATCAAGGATAATGTAACCAAACTTTGAAAGTGAGGTTGAGTGCTAATGAAGATGAATGATTGTATGAACTAGTTAACAATGTTGGACACAGAGATTTATACGAGGAAAATCCCTTGATCACTAGTAGATCTCCGACATAATAACCTCGGATAGTGAAAACTATCACTATCGATTATATTCCACGAATAAGATTACAACTTTGGAAGATATTGAGTTGTTTAAAGCGAATTCTAGAGTGTTGTCGTGTGTTCTCCGAGAGTTGCAAAAAATAGTGTGTGTTTCTAATTATAGCTCAATATCCCCTAAAATAAGAGAGTTTTTAGCTAGCAACTAACTATCCGAGATATCAGGGATCACCCACGTTTATCCACAACGTCCATATAGCTCGATGCACGTGCATAATTCTGAGTATATTCCAATATTCTAACTTGACCTAGTCTTCAACGAATACCTGCATTAATTTTGAACAACATATCGAAGACAATTGTTAGTAACTGTTAAACATACTAAGGATCCTCAATCCTTCCAGTATCCTCCATGTGTCTCAGAAAGAATCATTCATGATACTCGGGAGGATCCTTGATCGATAAATAAAAGAAAACCAGCCCTAACAACTCGTTTTTTTTAACTATTATATCGAGCCATAGTGATAAAATAGGCATGTCGCAATGACATATTCAGAATTTGATAAAATGTTTATCTTAAAATTCATAAGAAAAAAAAACATAATATGCTCAAAAGGAAGCCACCTAGTCGCCACATATGTAGGGTTGGTTCCCTGATGTCCGTCGTTCAAGTCATACAAAAATCTAATTAAACTAGATAGCTAGGGTAAGTACGGTATCGTATCCACGAAGAACATGTGGTTAGTATTACACGTTTTCTTTGATTTTTACCATCAATATAACTAGCTTAATTTAAAAGTAAAATCAACCACGTTTGCAATTAGCAAACAAACTCTAAATGTTGAAAAACAGTAATGAGAATGACCAACTCCCGGGTTTCAAGTTGTGAGGTGGACTGAATAACCTTGTTTGTTACCAATTGGAAATCACATAGATATGTTTCGTTGAATTACTTGTCTTAATAGATAACTAATAGATAGTTTATTTGGTTGCGCTGATTAACGACGTGAAATCGAATAATTAACACAACTGAATATTAACCTAACTAATTACCAACTTTAGGTTTTAAGGGAATAACAGTTTCAATAGTTAATGATAAAAAAACCAATGGCAAACGAGAACTCAATCACAATTGTTACTGATTACAAATCATATAACTGATGAGTTCAAATTGAATTTTAATAGCTCAAAACTGTTTAATCAAACAAAGTTAACGTAAAGATTCAACCAACTGAAAGATTGAATCAAAATGCAAATTCAAAAGTAGGTAAAAACAGGTTGAACATAATTACTAGCATTAACCATACATCGGAGATGATCACTGGATTTACCTCTCTAGTTTTCAACAATAACGATGATCTTTACCAGTAATGACACAGTTATGTGAAGGTTGTTAAAACTAAAAAACGTTGTGTTGATTCATATGCAACAATTTCGTGCAACTATTTCGTTTCTTTTCCATCGACGCGCAGCAGCAAGACTATTGTCCTCGCAGAACGTGCCCAATTCACATAAATTGACGTCTCTTTTTTTGCTGGTTTTCATCTTTAACCTACATAAAATAAAAACAACTAAAAACAATATATTTATTAGTTTATCTATATTATAATTAACATCAAAGAAAATTATCTAAAATGCATCGATCATTTATCTCTCACACTCACTAAAATGTTAATATTTTAATGAGGGGTGAGAGGTAAGTATTCTTAAATTAAATAGTATAACAAAATAAATTTGTAATGTGGAAGCATAACACGATAATATATAGTTACAAAATGAAAATGAAACAAGTTGGACCTCTCACGACCGTAAACATGTCACCGAAACCCTCCTCATGCCGCATCACGAAAGAAAGAGGCGATGTTCATGTGAGCTTAATGGTGACATGACATGGGTACCTCTCAAACTCACAGACCACTGGGCATAGTCTAAGAGTTAAGGCTCGCCGGGGTGCATGCGGGAAAGGAAATCGGCAAACTGTTTGCCGATAGGCAACTTCCAATGCCAACATAATTGCCGTGCCGAAAGTAATTAAAATCGGCAGATGTTTGCCGAGAGGAAAGGATGATGGGCATTAAATGTTTGACCATTTGAATTGTTTTCAACGGTAATATTACCGTTTGAAATTAAAAATAAAGGGTTTTTTCTTTAATAAATCTATATAAACCACAAACATTTTAAACAAATTCACACCAACCTATATCCTCATTCCTCCAAATCTATTCTATATTTTATAAAAAAGGTGGAAGTACCTATTTTATTCATACCCGATAGCAGCGATTCATCCGGTAGTAGCATACGGTTTTTTCCAAAAACTCATCGATGAAGCCGAACTACAAGACACGGGCACATCTAGTAAGAAACGTTACGTTCGTCGTTGTCGTGAGAGTGGGCACGAAATCCTTATGGCAGATTATTTTGTCGAGGAACCGAAATATAATGAAGAAATTTTCCGTTACCGGTTCCGTATGTCAAAAAGTTTGTTTCTAAAAATTGTGAGCGACGTTGAAGCGAATAACTCGTGGTTTAAAGAGGGCGTAGATGCGAGGATGAAGAACAGTTTTACCCCGCTGCAAAAAGTTACATCGGCTATTAAACAACTTGCAACCGATAACACTCCAGACGAGAACGACGAGTATTTACATATGGCCGAAAGGACTTCCCGTGAGTGTCTACAATATTTCTGCGAAACGGTATGTAAAATATACGCTCCCGAATTCTTACGTAGGCCAACAAGCCATGACATGACGTTTTTGTACCAAGCTCTTGAGGATAAACATCACCTTCCTTGTATGGTGGGTAGCATTGATTGCACCCATTTCGTATGGAGATCGTGTCCCACAACGTTTCGTGGCCAATATATGAGAGGAGATCACCGTTACGTACGGTTATTCTCGAAACGGTGGCCTCTCAAGATTTGTGGGTTTGGCATGCCTTTTGCGGTCCACCAGGTGTACAAAACGACATCAATGTGCTTCAACAATCCCCATTATTTCAAAATGAACGGAATGGAATGGCCCCAAAATATCCATTTTACGTTAAAAACCACTTATACAAACGTGGTTACTATCTCGTGGATGGAATATACCCTACATGGTCCGTGTTTGTCAAATCATATCCATATCCTCAACAAATAAATGAAAAAAAGTTCAAGAAACAACACGAGGTGGCAAGAAAAGACGTGGAATGGGCTTTTGGTGTTTTGAAGTCAAAATGGGGTATAATGAATCGGCCAATGCGTGCTAAGAGTGTGAAAAAAATTAGGTCTGTTGTGCATACTTGTATTATTTTACATAACATGATTTTAAAAGACGACGGAAATGCGATAGCACCGTTACACATCCGGGATCCTCCAGTCGAGCCCGTACTTGATGACAGTGTCTTAGGCAAACTTACAATGAAGATACGCATTGGAGACTAAAACATGATCTCGTTGAGCATCTCGGAAAAATGGATTTACCATCCGAAGAGAGGAGTTAATTTATTTAATTATTGTAATGTTTTTTATTTGATTTTTAATTAGTTTAGAGTAAATTGCACAAAACATCCTTTATGTTTCCTCAAACTTGCAGGTTCCAGCCTTAATGTTTAAAAGTTGCTAAAAACAGCTTTTAAATTTATTTTTGTTGCGGGTTCAATCCTTTACAGCTAACCACATTATTTTCTTCAGTTAAGTTCCCTCACATGCATAACATGTGAGGGTATATTCATCATTTTGGTTGATCTTCCACCCACGTCAATTATAAGAAAAAAGAATGTTTAAGGTTTAGCCTATTTTAAAAAAATTTCTAACCGCAGGGACTAATGTGCAATAAAACAAAACTTTTAAAAACCAAACACCTTCTTTTCGTCTTCTCCGGCGACTTCGCCGATTCCGGCGACTTTGCGATCCGCGACCGGAATTAAGATAGGAATCTTGTTAAGCTAGCCCGCTAAGCTGTAAAGATTAACACAGATTTTGATCATGCCAATCAAACTCTTCAGGATTATCATCAGTTGGAAGAATTGGCGCCTTATTCGCATCAGACGGAAACGACAAACGACTCTTCAACCCTAGATACCTCTCACGAAACTCCGATGGCGTCAAATCAGAGAACTTCGTAACACCGTGTTCAGTAGTCGGATCCAGCAACTGGTGACGCTTAGGACGCCGCAAGTTAGACTTAAACACTATCAAACGGTAATCGTGCTCCTCTGTAGTCGCGTACGTTTTACCAAACTTTGTTTAAACTAGGTTAAAACTTAAATATTCTTTTTTTTAATAATTGAAGTGGGTGGAAGATCAACCAAAATGACGAATATACCCTCACATGTTATGCATGTGAGGGAACTTAACTGAAGAAAATAACGTGGTTAGCTGTAAAGGATTGAACCCGCAACAAAAATAAACTTAAAGTCTGTTTTTAGCAACTTTTAAACATTAAGACTGGAACCTACAAGTTTGAGAAAACATAAAGGATATTTTGTGCAATTTACTCTTTAGTTTAATGTTTTTTTTTTTGTTTTTTTTTAATTTAGTGTAATGGTTTTCCTATTTTTAATTTAATGTAAGTTAAAAAAAATTGGTTTGCCTAAACTCAACTAGACATACATCCCTTGTGATTTTTGGGTAGCAGGCAAAAAGTTTAAGCAAATTATATGGCACAATTTAATTGGATGGGGGAAAACTTTGCCTAAAGGGATTAGGCATGTACCTCCCTCACCCTAAGGAGTCGTCGGTCGTTGTAGTCAACTTTTCCTCCACATGTAATTTGGTTGGAAGATTGGACTAAAGTGCATGATGCATCTATCTTAAAGCTCAAATATGGTGGGTGGATTTTTTATGTATCACCTCGTATTAAATGATGTCGTGTCTTCATCACTCTTAATGTTTTCACATGTTCTTGTTCTTTCAAAACAAAATTTTAACTGCTTTAAATTACAAAATTTATAAAAGGTTTAAAAGCAAACCCCTTAACCGACCTACTTTAGACAAACTTAAGTTTAATCACATGAGATTGTAAATTAAGCGTACTAAATTAATAATTCGACCAAGTGCCATTACACATGTAAAAGTAATTTCTTTTTGAAACATTTTTTGGGCAATATTTGACGTGAAAATAAACATCCTCATAATCGTGTCACACATGACATATGATTTAACATTCATGATTATTTACAGAATGCTTCTTATAATCATGTCAGGGGTGACACATCATTAATAAGATTTCGTTGTTAGAAAAACTGCAAAATGCCCTAAACACTTATCACTAACATGTCAATAATGCTTAACTATTGGGTTAGGTGAAAGTCACTTAATTAAGAGAAGTTATTAAAGTGAAAAGGTTAAGAGAAGTTAGTTAAAGTGGAAAGGCTGGCAAAGTTGAAGAAAAGCAGGATATATTTTGAATGGAGTCATTTTACCTAACAATTAATGAAGAAATGACATTGTCGACACCCAATACGACCCGTCTACACCTAACATAATACACCATTGATTACGACTTAATTCGACCAGGTGATCCAAGGAAAATAAGTTGTTAAGGAAAGAATAGCCAAACAATATGATATCGAACAAGTAGAAACCTATAATTGGTTGTTATAAATGGTGTGATGACTGAAGAAACAGTGTTTGGATGTGCTCATGTAGTTAAGGGCGAGAAAAAAACGGATTTAACAAACTATAATTCAATTAATTGAATTGAAAAACTAACCAATGAATCGGTAATCTACTTATTATTTGGTTGAATCGGGTCATTGAACTCTTTTTTGTCGGGTTTAGTTGGGTCACTGAAATATTTTGGGTTTTTTGAGTGTAGATCTATGGTTTTTGGTTCGCTTCATAAATTCATGGAGATTTTTATTTGGTTCATATTTATTCATTTTTTTATATTGCTTAAAATTAACAACTAACAACTTAGCGCTTAATGACATGAGATTCGATTAGGTGAGTGTTGTGGGCAAATTCTAGTCCAGAATCTTGAGCTTTGGTTTGGAATCCTAAACCCGGGTAAGTTCGGTATCCTAAAGTTATCTGTGACAATTAACTAACAAATCATGCATTGTTTTTATTTTATACTTGCAGGAGCTAGCCCATTAATTTAGGAGTATCTCAATTTTTTTTTACCGTGCAGTCATACAATTATAAAAAACGATAATAAATAAAGTAAAATAAATACCTAATAGATTTGTCCTCTTCTTTTTTTCATAGCTTGAAATCGTTCCATCACATCGCGTCTTTTACTTTATCAAAAGTTTCTTTTTCGACCACAGAAAACATAACATTGTTCAAATATTACGGGCCCATTCGATTGCGTAAAGCTGTCTTGACAAGCTTCAATTTAAAAAAAAACATCTTTCAACGGTGGCGATTGCAACCGGTAAAACCAACTTCACTACCCGATAAACCAAAGGACAAGAACTATGTGTTCCGGTTTCCACCATAAGACGAGCAAGATCACTTATTCAATTATAATATTGTTTTAGGACTTTCGCTAACTTTATCAATTATATTTAGGGCATCTTTCAATTCTATTATTGTTAATTTGAGCCTATTTTATCATCTGTGCTTAATTATTCTACAAGTTTCGGGTTGTAAAATGTTCGGGCTTATAAAAAAATGGGATTTTAGTAATATCCAGTATCCTATTTTTCTGGTTAGGGGTATCCTCGTATTTTTTTTTTGGAAAATCCGTTATATAAAACCGGAAAAAAACAATACGAATACGGGGTTGAGTCGTAGCCCATGCTACGGCTCTTAACACTGTGATTCCCCCCCTGCTAGAGGCAGGCAACGATTGTCACCTCCCAAGGTTTTATGCCAGAGATCCTCATAGATTAAGAGCTTTCCTCGTAATATCCTGTGTCATTTTCTATTTTATACTTCATATACATTGCAATATCTCGAAAAACACACTACCTCACATCTAATGTTTATCACTAAATTACTTTATTAATTTTGACCTCAGCATAAACCATACATAATAGCATAATAAGAAAGCCTAATTCAAACTCAAATAAAACTTCAATTCAAAATATAGGAAACCAACCAATTATAGGTTTCATCTAAATATATAAAAAACTGGATAACGTTAAATTAATATAAAAATTATAAATTAATAAGGTGGTGGTCCATTGACAAAGACAAAATCCTTAAACATCTGGTATTGGGTTTGAAAGGAAGAGGTCTTTGATTCAAGTGTCCTAGAAAACAAGAATGAAAAAGAAATTTACGGTTCTCAAAAAAAATAACTATAAAATATATAGGGTCGATTTAAGTCATCCAATTAACAAAATATAAGGATTAACCCCAATTTTACATTCATAAAAATCTCATGTTGAATCATATAGGCCCAAATTATTTTACTTTGATGTTTGGTTTAACCACAAGTGTTTTCCTCGAACGAACATAAACAAGACGATCAAGTTATTCAAATCTATCTATGTTTATAATTTATTCGACCGGTTCTATAAATTATTTAGGTGCATGTATTTCTATGTTTATGAAATAAAAAGTTTTACACTTATTTTCTATGTTTTGCAAAAAAAATGAATACCCGAGACATCCCGAACCAACCCGATCATACCGAACCAAACCGATCCATACCGAACCAACCCGATCATACCGACTCACCCGACCGGAATAGGGTATTATAATACCCGGTATTAGAGAAACCCGACCCGGGACCCTACCGAACCCCGGGCATATGGTATGCATTTTTTGTATAAAACCCGGACCCGGACCCAACCTGGGTTTTATCAATACCGATTTAGAAACCCGGTCATACCGAACCCGGTTCCATACCCGGAACCGGGTATTTAAAAAACCCGATTGTGCACCACTAAGCGGAATGCCCCCATTGGCCCCTCCTTCACTTCTTCCACAACAGCTGCAAAACACAATGTTCCGAACGAGAAATAACAATTGTATTTATGCTAAGTATCTTTATATATGTGGATTGATTACTAGTTCATCGAGGTAGGTTGGACAATATATAAATTGAAGAAATATTCAAATTTATAATATTCTAAAGGATTGTTGAATGGAAGGAAAGAAGAGTTACGAAGCCTATGATTTCTTTAAAATTATCATCAATGTTTTCTTTTTTAAAGAGAACATTCAAAGAAACAGACAAGCCCGAAAACCGGGCCAACCAAACAACCAAACACAAACAATTACATAATTAAATTTTACACCAATCTCACCATTGAATGTTGTTTTACATGATAATGGAGGTCCAGCTGGTTTGAGTTTTTTGGCGGTATGACAATGGGCAACCAATTTTAATTGTAACCGATTTACATCAACTTATGAGCTTTACAAGTTCGATTTCTGGGTGATGATAGAATTGATCAAATGCCTAATTTTGCATTGGCAAGCCCTACTTAAAAATACACTTAATAAAGTATCAATTTTATTCTGGATAGAAATACGTTTTTTAACCAGTGTGAGCTTTAGCGTTCTGACCAAAACATGTTCCAGTAAAAATGAATTTAAAAAAAAAAAAAAAAACAGGGATATTTTATTTTTATTTTTAAATCGGTTTGTAATGGAACAGTTCCCAATTGCAAACCTGGAAACTTGATTTCAATAACCAGAGATATTAAAAAGAAAGTTTGGGCACAAGTAACAAAAATGCTGGAAACTTAATTTCCATAACCAGAGACATTAAAAACGAATATTTAGAGGCTTAACAGCCCAACAAAATTATACCCAAAAAACAGGAATTCGAAACATAGGTAGAAGTCTTAAATGAAAACCCAAACATAAAAACATAAACAAACTTAATCGACCTCCTCAATCTTCGGGCCGGCACCGCCTCCACCAACAGGAACATCATCATCCATCGACCCACCTGCAGCATCACCAGCTCCACCTTGATACATCTTTGCGATGATCGGGTTGCAGACATTCTCCAGCTCCTTCATTTTGTCTTCAAATTCATCTGCTTCGGCAAGCAGGTTGTTATCCAACCATGAGACAGCTTCATCAATAGCATCCTCAATCTTCTTCTTGTCATCAGGGCTCAACTTCTCCCCAATCTTCTCATCCTTGATCGTGTTCCTCATGTTGTATGCATAATTCTCCAATGCATTCTTAGCATCCACCTTCTTTTTATGCTCCTCATCCTCTGCCTTGTACTTCTCTGCCTCTTGAACCATCTTCTCGATTTCTTCCTTCGAAAGCCTGCCCTTGTCGTTGGTTATGGTGATCTTGTTCTTATGACCGTTGTTTTGTCTTCCGCAGAGACGTTTAGAATACCATTGGCGTCAATGTCAAAGCAGACGGTGATTTGAGGGACTCCTCTGGGCGCCGGTGGGATTCCGGAGAGCTCGAACTTGCCTAACAAGTTGTTGTCGCGTGTTCTTGTTCTTTCACCTTCATAAACCTGATCAAGACACCTGGTTGGTTGTCAGAGTAGGTAGAAAACACTTGCTCCTTCTTTGTTGGAATGGTGGTGTTTCTTGGGATGAGAACAGTCATAACACCTCCGGCGGTTTCAAGCCCAAGAGATAGTGGGGTGACATCCAAAAGAAGCAAGTCTTGAACCTTCTCATTACCCTCGCCACTCAAGATGGCAGCTTGAACCGCAGCACCGTAAGCCACAGCTTCATCAGGGTTAATGCTCTTGCAGAGCTCCTTTCCATTGAAAAAATCTTGCAATAATTGTTGAACTTTGGGAATTCTGGTGGAACCACCAACAAGAACGACTTCATGGACACTGCTCTTGTCCATCTTGGCATCTCTTAAACACTTCTCAACCGGCTCCATCACTTTCTGAACAAGTCCATGTTTAGCTCTTCAAATCTAGCACGGGTAATGGTTGAGTAAAAGTCAACACCCTCGTACAAAGAGTCGATTTCAATGGTGGTTTGAGCGTGGACGATAAAGTTCTCTTTGCTCTCTCACATGAAGTTCTCAACCTTCTCAATGCTCTTGGGTTTCCAGTAATATCCTTCTTATGCTTTCTCTTGAACTCTTGAACAAAGTGGTTAACCATTCTGTTATCAAAGTCCTCTCCACCAAGATGAGTGTCACCAGCAGTCGATTTCACTTCAAAGATACCCTCTTCAATGGTCAAAAGTGACACATCAAAAGTACCACCACCAAGATCAAAGATCAACACGTTCTTCTCACCAACACTGGTCGCCTTCTTGTCAAGACCATAAGCGATAGCAGCAGCGGTTGGCTCATTGATGATACGCATGACATTGAGACCCGAAATAACACCGGCATCCTTGGTGGCTTGTCTCTGTGAGTCATTGAAGTAAGCAGGAACTGTAACGACTGCATTTTTAACCGTTGTTCCTAGAAAAGCTTCAGCGATTTCTTTCATTTTAATCAGAACCATGGAAGAGATTTCCTCGCAGAAAACTGTTTCTCCTCGCCTTTGTAAGTGACGGAAATCATCGGTTTCTCTCCTGGACCAGAAGTGACCTTGAAGGGCCACAATTTGATGTCACTCTGTACAGAGGCATCACTAAATCTTCTACCAATAAGACGCTTTGCATCTGTTTAATGAAACATAAAATAGATAAATGCTTAATTCAACATGAAACTAACTGATAGGTGACAGAAAACAATATATCTGTATACACAGCAGATGTGTCAACTTTCCTATTCTAAGAGTTAAGTGTCTTACAATTATTCTAAATACTATGTAATTATGTATACATCTTTACTATTAGATAATAAAATTAAAAAGTAATACAGATTAACTTAATTTAGGGTTTAGTGTCTGACAAATGTTTAATATATGTAAAAGTGGTGACCTCCATTAATATTTGACATAATTAACACAAATGTTTCAAAAGTAAAACACCTTTTGCATTATAAAAATAAAGTAAGTAAATGTATAAATCAACATAAAACATACTAACCAGTAATAAAACCAAAAAAATCATCATTTAAACACCATACACAGTGCATTCGTATCCTATGTAGTAAATATCCCGATATATCACCCGATATATCGGTTATTGGTCCCCTACTGAGACAACGGTGCAAAATATCGGTCAGAATATCAGTACCGTAATTTCAGCAATTTGACCGGTATTTGACCAATATATCACCGATTTTCCCGATATCAGTACCTTTCTTCTTATTTCTACCATTCGTCTTTCTTCTTATGGCTGCTATTAGTGTTTTACGTCTAAATTGTTAGTGTTTTAAATCTTAGTCAGTTCCTACTTGCTACAATTGTTAGTGTTTCGCAAGTTGCAAAAGGTTAATTTCTTAATGACAGTAGAATATACCGAATTGTTAGTAAAAAGTTCTCTATATATAAATTTAGCGTGATATTAAAATTACCGATATCCCAATCAATATCTAAAATATCGGTCCTTGACCGATATCCGATATTTTACCGCGTATCAACATCTATCTTATTAGCTAAAGAGTTCTGCATATTATATTAGCTAGGGTTTAGTGTCTGGCAGTTATTTTATTTAGGCATAACTAGTACCTCCACATAAACTTGACCTAATTAGCCCAAATTGTATGCTTCAATACAATGTTCATCAAATAACATATAGATCAACAGTTAAAAGCCACACATTCCAGATCTATTACTCTGAATCAAGTAAACAACACATACGGCATAACATTACACAAACAAACCCTAACAACCACTAGATAAACAATGAACACCAATATCCAGATACAAAACATTCAAATAACTCCAGATCTAACAAAACTTAAAGCATATAAACAAAACTCACCGAAAACAGTGTTCGTAGGGTTCATTGCAACCTGATTCTTAGCAGCATCACCGATCAACCTCTCGGAATCGGTGAAAGCGACATAAGACGGCGTCGTCCTGTTACCTTGATCATTGGCGATGATCTCGACACGATCGTGTTGCCACACACCGACACACGAATAAGTAGTACCTAGATCGATGCCGATCGCCGGACCTTCACCTTTACCAGCCATTATCTGTATCTGAAATTTGTGATCTAGGGTTTGTTTTGGAGAATGTGTGTGAATGAGATTTTAGGGTTTGAGAAAAGAGGGATTGTAGGAGTGAGAGGCTTGGTATAGAGGGATGGAATATATAGGGATTTATGGAGATTTGTAGAGGGATTCTAGAATGTTCTATAACCGTTAGTTAGATTTAAATGAGTCGACGGCTTGGATTGAATGATGAGATGAATGTGTGGTCTGCGTAAGTTTGATATTGTACTTTGGAAAGTATGGGTTACGCAAGCGTGTCGGCTACGCTTTTATTTAAAAAAAAATAAATTGTTATATAACAAAGTAGGAACTGCAATTTGTGTCCGGGGCGAAATTCAACTTGCTTCCCTTGATTTCAATTTTAGGAACTTGAGTCTATGTGGTTTGAAAAGTGTAACACCTTCCTTACCTGAGTCCATGTAGTTTTAAGTTAAATCTTAAAAAGTAAAATGATATTTTCATACGACAGAAAACCTGATCTTTATGTTAACATCGCATCCATTTCCACCATTTGACATTTGTGTCCCCCCACCCATCGCACGCCACCAAAACCCCCTTGCACTTGTCGTGCACCAGTACCCACGATCGAACCACCGTCCCTTACACCCAATTTTTGCTCTGACGATCGCACACCACCAAACCCCTATTCCACCACATCCGATGGCCCAGCGGATCGGATGCCATTCCAAGCTAGGCAACCGTGGATAACCACCGTGTGGCAAGTTAGTGTTATGTTGTTTAATACTCATTGAATAGTGCACTATGGTTAATACTCGTTGACTAGTGTCATGTTTGATGAGTGTTGATTAGTGAGTTATTTTGACTAACACTCGTAGATTAGTGGAGTTATTTTGGTTAATACTCATTTATTAGCGTTATGTTTGATGAATAGTATAGTTAATTTGGTTAATGCCAGTAGGGGTGTTCAATGAATCAAATAATGAATTTTCGAATTACTTAAATAGAATTTTTATTTTTTTTACCTGAATTCGTATTCGATTTGTCTTGGAAACTCGAATTTGAACCAAATTCGAATAAATTCAATTTAATTCAAACCAATTATATTTAACGTAAAATATAATAATCTATAAAATTAATGAACTATCAATATGTCAAAACACAAAATTTAAAAGATAGGTTGGTTACTGATAGTGATTTAAGTTAGGTAAAAATTTAGAAATAAGTAGTATATGATATTTGTCATTAGGTTTGATAATGTTATGAATAATAAACTTGTCACTTATGGATGTAATTCATACTTTGACCTAAATTTAGAAGTTATATCTGTGTGTATATATTATAAAAATTATATATGAATCGAATTTCGAATCGAAATTGAAAAATCATAAATTCGTATTCGATTACTAGACTCGAATATGAATCAATCGAATTCGAATCGAGTCTCGAAACGAATTCTGAACACCCAAATGCAAGTTTATTCTTTTTTTCAAAAATTGTGGGAATTATTTTGAAAATTTTGACCTGATACAACTGATTTGAATATTTGTAGCAGGGATTAGGATGACAGGTACCCGTAGCCACCTCGTCCTGCACGTGAGGGTGATTTTTAGGTTCTGGAACAACATTACATGACTTTTGATCGGAGGTACAAGCGAGGAAGTAGGGAAGAAGATAGGATTGACTAGGTATTTAGATAATCTAATTTTTTTTATTAGGATTTTTGTTGATTAATGATCTAGGTGTTTGGAGGATATTCTAACTTTCGGTATAATTATAATTCATAACTTATGATTAATGTGTTATATATATGTAGAAATGTTAATGTTATGGTAACTTACATAATATGTTTTCGTAATCGAGACGGTTAACTTAATATGCATTTTTAAATAGGATTTTGATACATTATAAAACCAAAGAGACGGATTTTGATGCATATTAAAAACAATGGGGACCGCAAATTGACAGGATTTCATTTGAATTTGGCGGGTAAAAATATTGTTAAGCTTAAGGACGCAAAGGAGAATAGGTTTTAAACCATATGGACGCAAACTAATTGGATGTAAAGGTATTGTAGTCATTTCAATGTCAAAAACTAACTGATTTGGCTCCTTTTCAAACCATAGGGACACAAGTTTCCAAATTTGCAATTGGGGAACACAAGTTGATTTTCACCCCAAACCACAGGGGCCCAAATTGCACTTTACTCAGATAATAATTACTCACAAGTTATGTTTATATTACACTAGGTTAGAATCCGTGTATTATCCTCCATTTGTGGCCTAGTGGTAGGAGACTTGGGTTTTTCCAATGGAGACTCAAGTTCAATTCCCACTTATGTCATATTGGGGTGGATATAACCCTGGGCTTATGCTCAGTGGTTGGGCAATGATGGTGACAAACCCACCGAGGGGGGTTCGATCACCCCGGTTTTCACTCGGCTGTTACTTCAGCGAGGCAACTCGTGTGGAGGCAGTACAGTTTTCGGGGAACGCCGTAACCAAGTCTAATCAACCCAGCGCGGGCCCGGTTAAGACAACTAACCTGGGCAGATCTTGGCTAGGGCCGCCGTTTAGACGGTGTGACATTGGGTTACTCAAAAAGAAAGTCACCGTTCAAAAAAAAAAAGAATCCCGTGTATTACACAAATCGAATTATGTTTATATATTTAGTAACAAAAAAGAAATTGTATTAAAAAATCATGTATTGCACGAGTTGAACAAAACCATGTAAAACGAGTTGATTAAAATATAATATCATATATTATCACACTATAAATTAGCAACATCTTGTTTCTTTTGGTTAGATGTCTTTAAACATGGTGTTTTAAATTTAGGATATGTAAATTAAAATATATTACTAGGGTTTGTAACCTTAAAACTATATGTATCGTATATGCTTAATCATATTAGATATTTGCTTATCGTATGCTTGAAACATTTCTTAGTCACTCCTCGTGTTTCCGCCTTTGACAGGGGTGTGACAATTGGTCCGTATAGTAACACAAATCACATAACATATGATATATGTGCTTATTCTACATCGGTGGAGAATAGAAAATGAAAAAAAGGACGAGTTATATAAATAGATTGCATGCTTAACTTGGTATTCTCAATGCACAATCAAAATTAAAAAGTACTCATGTAATGGTGGTTGGGATCTATCCCACATCACTAAGTTAAACAACCCAATCTAAATTCACTATCGTGAGTTTAATGTTTAGACAACCCAACCTAGCTAAATCTTTAAAGTTTTGAATTCAAGATTAAAGATGGTCGGAATCAATCCGTTAACAACATATCAACAGAATCATTTTGATTTTAGTGAGAGTGTAAGATTGTAAAATACTAAACTAAAGAGTAATGTCGTCGTATCACACTCATCGCAAAGCATGTACTTCCCTACTAGTTTATCAATATTAGGGGAAGAAGATGAGTCGAGAGTGAGGTGACTACAAACGTAGTTAGGGTTTTTTTGGTATTTATTTAAAAGTTTTATATTTTAAGTAAATGGATATTATAACTGTTTAATTTGACCTAAATGAAAGTTGTTGAAAATAATCTTAGGGTGTTAATAAGTATAGCCGAGTCCGATCTCACCTCATTTAAGTTAACGGATATCGAGTTTTGACTCACAAGTTGCTAAATGATTAATTAAAGGTGTAAACTAGCCAAACCCTCTCGAGCTACTTGAGATCGCCTCGTTAAGACTCGGTTCGTTCTAGTTTTTTTTACTAATCTGATCTCAAATGGCTCTCAACCGGCTTAGATCGTTAGCAAATGTATTTGTTTTAGAGTAAATTACTCTTTGAGTCCTTGTGTTAAATTACTCATCGAGTCCCTAACCGCTCATTTTATAACGTTTTGAGTCCCTGTGTTTTAGTGCTTTAACCACTTGAGTCCAAAATAAAGAGTATAAGTGTTATAAACTGGACTCAAAACATTATAAAATGAGTAACTAGGGACTCAAGGCGTTAAACCTTTTGATTTTGGACTCAAGTGGTTAAAACCACTAAAACACAAGGACTCAAAAAGTAATTTACTCTTTATTTTACTAACTTTTTATGGAAACCTAAAGGTTTCTTAAAATTTACACAAAACTTGTTAATTTATCTCGTCGAATCAATAGAATTAATCTATCTAATATGAATTTTATTCAAGAAGGCTTGAAGTTTGATCACCTTGACAAACTACGTTTGACAAAGATAATTTAAGATACATTCTAACATCGTTATTATCATGTAATTTGTACTACTCTTAGATGTGATTGTTTAAGTATGTGGAGAGACGTCAAGAAACAATTAATTTAAGGTTTTGAAAATGTTAAAACCAGTGTTACCGCACATTCACATTTGTGTTGCCGCACATTGGATTGATCTCGATACAAGACAAATGATGAATCGTACAATTGTGTTTAAATTATTTGGAAATATATATTTTACATTAGATAAAATAATACAAACTTATAAATTACTAGAAAAGTTATTTTCAATATCTTTTGATAACGCCTCATATAATACAAACGTGGTTTAAAAAAAATATTTAGATATCAGCTTATTTATAGTGATGTTTCTTTCATAGTCGATGTGTCACCACACATCATTAATTTGATTGTGCAAGACAAACTCGCGGTCAAAGACATCAACGATATAAAAGAATCTTTTTAAAATATGTTACATGGCGTTTTTAATATTAGTAAGGATTGATGTGCGGAATACAGAAAATTATGTTAGAAAAAGAAAACTACCGTTTTAGTTCCAAATTAGAACACACCTAGTAGGTGGAATTCGACGTGGAAAATGTCCGAAAGCGCTTTACGACAAAAAAAACTTAGGAAATGTTCCATGATAGTCTTGTTGCTCACGATTTGGTTATAAGATTGACCGATTGATGTTTTCAAAACCACAACTACATGTTTTATCGTAAGTTTATCATCCCATGAGATCTTTAGTACTTAAAAAAATATATTTAATGTGTACCAAATTAAACAATTTTGAAATTAAAAGGTAAAGTTTATGATAAAATAATAGTTGCAATGAAAGTAAAATTAAATATTTTTGCCTTATATGATGGTTGATGTTACTTGTGCCACCGCAATAAACCCGTGCTTAAATGTTTGGGTTGAATTGTTAATTGATAATATAGTTTCGAAATTGATTTTGAATGATAAAGACGTCTTGTGTAAAGAAATTACATTTTCAAAATATATTTTAATAATTATTTAGTTAAGTATTGTTCCACGTCAAGCATACCCAAAGAGTTAAAAAACTTTGGTATTTTGGCTTGGTGGGAGAATGGGAATTCCATATCCGTTATAGCCGCCATGGCCCATAATGTACTAAGCTTTCAACCTTCTACGATCGCTTCGGAATTCACTTTTTCTCTTGGTAGCAAAGTTTTATTAACCAAAGAACGAGACTCGCTCCAACGACGATGGACATGTGCATTTACTTGAAAAAAACTTGGGCGTGGCAAAACATATACAAAACTTGTCGTAGCATAAACATACGTCAAGTAAAAAGTATAAAAGGGAACGACACTTCCACTTTCCGACGATGAAGTCACTCAATGAATCGACACACACAACACGTTTTACTTTCCGACGATGAAGTCACTCAATGAATCGACACACACAACACGTTTTGAAGGCGGAGCATGGACACTTAACGAAGACAATGACAATGATTCTATATCAAAAGATAGAGTGTATTCATGATTTTGAATGTTTTTATCGAATTTATGTATTGTTAATTCTAAATTTTTAAAATAAATAAAAAAAGAAGTTTATTGAGTTTATTTTGTATATTAAGTATGTAGTTGAGTTTTTTTTAATTCTTTAATACGTATATTAAGTATTTAGTTGAGTTTTTTTTTTAATTCTTTAATACTTATCAGTAAAACGAATATTTTTAACCGAGTATTGGAATGTTTTTATCGAATTTGTGTATTGTTAATTCTAAAATTAAATAAATTTAATTCTAAATTTTAAATAAAAAATAAAGAAGTTTATTGAGTTTATTTTGTATATTAAGTATCTAATTGAGTTTTTTTTAATTCTTTAATACTTATCATAAAACGAATATTTTTAACCGAGTATCAGTTAACCAGACCTTGCATTAACACTATCCGATTATATAAGTGAGTATTTTAGGCCACTTAGAACCATTTTTTCCATAATCATATTTTACCAAGTTTTAACCAGTTTAATGTATAGGGAGTAAACTTATTTACGCATTTATTTATGTCTTTAGTTTTTATATTTATTTGACAGTTTATAAATCGTATGTATATCTTTGTGCTTCAACTCTACATAATCAGGTCACATAAATAACAATATCTTGTTATTGGTAAAAGTAAGAGCTATAATAAAGTTCTTGAGATAATTATGATCAAGCAAGGTAAATATTGTTTAATAACTATTTAGAAAGAACAATTGAAATATTTAATCGAATTCGATACTTGTTTTTTTTTTCCTTTTGCTTTGTTTTTAAACTGCAACATACATAAATTGATATTTTCTAAAATAAAAAGAAACCGCTGGTTGACACTCATAGGATCCTATGTAATAGGCCCGCTCATATAATCACCCTATTGTAGTCTGAGACAGAAACCAAAATACTATTCAAATACAAATGGAATACGCCAATGGGGTGGTGGTCCATTGGTAAAGGCAAAGCCTTTAAAAACACTTAGGTGGGAAGGGGAAGGTCTTGGGTTCAAGTCCCACAGACGACAGGGGATTAAAGAAATTAGCCGTTCAAAAAAAAAAAATACAAATGGAATACTGACCGCTAGACAAGTGTTAGGTTCAGCGACAATCCAGTCTAGTAGGCTGAGATTGAAAATTGCTCTCTCCTAATAAGGAGTAACCTATTGAATTTGTGACAATATCCAGTGAGAGGATGAAGATTAATAAGATTGATAAGATATGAGACTTTGAAAACAAATCGATAATCACAAAATGAAGAATTGTTGAGTTCGTATATAAATTAGGAATATCAAAAATCGATTTGGCCCTTGATCAGCGTCGAAGTACCAATTAAAGATATAGAGTTATGTTCATATTACCTTAATCAAATAGGGTAAGAATGGCGTCAAGCCCACGAGGAGTTAAATGGATGATGTTAAAGTCTAGTTGATTACTTTGGGTGAACATAATTGAAAACTAGTATTTGATTGTTTGATTAATTACTAAAGCTAACACAAAGTAAAGGATTTGATTGCAAATAAGTAAAATATGATCACACCTAGATTTGGATCTAGAAGCACGGTGTTAACTTGATTCACTTTTACCATGTTAGCAAGCCACATAGACCTAGCTATGTTCAATGAAAGGATGGAGGACAATTATTAGACTAAGGGATTTGGTATGTTGTACTTAACGATTCTAAACCAATGAAAGACACATGCTAAGATGAAATCAACATGACCGTCAACGCACTACTATAACACAACTTAACAACAGGGTGTTAGTGGCGATCTAGCACAAAATTTCAGAGATATCCTAAGTACATTCATATAATAATGAAAAAAATACACGATAATAAATAAAGTTAACACATGAGAAAAAAAATACTACCCTATGTTTTCGCAGCTTGCAACAGACATGACCAAAAGCAACTCAAGTAGTGAATAGACCACTTAATATGTAATGTGATATTTAATTTGAACCATTTTTATTTGCAAGCTCTCCAATCACTACTATATACTCTAATACACAAATATTTTGAGTATAACTTGGCAAATCGTCATAACTTCCTACTATCAGAGTCACTAAAATATTCCGATAATTCAACTTTTTCTCGACGTCTTTTACTATTACTTTCATTGGCATTTAACGGATTGGAATAATTTTCGATATTTGATTTGGTTATTTAGCAAAGTATCATTTCAATAATAATAATAATAATAATAATAATAATAAGGGCATGTGTAGTCATAAAGCCCTTTGTGGAGCGTTATGTGACAAGTGATGGATTGCGTAAAATAGAGGCATTATATAACTTGAGTGTGTAGTGGGGTTATATATGTAAGGGGCTTTACATATATGTATGTATATATATGTGTGTAAGTGAAGAAAGAATGGTAACGTCGTGAAAATTTTCGCAAGAAGGAGGAATTTTTACCACATGGCACCCCCTGTAATGGTATGTAGGGACGCTATAGGACAGAATAGAAGAATCAGACGCCATATAAAACCCCACAAGTAATCTAATAATAACAAGAACTAGAGATGGGCATAATCGGGTTTTATTATTACCCGGATTCGGTTTCAACCCGGACCCGGTTCTGCTTGGATGTCATTGAAACCGGGTATGGTGTGGAACCGGGTCCAGTTCCTACCCGGGTTCACACCCAAGAATATGGAACCGTGTAGAACCGGGTACAGGTATTATGGAACCGGGTATGGTGTGGAACCGGGTATAATGCGGAACCGGTTTCTGATAGTATTTGGAACCGGTTCCTGACAGTTAAACCTGCCATTTTACTGTTCAGAACCGGTTCCTAACAGTCAAACCTGCCATTTTACTATTGGGAACCGATTCCTGACAGTCAAACCTGCCAT
Source organism: Scalesia atractyloides (assembly GCA_947069175.1). Classification (NCBI taxonomy): domain Eukaryota; kingdom Viridiplantae; phylum Streptophyta; class Magnoliopsida; order Asterales; family Asteraceae; genus Scalesia; species Scalesia atractyloides. Next base: position 4,678,954 of record CAMTDV010000030.1, read on the forward strand.
TTACTGTTCGGAACCGGTTCCTGATTAAAAAATCGTTTTTTTTTTGTATATAAACCCCTTCCTACTTACCATTTCTAAACTTAACACTCACCATCATCAACTTACAAAATCAATCAACTTCTAAGTTCTTGCAAATACCTATGGCATGCAATGATGAAGTTGTTACGGTCTTAGAGACGAAAAGAAACCCTGCTATATGGAAGAATTTTGATCTCTGTTTAATGTCCGACAGCCACGAGATGGCTAGATGCAAAGATTGTGGAAAATTTATGAAGGCCGCCGCCAACTCAACCCTTAAGAAACACACTGAGCGGCATTGCCCATTGACGAAGGCAAAGAAAAATGAGACGGGAGAAGGTTCCGGCACCGGTTCTTCAAATGTTTGATGTAACCCGTTTGGTTTGGTGTTTTTAATAAAGTTTGTGTAATGTTTCTTTCTATTGTGTTTGTTATGTTTGATTTTTATTATTAGTTACATTGATAAATAAAAATAGTAACAATAATCGCTTAATATTAAAAAAAAATTAATCGGTTACAATATATAAAAAAATTAACCGGTTACAAAAAAAAAATAAAAAATTACTCAGAACCGGTTCCAGTAAGATTTTATTTCTTTGATCTTTTACTAGGGCAGGTGAAACAATTTCGATGAGTTTCTCTTAGGTGCGGGTACCTCGGTAGAATCGTCGTCCGAATCGTTAGTCTCCACTTCTTCGTCCTCCTCTTCGTCAACAATTTTATGCTCTAACTCAACTTCATCTTCTAGACTAGTTTTATGTTGAATACGATCAACGGCATCCAAATGGTCCAAACTTCCTTATTGCGATTATGAGACAATGTTCCAACCACATATGGAACCGATTGATCTTGGGGAACATTGTTAACGGATTGGGAATTAGCGTTTTTGGAACTCTTTGAGACCATTTGTTGATTAGTATGTGAAAAAGAACAAGAAAGAAATGTAACAAGAAGAATAGATATGAGAAATTGTGTGCTAAACAATAGATTTCTAAACAATATATATAGAATCGGTTCCAACGGTCAGGAACCGGTTCCAACGGTAATATTATAACGGCTATAACCGGTTCCAACGGTAATATTATAACGGCTATAACCGGTGCCAACGGTAAATTATAACGGCTATAACCGGTTCCTTCTAGAACTGCATTTCCGGGTATTGATGGAACCGGGTTACGGGTAGGAAACCGGGTACGACCCGATTCAAATGGTAAAATTGTGGAACCGGGTTGGAACCAACGGGTATTTTGAACCCGGAACCGGTTCTACTTAATGTTGGGTAGGAACTGGAACCGGGTCCAGTTCGGTTCTACCGGTTCAGGTTCGGAACCGGTTTTTATGCCCATCTCTACAAACTTTATCTTGAAAATTGAAAGAGTAAAAACAGGTTAAAATTACTGTTGGGCTTTTAGTGAAAAAATACATTAAAATTACAATTGGGCTTTTAGTAACTTAAGGTGGGTTTTGTTTAAAAAAAAAGCCCATATAGCCTTATTTAAATATGTTAACAGAACCCTAATATCTTCATCTTTGTTCTCTCTCGTTCTCCCAGCAGTAGTAGTTGAACAACTTCGCCAGACCACCACAGTACAACTACTGTTGGAACTTTGAATTAATGTGTGCATTAAGATAGTGAGTAAATATGATTAAGTTTATATATTATGTATTGTGACATAAGGTAAATAAATAATGTAAATATGTCACAGATTATCATGTAGACCCCTAAGTTTAGGTGGTTAGTTATGACATACCGGTTCATCATGTATTTTCTAGGGTTAGTTATTCTCAGATAAATCAATCGCATCTTTTAGAAAATTTCCTCTCAATTCCCACTGAAAGAATTGGAAATATTATATAACTTATGGTAAAGGGCACTGATAACCGATAAAACATGTAAGTGGCAACATAGGAGTATTCAAAAGTATGGAAAACTCATTCGGAATTAGGGGAGTATGAATGATTTTAAAGGGAAAAAGGGACTATGGAGATAGAAAGTGCAGGCCAATATCATGAAATTGCATCAGTTTACTTCATCCCAAGTGTGAAAAGAAATTTGTTTAATATAGAGGCATTAAAGAACAAAGGTTTTAAGATTGAATTTGATGGCCGCATCAAGAAAGAAAACAATGGTCAATGTTGGCGTTGCAATAAGAACCACTATGCCTATATGTGTCCAGAAGCGAAGGAAAGGATTGCAAAGAAAATGCGGCCTATAAGTTTGGACAAAGGAAAGGGTATTAAAGAAGATCAAGACAAGTTTGATCAACACTATGAAGGGAAATGCTTCTAAAACATTTCCAAAGTTTCTCAATGAGACAAGACAAGAATGAACCAGGTATAAGCAAAGAGAAAGGACCCATTCTTTTATCCAACACGCAAGCCGCAACTACAAAACCTCATCACGTTCATGGATTCAAACCATATAGTAACACAAGTCGAAATACATAAGGCAAAGTTCAAGGCAGAATTTGAACGAACCGTTTCACGGTTTATAAAGGATTTCCTGCAGTTTGGTATTTACTTACCAATCCCATCGAAATATTATTTGGGTAGAAAAGGGAGTCTCTTAGACTTATTCATGGCAGTAGAAAGGGTTGGTGGAATCGAATCAGTGAACAAGTATGACTTATGGGTCGAGGTGGCAATACGAATGGGACATGGGTTTGGTTTGCCCAAGTTAAAGAAGGAAGACGAGATAGTGAAGACACTCCGAATTGGGTACATCCGTTATGTGAAGATGAATGCTTGGTACCATTTCGAGTTCAAGGGGAGAAAGATGTTCACAGAATTGAAGGAAGCATCTAAAGTTATGGCAAGGAATGAACATACAACATGGAAGGGATCTGATCTACCTCCCAAGAAAAGATGCAAAGGCTCTAGTGAAGTGAAGATTAAAGTTCAAGATAATCTTAATGCAAACATTAGAGGGGACACTGATAGTAAGTAAATATGTATTAAGTTTATCTATTATGTATAACGATGTAAGGTAAATAAATGAAGTAAAAATGTCTCAGATTATTATGTACATCCCTAAGTTAAGGTGGTTAGTTATGACACCATTTCAATCGCATCTTTTGCAAAATTGTCTCTCAATTCCCATTGAAACAATAGTTGTGTAATATTATTTCCCTTCTGTTTTGGTATGCCGCCAAAACTCACACTACCGGCTGCTGTTTCTCTATCCGAATTTGTTTAGGGGTATCTTAGGGCCTGTTTGGCAACTTCTGAATGATTAAGTGCTGAACAATTAAGAGGTCTGAACCATTAAGTGCTGAACCAGTAAGAGGTCTGAACCATTAAGAGCCAATATAATGTTTAACCATTAAGAGGCGAATGTCTGACCAATTCAGATTAGAGGTCTTAACCATTCAGACTTAGTATAATGCTTAACCATTCAGAGGCAAATGTCTTAACCATTCAGACATTTGCTCGCGAAACAAACAGTCTGAACCATTAAGTACTGAACCAGTAAGAGGTCTGAACCATTCAGGGCCTCATTAAGAGGTAAACAAACAACCCCTTAATATATGTTTATGGCTAGCAGGGGCACCCCTGACACTATGTTGAATCCGCCCTTGATATGACTCGAGACCAATAAAGGACTTACGCTAGATTGAATTCATATATAACATGTATTGCATCAACACAAACACATAAATTCACCTTACTCATCAACATGTTCAAATGATTAAAGCAAGAATTCATGTCCAACTTATGTGAAAATCGGATTGTATACATCTACTAACATAAACCATACACATGTTGGTGACCAATGGCTCATGATTGGAGACAATGGTTAGCAGATTCGGGAAGCAACTGTGAATTCAACGGAAAGATCACTTAGCACTTGTATATCTTCATCCTTTTTTCATCTTCTAGCCTCAAGGGATGATGTCCATTAGAAAATATGTGAATTCTCCCTTAAAATCTCGTCCAAAATTGACAAAACCTACCCAAAACCGCCACTTGAGTGTACCCAATGCTGTTGTTTCCTTGGTATTCTACGTTTGAGGTCTTTTATTATACGCTAGGTTTACGTTGGTGTAGTATTGGAATGATAATGTGTGTGTGTGTGGGGGGGGGGGGGGGGGGGGGGGAGGATACACCGACTGGTGGAGTCTACCCTGGAACTTATTTTTTGTTTACTTTTGATCTTCATACACACATTCAAGACCCGTAACCCGTGAGACTTCCACCACTATCATGTACATAAGAAGTATATCCAACATGAAAGTCAATATTAGAGTAGTTAAAATATAAAGTTATCGTATCTCACTCGTAAATTATTAATCTGACCATACACAAAAGGAAAAAAAGCATTACTAACAAAAATGCTAGTGAACACATAATAACTTAATAATAATCAAACACCAATGTAACAAATGGTAATTGATAACAACTAAATTTTATCCCGCGCGCGTTGCGCCGCGGATTCCACCACAATCACCCGATCGTTTAACCCAACACACCCCTCAAGTTTTTTTTTTTCTTCCCTATGTAACACAACAATTCTATTTGTTTCTATTTATCAAATAAAAGAGAAACTGCTTCCTGCTCCAATTGGTTACTGTAGAGAGAATAGCTTAGTTACATGTTATTAGACATCAAGACCTGTTGAAAAAAAAAACATGCATCATGGATGCCAAACAAACCCAACTTACTTGCATGTTCTTCGAGGGTCCACAGAAAGAACTACATGTAATATATATGCATCCCAAGTAAAACTACCTTACCATTAATTGAGTCTCAGGTACCTCTAATTTGGGTTGGGTGCCTGCCACTTAATTTCCTTCATCACTCTCTTTCCAGCAGTCTCTTTCGGTCTCTGTTTGAGAACAAAATGTAGTTATTTAAATAGATGCACGCGCCTTGGTCGTCGTTCAAATAAAGTACACACCTTAGTCATATGTGAGTGATATTTGGTGTGAACCACGTGTCGGCTTTGAGTAGGGAGTGATGAGGGAGTCTAATGCAATCTTGGATTCTAGCAGTTGAAGAATGTTGACACCTAAAGAAGCGAAATTTCAATAGCTTTGTTGCCCTACTTGAACCAGAGGTCTTGTATTTTTAACTTAATAAGGGCAAACTGGCAAAGCCAATGTTGGATAGATCAATAATCACATTGATGTATGAATGTTGACATCGTGAAATCTGTATATAGTAATATAGTATTATAGAACAACTTCCCTTGTTTATTATTTTAACAGGTAACAGCTAGTATGATGCTAGACACCAACATCACCAATAAAAAGTAACACAAATCAGGTCCCCATTGAAAAATAAAATACTTCACACAAAAAAATCCAGTTCGACCACCGGTGTGGTTTGCCGGTTCAAGCGCTCTGGACGGTATCCGGCTGGTTCAAATAGACTCAACCGGACCGATTATGTGGCCGAGTCTGAAAACAGCGTACAATATCAAAAAAAAACATCTAACTACCTTGTTCAACTTCGAATATGTAAGCATTCGAGCCACGCCCATTGATGACAAGTCCAAAAGGAGAAGTGCTTTGACCCATGCCCTACATGTGTCTTGGTCTCTACATATACCAAAAAAATGTTTACATGCTTAGACTTTCCAAGTCAAACTCACTAATTTCAATTTTAAATTAGTCCTACAAATATCCAAAACATTTGATCCATAATTTTCAGTTTTACACACAATGAATGCACATAATAAAATCCATATGCTAAATTCATTTTAAAGGACATTAATTTATGTTTTTGATTTTAAAAAGTAATATGAAAGGTTGACAATAAAGTTCAACGCGTAAGTTTCACTTTTGAGCTTACCTGGTGGCATTTTTTCACCAATCACCAGCAAGAACAGTTTGATCTCCAGCAGGGAAAGGAAAGAGGACCGGATCCGAGGGCGAATGTAGGTTTTGGTGCCCCACAGCCCCCGACGACCTTTTGAAGGCCGAGTGACCGGAAGTAGAAGAAGCTACCAATCTGATCCTTCGCTTGAAGCATGTATATGAAATTATTGCCCAGTGGGATCGGGCAAGTTGTACCATAAGTACCATCCTGCATTGAGTTTCTTCGTGTTGTAACCCATACCTGAAAATAATAAGTTTAAGGATAGGTTATTTATTTATTTTTAAAACGACTAACTCACACATCTTCTGAATCTACACCAAGGTACTCTTTGATACTCCTAGGCTACAAGCCCTTTAGTGGGTCGTGTTATGTATTCGTGGATTCCACATTCTTGATAAGAAAATTAAGTCTTGGTTCTGAGTTGGTGTCTTGGTGACTTGTACATTCTTAGTACACTTGATGGGAAAGTTAAGTTTTGGTCCTTAGTCATGTATGGTGACGTGTACATTCCTAAATTATAACATGACATCTAGAGAAAGACATTGTCACAAACATTCCTAAATTATGTATTTCACTATTTATCATTTACCTGGAAATATCACTGGAACCCTTGGTTTGAACCCTAGATAACTGCTCCGCCTGTCTCCAACGTCAACCACCATGAAGACCCATATGAAATTGATATATTTTTCCAAAGCAGCCACCCCAGTTCATTTTTATCATGACCGGTGGTGGTGAGCTGAGTTCGATAAATCAGCAGAGACCACTCGTCTATAATCAAAAGACAACGGAATCCATAACGATGCTTTAAACTCCTGCAATATCAATTAACACAATGCTAAATGACGTTTCAAATTTGGACCCTCCATATGCATCCTAAATATAATAGAAGCATAATGCTAAATGACGTTTCAAATTTAGATAAATAAAAAATTACAGATATGTGAAGCCAAAGTGCATAATAATAATGTCCAAATTTAAGCGAAAAAAAAAATTAAGGAAAAAATTCGTACATTAGCTGCAAAAACAATCGTGTCCAAGAAAGAGCATACAACAGATGGAAACAACAAAGTAGCATAGAAAACAATTAAAAGTTAAAACCTAAGAGTATACAAAGGAATTGAAAAGGAAAACAATATGAAAGCTTTAATCTTGGAAGATGAACACGGGTTATCATTCAAGATTTTGTATTACTACCTGAAAAAGATCCGTTGACTTGGTGTGATTGAATACAAAGAGACGACGGTGGTGATGATGGTGGAGGTTTAAAAGCCTAAAAAGATTACACTCCATAAATTAAAACATCATTTTCGAAATACTCATATTATTTTTATTTATAGCGCAAAAAATTCACAATCCCAAACAATTTACACCTCCTCAAGGTATTAATTTCATTCTCCATTTCGACTTCTCACCGACATCAATGGCCACTCAACTTCCAAAACAGATACTAACCAACCCAGCTAGTTCCATACAGATAAAAGCACATCATCCTCGCCGAATACAAACAAAAATCGAAATCAATAATAGAATATAGAAGCAAGTATACATACCCGTTAAACAACACCACCAAAGAAGATGTCGAGAAAATCACCCTCGTCGCCGTACCGTCGGTAACAGATGGTCGCCAGGTAGTTTATCCGGTGGCCGGCGATTACATCCAGACCCCTCTCTCATTAACCCTAGATCTAACCCTCTTTTTGTGCGAATATGAAAAGTAAAAAGGAAGAAATAATCAAGGAGGACTCTTGCCAAGAACTCAGAAGCAGAGGTGTACTTGAAGTAATGACAATGCTGTTTAATATCACTGTATAAACAATGGAAACAAATGTACAACTTAGATGAGCAGGAAACTCCTTTTATGCACACGGTACAAATACCATAAGCCTAACTTTATTACAAATTGATAATATTTAATTAAATTTATAACCGATAACTAAAATCTAACATCCGATAAGTAAAATTCGATAATTAACAATTTCAATTTAATAACTAAAATCTCACGTCTGATAACTACAATATGCCGATCCCTTCAAACCCGAAACCTTTGCAACCGCTGTTTTTGGCACTTTATCCATGAGTCAGAAGTTCATCTTCAAACTCGGGATCATTGTTTATATTGATAGTACACCGTGCATCGGAAGCATCAACACTATAACTCCCCGACTCGCTCGTTTTAGATCTTTTAGCTAGTGGTCCTCCTGGAAAAATGGTGGTATAGTAAAAATAAGATATATTGTGTGTTCAAAAGAAGGATTTAATGTTAGCAAATCAATTCACTCTGGTTCTGTTGGTGAAAATAGTAAAAAGATTGTTAGACGTAATAAAGGTTCAAAAAGAGTTGATGCAATGCTCATATGAAATTAATTTTAGAGGAGAATAATATGTTTAAAGTCTACTTTTTTGAAGAATAACATAATCATATCTTTGTTGATGAAGAAGGTATTCATTTCTTGCCTACAGCCAGAAGTATTGATTATATTAAAGAAAGTTTTATGTTTAGGTTGTCTGCAATCAATGTTGGGCCTGTTAAATCATTCAATATATGAAAACAATGTATGGTGGTTTTGGGGAAGTTGGTGCTATTAAAGTTGATTGTAAGAACTATAGAAAGGATTTGAATCTTTACATTGGTGAGTATGATGCAGCAATGGTAGTTAGGCGTCTTATTAGGAAGAAAGAATCTACTCCTGGATATACATGTGATTATATTGTTGGTGAAGATAATAGATTGAAAGGACTTTTTTTTTGGCTGATGAGCAATCAAAAAGAAATTATACAGTATTTGGTGATATAGTACGTTTTGATGCTACCTACAAATCGAATAAATAAGTTTTTTTTACCTTAATTGCGTTATATATCCATTTTTTTAATGATTTCTAATGCATTACCTGTTTTTTTTTATGTAGAAATGATTTGGGTTATGTACTATTTACTGGGATTGATAATCATTTTAGGAATGTTACATTTGGTGGTGCATTACTTGGTTCTGAGACTGCAGAGTCTTATCGATGGTGTCGAGGTAGGGTATCGGAACCGACCCAAACGATCCGTTATTACCGTTATCGTACTTTATTAAGTTATTTATTGCGTACTAACCCGCAAAGCCTAGCACGATATAGTTTAAGCTATATTAAGCTGTGGGCTTGTAGAGACAACCCCAAACTGGACCTGGCCCATTAAGGTTAGAGTTTCCCATGTCTTCTATATAAGGAGGTCTTCACTTCATTATTAGGGCATGAGATATTGGGGCTAACACACCTTTTTGTAGCTGGAAATAGAGGATTCTTCCTCTACCGGCCGTCTCTACCCCCACTTCTCTCTTTTCTTCTTTGCAGGTCCAGGTTCAAGAGGAAGAACAAGGTGTGGTTCTCAGTCTCTTTTGGGAAGCGGTGAATCCGTGCTTCTTCATTGGAGCCATCCGTGGGACCGGCAACGAACCGCACTTCGCTTTTCTCTACTCGATCTCTAGATCTGTGTTTTTCAGAAATTTTTGTCCAGGCATTCACCCACAGTTTTAAGCATGTGGATCCAAAATCTTCCAAATATCGTACGTGGTCCTTTTCATCGATACGTACACTCGTAAACTGAAATCGATTACCGATATGGTAGATCTGTGAATGATATTTTACACTTCGATGCTTAAAAAAAATAAAAAATTAGATATATGAAAAGAAATAGAATCTTTTGACTTAATCATATGTCTGACTAATTTTGTTCAGAAAGCAGGTCCCGCACAGTAACGTGCGGTCGATATAAATTCATTATTTTATTCTTAATAGTCATCTTTTCTATCAAAACCCCTTTTACAAACCGGGATGAGAATTTAAACCTTTTCCAAACACTTTAATACCACACCTAATGCCGGGTGGCGGTATCTAAAGGCGTATCGTTTACGGTATTACTGTTGTGACGTGCCGTTTCCAGCGTTCGATGTGGCGTTAACTAATATCTATGGCGTGCCACTAACCGGAGGGCGATTTCCTTTGCCGCACCATTACCGGCGGGCAGTTCTTAAACGTGGGCCATGGTCTCTGGTTTAACCGTGCATCTTGCGTGCTTGACAAACTTACCTGCACATATGCGTGTTGGAAGGTCCTATACGCACGCCGCATTTTCTGCATCATCACCTTTTCTGGCGGAGTCCCTATGTTAGGTAATTTTTGTTGACACTTTGTTTTCAACGGGCCGCTAGATAAACTTCCCGGACAATGCAACCGCCAGTGGCGGAGAGGCTCCGGGCAGTCGCGCGTCCGACACCACCTGTGGCGGGGAGGTGCGCGTCCGACACCACCTGTGGCGGAGGGTTTCGAGTCCGTCGCGTGACTGACACCATCACGGCGAATTGTCACTGAGACGCCGCGCGTCTGACACTTCCAATGGCGGAGGGTCTTTGGATCGTTGGGTGCTGTCATCCCTCATTCCCTCGCTACTTGCTGGCCGTATGGCTTTTCTCTCACCCGCAAGTAGGTGTGACTAGTAAACTAACCTAAGGTAATTTCAACAAAGTATGTATTGATCCATCAGTAACATATTTGTTAAAATACATATTATTTTAAGTGACATTTAAATGTCTTAATTCTTACACAAAATTGCCTCTCTGTTTATTCTACGAGTTGACTACATGAAACAGGTGGACCCCCTTGTATAAAGGGCAATAACACAAACGTAATTCTTTTTTGCCCTCATGGTTACCTTATCATAGACAACTACTAAAATGATGTATGACATGTTCTGTGGTTTTTATAAAACAATGGCATGGAAATTCTTGAGCGTGAGCTGGCGAATGATAGGTCCTTTAAGTAGTACTGTTATACCTAATAAGCTTCATGTGTGTCGTTGCACACAAGCTAGAAAATACGCATTGATACGAACCTATTATCTGGAAGCGGGAAAAGTTTCAGCCACTCCAAGAAATCAGGAAGAGATCATAATCGTTGCTTTTGTTTCAATGTTTCGCTAAGGTTAAAACTGAACAATACAGTGATAATCCTTGCTTCGATCTTGCTCGCGTCGCCTCCTTGGATGCTGTTATCCACCCTGCCACCTTCGGTGGGCACTTTTATCCAGCCCGCAACTCTGGCGGATACTCTTTATCCACCCGCGCCGCCTCCAAGAGTCAAGGGTCAGGTATTGGTTGACTTCATAGCGGACGGTTTCCTCACCAGCACCCCCGCTTGACACACTCCGCAGCGGACCTGATGGCTTCCGGTGGACAACTTTCATGGCCAGCGCGATTGATATGGAGGCCCACGTCATCTCTGGAGGACGATCTCGTATGTCACACCACTTCAGCGGGCGCGCCACCTATGGCGGAGAACTATTTTGACACGCCATCCTTTTACCTTACGGCGTGCCTAACCATTTGCAAACTTGCCGAAGCTGAAATGTCCTTTCGTGGCGGCGACCTCATGTAGGATGGTACCCCAGCTGGGTTGATACATCTAACGGTTGATAATGCTCTATTTTACATACATAAATATGTCATATGTGCATCCTACGTATACTTGTGAATAACCGATTTCATTATTACAACTGCTTGAGACTAGAATTAGAAGTTGCGGATTAGAAAAGCATTACGCTTAAAGTATCATAGCAAAGGCTTAATTCAAATAACTTCAGATAAGTTGTATTCATGTTGAAATATCCACATTGAACATATTAGGAGTGTATGCATATAATTAGAGCTATTGAACTTACTTGTTCGTATTTCTATTATCAATGTTCTATTCTACCACTCCACGTAAACACATCTACATAAGAGTGTAGGAGTTAAATCTCGTTTTGGGATACATCACTCAGATATCGGTACATCAGCTCTCGGCGCATGATACATGATTAGTGATGAAACCCGACTGCTCTTTTTGAATTGTTAGATACTGTGGCTCATGCCCAAGGCATAACCAGTATTTGTTACCCCCAAATAGACACTTGCGCATATATCAGGTTTCACATGCATGTCCTCCTCATACGCACAAATAAAAGGGGTTTTTCACCACTCAGAGCATCATACATGCATACATGATACGTCAGCAATTGTTCACATTATGTTGATTACTACAAGGATTCGAATATAATTGTTTTCTAATTGATTACCTTTTGATTGCATGAAAATGGGAATGATGAGGGACACAGACACCACTCATGACCTTGCTGGGGAGCCACCCCGAAGCACAAGGACCCAGGAACTCCCAAGCAAAATAATTAAAATTATCAATCCGCTTATCGAATGAGCTTACTTGCCAAGGAGAGTTAGCACACCGCCCGCCGTGTACTCTCCACATTCGCGTGATCTAGTTTACATCACTTGCCTTAGCGCAACTGGCCCTCCACACCACCCACTCGTTGCTGGTATCTAAATGTTCTAGTTTTACACCGCTTGCCCCAGCGCAACCTTTTGGTAAGGCTAGACCCACACTAAACGACTTTGTGTCAACATATTCAGGAATGCAATTTCGGGTAACTTTCACATTTATTGCTTTATTTACTTAACAGTTTTTATCATTTGGATACGCTTCCTTCTTTAACTTTACAGTATATTACTCTTTTCTATTCAGGACGTCTACGTTAAGCTTTTACAGAATATTTTATCTGTATATACATGGACCTTTAATAATTTGGCGATGACATCACAAATTATAAAGGTCAAAAGCCCCAGAATAGAAAAGAGTAATGATATATTTCACTATTATTACATATAGTTAAGGCTTAAGTCCATTGCGTTTGATTGATAGTTACATGCGGTTCACTTTTATATGCAATCCCATTTTCTCTCATTAACATTCAAAATTTCAGTTCAATAGCACTTGTATCATTGGATTCATTTAGAAGCAATGAGTTACTTGTGGTGGTTCGCATAATCCAAGACTAGCCATAGCTATCAAAGGAAAAAGAAAAGCATCTGTGTCAAAACGCTTTTAGTATTTAACTTCATAAAGTACAAACACATATGCATGACATCGCTTCTATGGTGATTGGCAACTACAGTTTTTAATTAATAATAGCACGAGTACAAGTAATGAGGCGCTGGATACAACTCATGCAGCAAAATGCTATTTTCAAAAATTAAGTGAAAGAATGATAAGATTCATATGTTCCTGGATCATAAAAAAAAAAAGTAAAATTACAATACATATGACATAGGGAGATGGTTATACCACCTTGCTCTGATTGTCTCAACGGTAATGCGTTGTATTTCTACATCAGTTTTTTCGAGATGATTTTTCTTGACAGTGCCCAATTCAGGTAAGGCATTTTCGACAAAGCCCAGTTATCAGCTCAGCAGTGTTATTTTAGACGCGCAACGTCCGAACACACCTGCCAGAGTATTACTTGTAGTCATGCGCGTATTATTGCAGCAGAAATATGCTTTATTGGTCACGCTAAGCTTGAACTTGAACTTGAACTTGCCGGCACATGCACCTTGTCCGACGGGTTAAGTCTCAGACGCGCGATCCTTTGCTAAGACAATTCCAACCTGACTTAAACTTTGATTCAAGGATTCGCCTTTGACTCGAGATGCTTCGCCCAGCCTTTTTAACAATACCTAAATGATTGTTTCCATGAAACCATTATAACTCAACAGAAATGATTCATCTCACATTGCACATGATACATATATGATCTGTCATACAGTAAGGTGTCTATGGATAAGCACTTTTTATATCTCACATTCACCGTCCTCCGACATACATTTTTATACGTTCTTTTTTGCAATTGGTAAGCATATTGTAGTCTGTAACATGGGACACTCTTAGACGTACTTGCATTATTGCTTTTCACATCTATTATATCCTTAAAGTTCAATACTACTAAACATCATTTAGCAGCATTGAACTGGGGGACTAGCAGGGCATAGCGCCACTACGACTTCAAGCGATCATTTTCCCTAGGACTGCCATCAGGTTGATATCCGCTATACATACAAGACACGGGTTCTTATATATCGTGGGTGTTTCGATGTGCTAGATGATTTTTAAACTACATAAATCCTCACATGCTAAGCGAAGTCTTGTATGTCACGAACGTGTTGACACACCAACTATCGTTGTTTAAAGGCAACAAGATTTCGGCTCATACTTTACTTAAACGTTCAGCAGTTTACAAGACTGGAAGTCAATGACCATTTGTCGGGTAGGCTATGGACCACAGATTTATTTGGCGATGGTCCTGATCATTGCTATTCGTGCCCCATGGGATATTTATACCTCCCACACCATTTAGTCTACATCTGCAGCGCATGGTACGACATACGCTTCGTAATTAAGATAAATGCACGACAAAACCAATATACTTGATCATTCGAATAAGTATTCCACACGTTGTGCGATAGGAAAAATACTTATTCGGATATGTATTCTCCAAGCCAATAGGCGACATGGATAACAAAAAACCCTCATGCCATAGTCGACGAGGATTATTCGCACGAGGTAATTTAAACAAATCAGCTACCAACTATAAGTAGTCTACATGCCAATGCGCGACCGGGAAAAATACACAGTAGCTTACATAAAGTGCTCTTTCACGCCAAGCGTGTAAACACTTTATGATTTTGGTCAAGTGTCTCACACGCCACAACGCGACAGAGAGTATCACTTGTTGAAATTTAAGCAAATATTCCACACGCCGGTGCGCGACAGGAAATATATTTGATAATTTAATAAGTGCTCATTCACGCTAAGCGCGTATAAAGCACCCAATTATCTGAATATGTGTTCGTTAACGCCATAAGCGTTATAAAACACTTTCTTATCTCAACGAATTGTTTATATAAACATTTGTAAACGCAATCCACCATCGCATTTAAACTGCAAAATACGGTGAAACGCATATATGACAATACTAAACATGACGTAGTTACTATGAACACCTATGCATTCAAAAAAGTATTAGTCACAAAAATACAGCGCTAAGAGTGGGCATCTTGGTAATAGATGTATTCAACCACTATTATCCCAGTGGGTATCTTGGTAATAGATGCACATAACCACTGATGAAAAACCAAGTACTTGTCCCACAATTATAAAAACATTGTGGGAAACATACACAACGCTCTAAACACCCTTTCGGGATCACTAAGCATAGCAAGCACTTCTGCAGGGGTGTATTGCACATCTCCTCTTTGGCTGCAACAATGATGGCCATAACCAAATCATCGATAACAATGACGGGTGCAACCATCAACGGTTCTACATTCGCCTGAGGTGGTACAACATCCATATCAGCATTTACAATCACCAATGGCTACACATTACGGCAGCGGCGATACACCTGGTGACACGGACGCGTGGCAGGGATCGTCAAGGCATGGACATCAACCCTTTCAAGGGTTCGAAGGTCATTCATTTTCTAAAGGTAATCTATTTTCTATTTTTCGAATTCATCCTAGTCTGATATCATTATTTTCAATCATAATACCGGACTGGGGGACTCGAAGGGACATAGTCTCAAATGTTGTACAAGTCATACGAGCACTAGGCCATACCCATACTCAACAACCAAAAAACTCAACTTGTTCCAAGTTCATGCGCGGGACATGTACGCATACCGGCAACCTTGGAAACTCATAAGAGTGCGCCAGTACAAAAGATAGCAGCCGGGCTCTGCCCAACCAATTTCTACGATGAACAATCATGCGCCTTTCACTGTTCCATGATCTCCACTCACAGTTAAAGACAGATGTACCAAGCGCAGCTAGCAAAGCTCTTGCGCCCTGGCGATAGGTAAGCCTAGAATTAAAAATTTTCACTTCCAAGCACTCCTAATAAGTCTAGTGATCCTCCCGGCGCTTGCATGCGAGAGCAACGCTAGACTGGGGGACTTGCCGAGGTAGGGTATCGGACCCGACCCAAACGATCCGTCATTACCGTTATCGTACTTTATTATGTTATTTATTGCGTACTAACCCGCGAAGCCTAGCGCGATATAGTTTAAGCTATACTAGGCTGTGGGCTTGTAGAGACAACCCCTAACTGGGCCTGGCCAATTGAGGTTAGGGTTTCCCATGTCTTCTATATAAGGAGGTCTTCACCTCATTATTAGGGCATGAGATATTGGGGCTAACAAACCTTTTTGTAGCTGGAAATAGAGGATTCTTCCTCTACCGGCCGTCTCTACCCCCACTTCTCTCTTTTCTTCTTTGTAGGTCTAGGTTCGAGAGGAAGAACAAGGTGTGGTTCTCAGTCTCTTGTGGGAAGCGGTGAGTCCGTGCTTCTTCAGATGGCTTTTAAGTTCTTTTGTTAATGCTTTTGCAATTGAGCCTAAAGTTGTTTTACTGATCAAGATGCTGCAATGAAGAGAGCTATTAAGAATGTTCTTCCAAGAACTAGGCATAGGCTATGTATGTGACATATATAGGAGAAATTGAAGACTTACATTGCATTTTAATGAATAATGATTTTTTAATCAATTTCATATTGTTGCGTTTTAGTATATGATCTAATAAACTGCAATTTTTATAAATTATATATTATTGCATTTTATTAATCATACAATACAATACAATCCACATCCATTTTTTATATCATTGAGTTTGATTATAACTATTTTTACATAATGCGTTTTATGTTTTTGTTTTTGATTAAATAACTTTATTGCTTTTTATCCAGGTTGGTCCTGTTTTGTCATCCAACATTGACTTTACTACAAGAATGACTCGTGTAGTTTGGAATGATAGTATTATTCCAGAAGATTTTGAAACCGAGTGGTATTGAATAATGTCTACTTTTGGATTAGAAAATCATGAATGGTTAAAGGATATGTATGATCTTCGATTTGATTAGATACCCTCTTATTATCGTGGAGAGAATTTGGCTGGTCTTATGCGTACTAAATCTAGATGTGAAAGTGAGAATTACTTTTTTGACAGTTTTGTAATCCAAGGTGTACCCTTGTTGAGTTTTTCACTCATTTTGAAACTGCAATGGAGTTTCAAAGGCATGAGCAAAGGAGAAATGATCATGATACAAGGTATATTTAGTCTAAGTTGTGGAGTGACTTTATATTAGAGAAACAAGCTTCGAAAATGTGTACTAAAACAATTTTTGAAGATGTTCAGATGGAAATTGATGTTGCCATTACAAAGTGTATGTCAAAGACTCATGTTACTGTTGATGATGTTGAATTTTTTGAGATAAAGGATTTTAAACAGCCATGCACATCTTTATTCAAGGTATTATTTTAAACAATATTGCGTTTTATGTAGTTCATGTTTCAAATAATTTGTATTTTGAGTAAATTGTTTTTCAAAAAATATTTTTTCCCAAATCACGTTATATATAAACATTTAAAAAAACTTGTCAAGTTACATCAAAACAGAAGGTAGACGGGCAACAAGCTGCGCTGCCACTCCTTTCTGAATTGCAAACCCTAATCTTCCAAAGACGAACCCCTGCCCCCCTGGGGATGAACAATATTCTTTCTCTCTCCATTCTGATTCTCAAATCGCTCCCTTCACTGTATTTGAAAAGGCGACTTTTCAATTTTTGGGAGAGGGCATACTAAACAAATCTTTCAAATCTGGGTTTTGTGAGTGCACCCAGGTTGTTTGTGAAATTGTCTCAAAGAACAAATCTTTTTTTATATATATTGATATTAACACCAGCCATGGGGTAAGGGGTTACGTGGGGTTCTATTAGAGGGTAGGCAACTCGCAGTTGCTACCCTCTTTCGTCTTGTATAGGGTTCTTCGTTCACCAGTTTTCTACCCATACAACTTAGTTCGAGTTCGGTCCACCCTTTGTGTGTTTTTTATTCAGTGGCAGCCAACATATGCACATGGTGTAACATTTCAAAGTATCTCTGTTGATATATGTGTATTGTTAGTTATATTAGTGACATTTGACAATCTCTATATTAACTTTGTGAGCATGTTAAAATATAATTTTCTTTAAAATAAATACTAAACCATTTCCTACAAAATAAGGAATTGCTCACCATATGTTTGTTGACCCAAAAATATATTTTCCTAACGTAGTACAGGAGCATAGTTGGTAATCAAGTGAAGAGGACACGTAGCATGGGCCTTAGGAAAATAAATAGGAAAATTTTGTTATGTTTACTTTTGAACAATGTATGTACAACTGTTGATTGATATATGTTATTTGACAATTTAATTTAATGGCTTTAAATATGAAACTCATAATAGTGTCATGAGCTGTAAGCAATCTTCATGCCTCGTACCATTCCGCAGCGGGTCAGGGTGTGACACATGGCTCCTACAAGGAGGGGTTGGAACGTTAAGTCAGGAGGCCATGTGCAAGGCTCTGCTACTGGTTTAAGGACCTGCCCCTTCAAATTGTTCCACGAATGTAAAGATGGTAAACCGGGGTCTTGGGGATTTTTCCGCTTACTTGAACACATGCAAAGCACCCACCTCAAAACAGAAAACTGAAGGCTATCTTTGAAGGATGCTATCTCAAAGGACTTGGACCTTTTTTGGATGTTGGGGAAATTCTTAGGGCAGGAGATAAATGGTTATGTGGGAGGTGCATGGTGATGCATGCGCTTAGTAGGGGGTGCAAGCATGATGATGAGGTCGTGTCGTTTGCCATGGTCTCGGGGGATGTTGGGGATGTTGAAGATTTCATTGTTGGGATCCGAAAACCATGTCAAGTGGTGGTTGACAAAGACCCACGTTGCCCAACATTGCTGGTTGGTGATGTTAACCTCCTTGAGCGTGTTTTTTCTATCCCTATTCAGACTGTTAAAAGCATTCCCCCAGTTGTCGATTGGCGTTCGCTCAGGTCTTAACAGGTGCTTTGCGTAAAGTGGTGCGTCGCCAGGATCGGTTGAAAATTGGGTCCAATTGCTTTTGCTACCGCGTTGCACCTTGAGGGTGGTTAGACCATCCTCTAGACAAGAGCGGAGATCAGGGAACATGAAATCTCTGCAATAGTAGATAACTTTTTTATGTATTTATTTAGGAACTCGTTGATTTTTTATTGAATAATCTTTATTTTTATCATATATATAAATACTTAAAAAAATTATTTACTATTCAACATAGTTCATAAATATATAATATAATTTTAAATACTATATCATTTAATTTGATTTTCTTATTGAATAATCTTTATTTTTATATATATATAAATACTTTAAAAAATTATTTACTGTTCAACATAGTTCATAAATATATATATATAATATATAATTTTAAATACTATATCATTTAATTTGATTTTGTTATTAAATAATCTTTATTTTTATTATATATATAAATACTTTAAAAAATTATTTACTGTTCAACATAGTTTCTAAATAAATAATATATAATAATAAATACTTAAAAAAATTATTTACTATTCAACATAGTTCCTAAATAAATAATATATAATGTAGTAACATCTTGCATGCACTTGCAGTTTGGAAAGATGGGTCTGGGTTTAATGATTTGGTCTCTTCCCTATTGGATAATGTAGGGGAGACTCGGGCTCATAGGGGAGAATGCAGGAGGGAGGAAGACAAAGAAAGGGACCCTAATATTAAGCAATGTCTTCAGAAAGTCAGGGATGGACATTTCACGGCTGCGGTTAAGGTTTTATGCTCGAGTGGAGTTGCCCCTCTAGGTGATTCGACCTTAAAAGCTCTTATTGACAAACACCCAGTGGTACCGCCACCGTCCCTGCCTTCCAACCCTTTGGCCCAACCCACTATTTTTGTTGATGGGGAGTATGTGCTCAAATGTATCCGATCCTTCCCTAAAGGGACGTCTCGTGGTAGGGACGAGATGCGGGCCCAACACTTGCTAGATGCTGTTGGTGGGGAGGGCACTGTGACTTCCTCTAGTTTGCTTACGAGCATTACTGAAGTTGTCAACTTATGGCTTGGTGGATCTTGCCCTAAGGTGCTTGCTGAGTTTGTTGCCTCGGCCCGACTTACCCCCTTTTTGAAGCCCGATAAAGGAATTCGACCTATTGCTGTGGGGGTTATTTGCAAAGGTTGGTTTCCAAGGTGGCAATGAAAAAGGTCGGGAAAGACATGGCCCAGTACTTGGGGGACTTTCAATTTGGAGTGGGGACGCCAAATGGGGCAGAGGCGGTGCTTCATAGTGCGAACAGGTTTCTCCACTCCTTTCATGCAGATGGTTCCCTGGCCTTACTTACTGTGGACTTTTCCAATGCCTTCAACACGGTCGATTGCACAACCTTTCTGCAAGAGGTTCATCAGCGTTGCCCGTCAATCTATCGGTGGGTTCAAAGCCTTTACGCCCAGCCTGCTAGGTTGTATGTTGGTAATGAGTGTATTGGGCTACTACCGGAGTGCAACAAGGAAATCCCTTGGGGCCCCTTCTCTTTGCCCTTGCCTTACACCCCCCTTATTCTGCAAGTTCAGGACCGCTGTAATCTCCCGTTTCATGCTTGGTACTTGGATGATGGGACGATTATCGGCAACGCGTCTGAGGTTGCTAAGGCCTTAGATATCATCAACGAGGAGGGGCCATCTCTAGGGCTTTACCTCAACATTAAGAAAACAGAGGTTCTTTGGCCGACGTGCGATGGGCGGAAAGTTTAGGACGACTTTTCCCGAGAGGGATTGGTAGACCAGAGAGGGGTGTTAAGCTCCTTGGTGGTGCTGTTAGCTGTGATCCTAGCTTTATTGGGGAGTTGGCAGGGTGACGGGCCTCGAGGGTGGGTTGATCTTATGAAACTATTGCCCTGCCTTAGGGATCCCCAATGTGAACTCATGTTTCTAAGGTCGTGCATGGGGGTTGCAAAGTTACTTTTTGGGTTGCGGACTTGTCAACCCCATTTGATGTTGGATGCGGCATCTTGATTCGATGATGGCCTCCGGGAGGCTATAGAAGACATAGTCGTGTGGGGTGACCCCTTCTTTGATGACCTCCAGTGGCGTCTAGCATCTCTACCGATGCGTTTAGGTGGTTTGGGCCTCCTCTCAGCTCGAGATGTTGGGGCTTATTCCTTTGTGGTGTCAGAGCTCAGTATTGGGAACTACAGGATCATATCCTTCAAAATAGTGGGGTTATTGGGCTCGACCCGGACAATCGCAAGCGCTCGAACGTTTAAATGTCTCTCTCCCGAACTTTAATATTGGCGGTTTCTCTAATAAGGACACCGCCCCCTCGAAGCCACAAAAAACTTTGGCGAATGCTCTGTTTAACAAAATCGCTCAGAGCCTGGGAGAAGTTTTTGATTTGTCACCCCGCCAAAAGGCGGTGTTTGAGTGCTTGAAAGGCCCCCATGCTCAGGATTTTTTGACCGTTATTCCGATTGAGGGGTTGGGGCAATGCATGTCTGCAGTATAATACAGAGCCATTCTCAAATACCGGTTGATGATCCCTATGTACCCGGAAGTTGAAACCTGTCCAATATGTCGTAAAGCTTGTATGGATAAATATGGGGAGCACGCTGTCCATTGTTAAGAGCTCCCTGGGTTCAAATATCGACATGACTGGGTGCGAGATGTTTTGTGGGACATCCTGAGAAGAGCTGGGATTTCTGCTAAGAAAGAGGCTCCTGTGAATTTCCTCACGGACCCTATGGAAGGGAGATCTACTCTGCGACCAGCGGATCTGCTCGTCTTTGGCTGGGCTAGGGGGAAACATGCTTATGTGGACCTCACGGGGGTTTCCCCTTTGATTGGTTTAAGGGAAAACGGGTTTGTAGCTGGGCAAGCATCTAGAAAAGCAGATTCAAAGAAAGTGGATAAACACGCTAAAGCTTGCGTAGAAAAACATTTTAATTTTATCATTATGTTTATTGCGTTTTATCATTATTAAATTTAGAGTTGATCTTTTCCTTAAATTTGTTTATCATATTTGTAACTATTCATTGCGTTTTATATTACATCTCTGACATCTTATCTAGTATTTTCCTATTTATTACAGGTTGAATATAGTAAACAAGAAGATGGTATAACTGTATGTTGTACATGCAAACGGTTTGAGCAATTTGGAATATTGTGCCGCCATATCTTTTATGTTCTAGGGTTTGTTAATATAAATGAGTCTCCTAGAAGATATGTTGTCAGAAGATGGATGAGAGAAGTTGTTTCAAATAGCTCAATCCATTGTAATATTCGGTTTGATGAGATTGGTAGGAGTAGTGAAATTGATAAAGTTTTTAGAGAAATCATTGTAGCAAATGAATATGTTGTTAATAGGTTGGTTGGTGATTTATATAAGTTGTGTCGCTATAGAGAATATATCAAAATTATAAGGATAAAGCTGAAGAGATTATGGTCGTTGCGCCACCGCCTAGTCGCAAAGATAGGTTCGCTGATATTGGTGGAAATTTTGAAAATCTAATTCTACGCTTCGTGTTCCGATCAAAATAAGGACAAAAGAATGTGGTGTACAAAAAAGGTTAAAGACTAATCGTGAGATTGCAATTAAGAAATCTTCAAAGATCCAGAAGTCGTGTCGTGTATGCGGTGGGAAAGGACACAACAGTCGTACATGTAAAGAGAAGATTTCTTTTACTTTTGTTGGGTCAAATAAAACAATGTATGTTTACATATTTTTGTTTTTATTATTTTTTTATTTTTTGTATTGAAAATTTTAAAATACTAATAAAGAAAGTCTTGTTTTTAGTATGTTTACATATTTTTGTTTTTATTATTTTATTATTTTTTGTATTGAAAATTTAAAATACTAATAATGAAAGTCTTGTTTTTATATTGCGTTTTAAGCTGCATCATTATCAGCTATTTTTTATATTGCATTTTATTATACCTCATATCATTATCAGCTAATTTTAGTAGTATTGCGTTTTAGGTAGGAATCCCCAATAGTTAAATCCTATTTATGAACAAATGAATAGTTATTGCGTTTTAACATATTACAAATTAAAAACAAACATGAAGTACATATCTTCATCATTATTTTAGCTTCTTCTTTTTCAATGTGTATTGTATTATTGCGTTTTACGTAAAATACTCTTTATATGAAATGCATTTATATAAAAGCAAAAGCACTATTTAAACATCATAATAATTTATAGATGGTAAAAGTATATCAAAGATGATGAACATAACAACCATCGTCACCTGTTCACCATCCTTACAAACATCAAAATTACTTCTATCATCTTCATTCTAGTACCACCATTAGCATTCAACATAAAAATAAAAACATCAAATAAAAACTAGAACCACAAATAGATAATTTATCAAACCACATCCATTGGAAATCAACAATCAACATTATGGATCAAAGTTGGTCTCTTCTTCAGAAGAAAATCCTAAGCTTCCTTTTGGGATTTGCTTATCACTTTAAGATTGCGTCCATAATTCCACTTGTGAAATCACTGCACTGTGAAGTCTCTCTGTAAATTTGTTTCCAGAGTTGTTGATGATTGGAATTTTAGATAATTGCTTTAAAAAGATTAATTCTTCACAGGAAGATATGTCTTTGGGGTCGAATAGATCAACTTTTCTATTATCCCAAATTACTGCAACCTTGAAACTGTCTTCAATGAACTCCCAAGATGTAACTTCTGGATCTTCAATCACCCTTTCATTTGGATTTCATACCTTTTGTTTAGAATTTTAAATACTTGTCTTGTTTGTTCTCTGTAACATGATGGTGGTATTCCTAGCTCATTCATCTTTCTCAAAACATTTTTATTGTAGTTTTCTAGAACTGATGCTATGGAATTGTATCTTATTTTGTGGCCATCAACATATTGTAGTATGAAATCTTCTCTTAAACCACCAAACTAACAATTCTTGATTAGCCATTTTGTGTGTATTTGTGATTGGGTATTGCGTGTGAACGTTATGAATATAATCTAGGGTTTTTGTTCTTTATATAATCAGTCTTCTGTTAATAAATGCGGCAGTAGTGATTTTTATTCACATAATTGAATCGATTGGTCTTATCATACGGTAATTTGTCAGGAATCCAAAAGGCTTTTTTAATTTTTTTTGATAATAATGATTTTGTTTTTTTTTGTCACTACATTGTCTTGTATCGTTTAGGGGTTTTTTTTTTCTTTATTTTTTATTGCGTTTTATATAGTGTTTTTGTTTACAGATTTAATTCTTTTGTTTATTTTTCTATACAGATCAAATAATGTTTTATCAATGTCATCAATTATTATATTCAGTTGCGTTTTAGAAAGACTATAAATAATTTTAGTTTATTAAAAAATTGTTTTATAACATTGCTTTTAAGTTATTTTGATTTACAGGTATACAATATTTAAGAATAATAATCATTTAGAGTTTTATTGCGTTATATGGATAGTAAATGAATAACTAACAGAAACATACTATTGCGTTTTATAATAACAAAGTATAAAAAAGTAGTATAAAAGACAAAATATTGTGTTTTAACATAACAAACATTTCCATCAAATATTAATTACAAAAGACATTGTGTTGCGTTTTATAATAGCAAACTATAAGACAATCAAGCTCATAAACCAACAAAAGCAAGCCTATTTTTAATCCTCTCTAAACTAGTGTCATAATCATTTTTTTAAGTTGTGCACTGAGGATGTAATACTTCTTTGAATCTTCAATAATAAAATATTTGCATTCGTTGAGACTGTGCAGTAGTATCGTTGCGATATACTTACGTCTTAAATCCTCAAGTTGTGCAGTCTGTTTGTTCACATGTTTTTTGTTTTTTGGATTCTTGATGTTTACTGGGTTTTCATATTCCTCGTTAAATCCACAATTCAATTTTCCACACTTTCACCCTCATAACTTTCCATATGACGCATACATAATATACCACAGTCGATGGGAGTTATCCTTTGTTCTCCATTTCTTCTCCATTCTTTTAGGCACTATCTTGTTTATGTTATTTGCTTTTGAATGATTAACTGATTTAAGGTAAGCAACCAAAGCATCCTCTACAAAAAAATAAATTAAATTTCAGTTAAAAAAAGATGAATTGGTTTGGTTTATATTGTGTTTTAAAAGCATAATTTTGCATAACTTAATGTTTTCTGAGGCACATTGCTTTATGAATTTGAAATCTTTGCTGCACTGTTGTCAATGATGTTTATTTCTGTCTCTTGAAGATTGAACAAGATTACATAAAAAATGCTCTTGATGGAGTATTGGCACAAGGATAATATCAAAATCTTTAATGCTTTGTATCTTTGAACCTTTAAGAATTTTGTCATATTCTGTGTGAACTCTTCTATCATCTCTTTTTTTAGTTTTTCTAATGTGTAAGGCTGCATTAAAAGAAAGAAAGTAAAAATTTATTGCGTTTAGATAAACATATATAACAACAAACATTAAACTATAAAAGTCATTGTGTTTTATACATCAATATTCAGATAATTTCAATAAAACCAAACTACTAAATAACTTCATACAAAAAGAAGAACAAAATAAAAAAAAAAACAAATTGCGTTTTAGAGATCTTACAAACATTTGAATTTTACAGAAAAAGCTTGTAGATAATTTGTCTTTTGATCTTCTTTTTTCTTCGTTCAAGATATAAGCCCATGAATTGATTATTTCTCCTGTTATGTACAATACTGGCCTCATTGTTTCTACTGCCCATCTTGACAAAGATACATGATCAGTTATTAAAAAGAGAGTGTCCCTGAAAAAAAAAATAATAATTGAATTATATATGATTTTGCATTTGTTTTTGTGTGCAAGTGTGTGATTTTTATATATAAATGTTTTTATACATTATGTCGCCTTCTACATGGAAAGCATGTTTAGAAATGTTGTTTTCAATCTTCGTTCTAACTTCATTCATTGCTATTTTTCTTTGATAGTATGGGGAACATAATGCGTCGCCTGCATTTTTCTGACGATCTGGTCATACTATCTTTGTAATTATTCCTTCTGTTTTGTTGATTTCACTTATTTGTTTGTTTTATTGAACAGATTTTTCTGGTGTTTCATACGAACCTTTTTCTGCGTTGAGGAATTATGAGTTTCCAATAACATTGTTGATTTTTTTTTCACTCACATCTTCATCAATTCTATTAAGCATTGTTTGTGTTCCTGTAATTTGAATTTATGTTTCAACTCCTTTTGTTTCTTTGCTTGTTGCCTCTTTTTGATCTTTGGAATGTGTAGCATTGCGATTAGTATCATCATCCACATTTGTTTCTTTCTCATTTGAAATTTGAGAAATTTTCATATCAAATGATGGTCCCTTATCATTTTCAATTGTTTTTTGTTTTGATATTCTTTCTGCTTCTTCGGTCTTGTTGATCATCTCCAACATTATTGATGGAGTTTCTTCACAAATGATGATGTAGAGATAAAGTATTTTCATTGTGTTTTAACAGACTTGATGGATCCTTATTGGTTTTTTGCAGGACTTGAGCCTTGTACCACAATTGTAGTATATTCATTGCGTTTTTCCAGACTTGATGGATCTTCATTGGTTTTTTTAGGACTTGAGCCTTGTACCATAATTTTAGTATCTTCATTGCGTTTTTCAGTTGTTGGAGAGCATATGATGTCATTTTCTGTTTCTTCATTTTGGCTTTGGTTCGAATTTAAGAAGCTTGATGGTGTTTGTTGATCACTTTGAGTTTCGATCATTCTTAAATCGGAAGTAACTTCGTTGCGCTTGTTAGCTACAATAAAGTCCATTCGTTTACTTTGTTATGAACAATTTCACTATTTGGATATTGTTCAATAACGTCATCTATATATTTGGATCTTTTGGAAAGATTCTTCAAAGCCTTTAAAATGATCATCTAAGGTTGACACAATATGCTGCTCATTGCTTTTTTCACGTTCATCGCTTATCAGAATTTCATCACCACTTTTTGTTGAATGTATTTCAGAAAGACCTTTTGTTTTTTCAAGTTAAATTTGTGATGGTATGAAATTACGCAATCGACATTGACTGTCTACCCACATTTTTTCTTTATTTCCTTTGGATTGTTTTTCGAAGAAAACCCTCCATGATCCTGCACTTTCTGTTGTTTTTTCAATTTCATTGGTTTTATGTTGGCTGGTTAGAGTATCTTCTAGTGCAATCCAATTTATTGCAACAATTAGTAAGGTGTTTGGTTCTTCGAGTTGAACAAAGTTTAGTTGGCTGTTAGGTTCGTCTTCATTCAGTTCTTCAACATCATCGTCATTTTTCTCTTCAGATTCATCATCATAAATTTCTTCATTTTCATTGTCGGATTCAGATGGATAAACATAATATTCAATCTCCTCATTTTTTTCTTTGCCACATTTTTCTCTTTCTTCTTTGTTTCTTTTACAAGTACCCTCCCCTCATTTTGCGCTGCGATTTCCAATTCATCTTCAAATTCTTTTAAAGTTGTAGAGTCAATTTTATCCAGAGAGAATTCTTGTTCACGATCCTCAAATCCTTGTTTTTTGTAAGCATATAGAATCTGTATAAATCATTGCGTTTTATAAAGATATCATTTAGCTTGCATATTTTGGAAACAAAAGAAAACGAGTAATTATTATTGCGTTTTATGAAGTAAATATGACATTGACTATGTAACGCTCCGCGTTTCTATACTTCTATATTTGGAAACCTTGTATCGTACTTCTATTTTTAGTAAGCGTTGTATCTTGTATTCGTCTTTCGTTGTAAATGTTGTAAACCGAGACTTGGATTGTAATGAGAAACTCGTATTTTAACAATATTATGTTAATTATAGTCATGTTACACTTATACTTGTTCATACTTTAAACGTGTAAACGTATTCGTGGTACTCTCAATCGTAAACGTGTGATAACTCGCAAACTTGGTTTGTATTGCGTAAACGAGACTCAAACGTGAAGTTTTTAATCGTTAAACTAAATTCGTTACGAAAATATAATTATCTATTCATTTATTAAGTTAATTAATTAAATTAATTAATTAAATTAGTTAATAAAATTAATTAATTTATTTTTACAAAAATGCTATTTTATAAATATATCAACATTTAGGATTAAAGGTTAATAAATACATATATATATTTTTTTTATAAAATCCAAGGTCTAAATTGTAATTCTTGAATTCTAATTCAGGGACTAATCTTGCCACTTTTGGTAAATTGTTTAAAGGTTTTTAATTAAAAATAATAATATATATAAATAATATACCAAAACCGGATCCGCGGGACTCGAACCCAGGACCTCCGGTTCACCAAACAAAGCCTCAACCACTCCACCACTCACACCACATATGAAGGAACCTGGAAACACAAAGCATTTAAGCTTTGTTTCCGGGTCGGATCCCGACGCAAAGGAGGGCGGCAGCAGTGGGTTTTGGGCGGGATTGGTTTTTTGAGTTTTTTTATCAACTTTTAACACTTAATAACCCACCTAAACTCACCTAACAACTAACCTAACTCATCCCTATAAAACCCACCTCTAATCCAAGCACTTTTCACTTTAATCTCCTCAAATCTCTCTCAAAACCTTCCAAATCAGCTACAAAATTACAAGTTCGAGCAGAATTACTCATCTTCACTAAAGTGAGTGTAACTCACTCATTTCTTAACAAAATCCTTCCATTCTTTTTCCCACTTGCTTGGATTAACCTAAGGATCATGTCCATTGGTTTTCCATGGAAAACCAAGCTCTGGAATGACCAGAAAAAGGTTCCAAAGTGGACTGTTTTACTTTATGTTCTCATAAACTTGTTTAATCTCTTACTTTTCTCATTCATCCTAGTGTTCTTGAACTCCTAATCACATGTATGATTATGGGGACTAACCTAGGTTGTTAAACTTGTAAATAGGAGTGTTTAATCACTCCAAACTTTCTGTTTTTGAAGAGCATTGAGCTCACAAGTGATGCAAGTTCTTAAACTTGTTCATGTGTGTCCACCAAGGAAGCTTGGGCTATCCTAACTTGAGACCACACATCACTTGATGATTTTCATCAAGATCCCAAGATAGTTTGCTAGACTTAAAGTGTCACAACCCCACAAAGCCGTTGACGATTGTCCTCGTGTGCTCGTCGGGTTGTTGAATACTTGGCTACTTGGTATCTAGATGACACCTTATCATTCTTGTTTTTACATTCTTGTATAGTATATAGTTCTTGTACCCTCCTTGTTACCAATGGTAACTTGTGTAGTGGTGAACATAATCCGAGGTTCAAAGTGGATGGTTTAACCTCCCACCTCATACTTGACATACATGACACTAGAGGTTACAAAGTGGATGGTTCATCCTCCCACCTCCTACATGATTATAATGATATATATATAACTATATTATAATTCTAAAACCGAAACCTTGATAATGAACTTATAATCACCTATCAAGCTATTAAGTTTAACACTAAAGTATGTAATTCCTTGTCACGATTCTAATAGGCCCCGAACCTACGAAATCACACCCAACTCGTAAGAGTTACTATAGTGTCAAGAACGAGTGTTACATCTTAGTGAATACTTTCGTATCATAATACTTTATCAAACTTATTTTTAATCATGCTCGAATACTCCTAATCTCCCGTTGAAACTCTATACTCATACGCCTCGTTTCCTCTTGTAGGATAATTCGGCGTCATCCTCGAACTAACGTCTTCACGGATTGTCAAGTGTAGAAAAGACTTAGCAAAACCGTGAGTACACTCGACCCACTTTGTTTATAACACTTTTCAGGTGTAACATGTTTCCATATACAAAATCACGAACACTTAAACTTTATGAAACACACAAACGATCCCATATACATGAAAGCTTGAATCTTATACTTGATGCTTGTCTTGGATATTCGTATTGCTATGCTTTAGTCATTAACTATTTTTAGCCTTCGTTTGACATGCTTAGCGCTATAGGAATTCACGCATCCACCTCCATCGTGTTATTCGTGAGGTCATGTTAAAACATCGTGATTGCGTTAAGGGTTTGATTATTAGTATTACATGCCTTGATATTGCTCTTGTATAGATTGGTTGCCATGTGGATTGTTTAAACTTATTCGTATACGTATGCTATGCCTAAACTTGTGTACTTGCCTTTGCTTTCGCATTGACATTATTTTAAAACATGTTACAGGTTGAAGGAGATGACGCTATGAAAACAATATAGCAAGGACTAGATACACACAAATTAGACGTTAGGTTTAATGTCGACGTATCAATTTTGTTATGACTTTGCAAATGTTATGTTGTTCTTTGTTTTGTTACATTGATATTTGACAATTCTTATGAAATGAAATATGGTTTAATTAATTATTATCACTAAATAATGTTGTGAGCAATGAGCAATCTTGTTTTCGTCTCATCCCGATGTTTCCACCATCGGTTGGGGTGTTACAGATTGGTATCAGAGCCATAACTATAGGGAATTAGGTAGAATTGCCATGTTCGACCTAGTCTATAGTTCTAAGTACCCATTGTGACCATTCTCGATTATGCTTAAAACTTTATGCTTCCTACTTTGCTTCTCTCTTTCCTTTTGGTCTTAATACATATACATGGTGTCTTCCTATGACACTTTTACACAATACACGTTTTGACGCTTGAAGACACTCGTAATATAAACGAGACGACTTCACTAAAATAGGTGTGAAAACTGCAATTTGGTGAACGAGTCTCAATCCGCTATACTTATTCTTTTTGCACGCAATTATGCCATCAATTAGGAGTGAAATCCAAACCTTGATGGAAAATTTCCAACTCAAAACTCTAGTGGACCCTTACCAACGAATCGGAATTTGCTCTTCGTTTGGTAAGTACCAACCACACTTAGGATACGAAATCGTCAAGTTAGGGGTGAAACCCGCACCTTGTCGATTAAGTCCCATTCCTTGATTTTCACTCTCGCCAAAGTCTCGATTTTCCGATCGGTTAGAGACGTGTAGTAACTGGAAGGGTAAAATGTCGTTAGTCGCTTCTCGACGAGAGCATTTTACCTATAGGCCAAAGCACGTTTCTCTAATTCGAAAAGATCTTCGATTCACTTTGGAATTGTCGACGATTCTCTACCCGAACATTCCCATGTTTTACGAGCCTATTCTTTTTATGTGACTCAAATTTTATGTGTTTTGATACTTGTTACTCTTTCATTTCAAACCGTTACACACTCGCACATTTATCGCAATAAAAAACAATACTAATCCTCGTAAACAAACTAAATTTATACTCTTTATTTGTATTCATACGTGAGTATACATGTTATACTTGTTGAACTCATGCAAACTATGTGAACCATACTTAATGAACACATGCTTCTTATGTGAAATTTATGTGAATTTTATTAATACTCATGCATGCAAAACCTATTTTCTTTATTACAATCAAGTCTCATGCTTTTGTCTTGTTTACAACCTCTAGATGCCTCCTTTCCGTAACTCGTTGAACCGCCTCAAGAAGTCCAAGAAGACGGATTCCCAGAAGGAATCCAACAACAAGGACTCGATATCGAAGCAAGAACTGATTGGGCTCGTTTCGGAGCAAATGGCCGGGCAATTGGCTAAGATCATACCCGACATTGTTAGCCAAATCCACACCATACACACCGAAGCCACACCTAAATCATCCGCTGATTCCAAAGCCGATACCCCCAAACCATCTTACCAATTCAAGCATTTCATGGCTTGTAAACCAGTGGAATTCACTGGCATGGACGGTGTTACCGCCATGATCAATTGGTTTGATTCAATGGAGCTTATCTTCCTTCAGGGCGACTGCCCTGAGGAACTCCGAACCCTTAATGCCACCGAGGTCTTCCGCAAGAGAGCCCTCGAGTGGTGGACCACCGAACGAAACACGCGTGGAAACGAAGCAGCCCATGCGATGACTTGGGAAGAGCTTAAGGAGCTCATGAAGGAGCAATTATGTCCTCCCCATGAGACCCAGAAACTTGAAAACGAGTTCTGGAATCTCACACAACAGGGGAGCGACGCTGAAGGATTGATTGCGCGCTTTAAACAGTTAAGTATCATTTGCCCTGGGCAAGTCGATACTGTTCCCAAGTCAATCGCCAAGCTCATCCGTTGCCTCTCACCGGTGATCATGAACCATGTAGCCGCTGCCAACCCGAAAACCCTCGAGGAAGCCTATGCCATAACCCTCCAACTCAACCATAACTGCATCCTTCAGGGGGCCTACGACAAGGTCCCTACGAAGCATGCGCACCAAGCCATTGCCAACACCACCGAATCACCTACCCCTCCAGCCAAAAATCCCCACAACAAGAACAAGAAGCGGAAGGCTTCTTCTCAAAACAATGATGTCGTCACTCCGCCTACCCAAAACACCAACCAACCTGGACAAGGTTACATTGGCTCTCACCCCAAGTGTACCAATTGCAACTACCATCTCCCTGTTGGCACCTCATGCCGAAAATGTGCCAACTGTAATAGGTTGGGACACCTATCCAACTACTATCGCCTACCCCAGAACCAGCAAACCCAAGCCCTTTTACCCAATCCTCACCCAAACCGCCAAACCCAAGCTACACCTGGTCGACCCTGCTACAATTGTGGCGATCCTGACCATTTCGCCAACGTTTGCCCGAAACGCACCAACAACCAACAGCAACAACAAACCGAACCTGTGAAAGGACGAGCTTTCGTTCTCACCTCAGCTCAAGCCCAAAGTTCGAATGACGTCATCACTGGTACGTCCTTGTGAACCATATCTATGCTATTTGTCTGTTTGATACTGGCACGGATAGAAGTTTTGTATCCGTTGAATTTGAACCCTTGCTTAAGTGCGAACGAACTAAAATGCCTAATCCTTTTGCTGTCGAAGTCGCTAATGGTAAGACCATCTCCGTTGACTCTGTTCTTTTTGGTTGCTCCCTAATCTTAAATGATCATAAGTTTTCCATCAACCTCATACCTATGCAAATGGGTAGCTTTGACGTCATAGTAGGCATGGACTGGCTTAAGCGAGTTCGCACTGAAGTCGTTTGTTCTGAGAAATTCATTCGCCTTCCCCTACCTCAAGGTGACTCTTTACACGTCTATGGTGAGAAACCTTCTAAGGGTCTCAAGCTTATGTCGTGCATCAAAGTGAACAAGTACTTGCGTAAGGAATACTTTGCCTTTCTCGCCCACGTTGTGGAAAAGTAAGACAAAGGTCCTAGCATAAGTGATGTTCCTATCGTTTGTGAGTTCCCTTCTGTTTTCCCCGAGGATCTCCCTGGTCCTCCGCCTCCTCGAGCTGTGGATTTTCGTATTGACCTCATTCCTGGCGCAACTCCTGTTGCGAAGGCTCCCTATCGTTTAGCACCCTCGGAGATGCAAGAGCTATCAAGCCAACTTCAAGAGCTTCTTGATAAAGGCTTTATACGCCCTAGTACTTCCCCTTGGGGCACTCCCGTGTTGTTCGTCAAGAAGAAAGATGGGACTTTTCGGATGTGCATTGATTATCGTGAGCTCAATAAACTTACAGTCAAAAACCGATACCCACTTCCTCGTATTGACGATCTCTTCAATCAATTGCAAGGCGCGAAGTGCTTTTCAAAGGTTGACCTCCGTTCTGGCTATCATCAACTTCAGGTTTCCGAGGAAGATGTACCCAAAACCGCATTTCGCACACGTTATGGACACTACGAGTTCGTGGTCATGCTTTTTGGTTTGACCAACACTCCTGTAGTGTTTATGGATCTCATGAACCGTGTGTGTAAGCCTTTTCTCGATCATTTCGTCATTGTATTCATCGACGATATCCTAATCTACTCCAAGACGAAAGAAGAACATGGACGACATTTGCGTCTCATTCTTCAGCTTTTGCAAACCGAACGTCTTTATGCCAAATTCTCCAAGTGTGAATTTTGGCTAAAAGAGGTTCAATTCTTAGGTCACACCGTCAATGAACTTGGTATTCTTGTTGACCCTGCAAAGATAGAAGCTGTGAAGAATTGGATTGCACCTAAGTCGCCCTTTGAAATTCGTTCGTTTCTTGGCCTAGCTGGGTATTATCGCCGTTTCATCTCGAACTTCTCGAAGATTGCCGTTCCTTTGACTTCGTTGACTCAAAAAGATAAACCTTTTGTTTGGGGTCCCGAACAAGAAGAATCTTTCCAAACGCTCAAGGACATGCTTTGTAATGCTCCTATTCTCACTCTCCCCGATGGGAATGACGATTTCGTCGTGTATTGCGATGCCTCTAACCAGGGTCTTGGTTGCGTTCTCATGCAACGGGACAAAGTAATCGCTTACGCGTCGAGACAACTCAAAATTCATGAGAAAAACTATACTACTCACGACCTTGAACTTGGTGCAGTTGTTTTTGCATTAAAGATTTGGCGACACTACCTTTATGGTACAAAGTGTACGGTCTTTACCGACCATAAGAGCCTCCAACACATCTTTGATCAAAAGGAACTCAACATGCGTCAACGTCGTTGGGTAGAATTGTTAAACGACTACGACTGCGATATCCGCTACCACCCTGGTAAGGCGAATGTCGTGGCCGATGCACTTAGTCGTAAGACTCATGTCAAGAGTGCTCATTGCTACCAAATCGTGGAAAAACTCAATGAGTTAATTCGACAAGCACAATTTGCCGTCATTAACGAGGGTAACCTCGATAACGAGTTGAATTGTGGAATCGAAAACCCACTCGAAGCTAAGCCTGATTGTATTCTTTACTACCATAGTCGCATTTGGATTCCCGGTCGTCTCAATCTTCGGAGTACTTTGATGACGAAGCTCACAAATCCCGATACTCCGTTCATCCTGGAGCTGATAAGATGTATCATGACTTGCGCGCATCCTATTGGTGGCCTGGAATGAAACGTGATATCGCTCTCTACGTCTCCAAATGCCTTACGTGTTCCAAAGTCAAGGCAGAACATCAACGTCCCTCCGGTTTGCTCGAACAACCAGAAATTCCGGTCTGGAAATGGGAGAGAATAGCCATGGATTTCATCCGAAATTGCCTCGTACCTCGTCTGGTCACGACAGCATTTGGGTTATCATCGATCGTTTGATCAAATCCGCACACTTCCTCGCCATTCATGAAGATTACAAAGTCGAGAAACTGGCTCGTATTTACACGAGTGAAATCATTAGTCGTCACGGTACTCCTCTTGATATTATTTCTGATCGTGATGCTCGTTTCAGTTCTCGCTTTTGGCAAACTTTCCAATCCGCCCTTGGCACTCGTTTGAATCTTAGCACCGCTTTTCATCTTCAATCTGATGGTCAGACCGAGCGTACTATTCAAACTCTATAGGATATGCTTCGATCATGCGTAATCGATTTTGGCGGCAACTGGGATTTGCACTTACCCTTGGTAGAATTATCGTACAACAACAGCTATCACGCAAGTATTCAAATGGCTCCATTTGAAGCACTGTATGGTCGCAAATGCCGTTCGCCTATTTGTTGGCACGAGATCGGAGACGTACAACTCACCGGTCCCGAACTTATACAAGAGACGACGGACAAGATCCTACAGATTCGTGACAACTTGCTCAAAGCTCGAAGCCGACAAAAGAGTTATGCTGATATAAGACGCAAACCTTTGGAATTCGACGTAGGTGACCACGTACTTCTCAAGGTTGCACATTGGAAAGGTGTTGTTCGTTTTGGTAAGAAAGGCAAACTCGCTCCTCGATATGTGGGTCCTTTCAAGATTCTCGAAAGGATAGGCACGGTAGCGTATAGACTGGATCTACCTAAAACGCTCAGCAATGTTCATCCTGTGTTTCATGTTTCGAATTTGAAGAAGTGTCTAGCCGAAGAGGGACTTCAAGTTCCACTCGAAGATCTTCAGATCAACGATACTTTGCACTTTGTGGAGAAACCGGTCGAAACCATGAACCGAGGAACCAAGCAACTGAGGCGCAGTCGTATTCCTATTGTCAAGGTTTGATGGGAAGGTAAACGTGGCGCCGAATTCACTTGGGAACTTGAAAGTGATTTGAAGACTAAGTATCCATATCTATTCGTTACATCTTCCTAAATTTCGTGACGAAATTTCCTAAAGGAGGGGGAGACTGTAACGCTCCGCGTTTCTATACTTTCTATATTTGGAAACCTTGTATCGTACTTCTATTTTTAGTAAGCGTTGTATCTTGTATTCGTCTTTCGTTGTAAATGTTGTAAACCGAGACTTGGATTGTAATGAGAAACTCATATTTTAACAATATTATGTTAATTATAGTCATGTTACACTTATACATGTTCATACTTTAAACGTGTAAACGTATTCGTGGTATTCTCAATCGTAAACGTGTGAAACTCGCAAACTTGGTTTGTGTTGCGTAAACGAGACTCAAACGTGAAATTTTTAATCGTTAAACTAAATTCGTTACGAAAATATAATTATCTATTCATTTATTAATTTAATTAATTAAATTAATTAATTAAGTTAATTAATTAAATTAATTAATTAAATTAGTTAATAAAATTAATTAATTTATTTTTACAAAAATACTATTTTATAAATATATCAACATTTAGGATTAAAGGTTAATAAATACATATATATATTTTTATATAAAGTCCAAGGTCTAAATTGTAATTCTTGAATTCTTAACTTCAGGGACTAATCTTGCCATTTTTGGTAAATTGTTTAAAGGTTTTTAATTAAAAAAAATAATATATATAAATAATATACCAAAACCGGATCCGCGGGACTCGAACCCGGGACCTCCGGTTCACCAAACAAAGCCTCAACCACTCCACCACTCACACCACATATGAAGGAACCCGGAAACACAAAGCATTTAAGCTTTGTTTCCGGGTCGGATCCAGACGCAAAGGAGGGCGGCAGCAGCGGGTTTTGGGCGGGATTGGGTTGGTTTTTTGAGTTTTTTTTATCAACTTTTAACACTTAATAACCCACCTAAACTCACCTAACAACTAACCTAACTCATCCCTATGAAACCCACCTCTAATCCAAGCACTTTTACACTTTAATCTGCCTCAAATCTCTCTCAAAACCTTCCAAATCAGTTGCAAAATTACAAGCTCGAGCAGAATTACTCATCTTCACTAAAGTGAGTGTAACTCACTCATTTCTTAACAAAATCCTTCCATTCTTTTTCCCACTTGCTTGGATTAACCTAAGGATCATTTCCATTGGTTTTCCATGGAAAACCAAGCTCTGGAATGACCAGAAAAAAGTTCCAAAGTGGACTGTTTTTCTTTATGTTCTCATAAACTTGTTTAATCTCTTACTTTTCTCATTCATCCTAGTGTTCTTGAACTCCTAATCACATGTATGATTACGGGGACTAACCTAGGTTGTTAAACTTGTAAATAGGAGTGTTTAATCACTCCAAACTTTCTGTTTTTGAAGAGCATTGAGCTCACAAGTGATGCAAGTTCTTAAACTTGTTCCTGTGTCCACCAAGGAAGCTTGGGCTATCCTAACTTGAGACCACACATCACTTGATGATTTTTCATCAAGATCCCAAGATAGTTTGCTAGACTTAAAGTGTCACAACCCCACAAAGCCGTTGACGATTGTCCTCGTGTGCTCGTCGGGTTGTTGAATACTTAGCTACTTGGTATCTAGATGACACCTTATCATTCTTGTCTTTACATTCTTGTATAGTATATAGTTCTTGTACCCTCCTTGTTACCAATGGTAACTTGTGTAGTGGTGAACATAATCCGAGGTTCAAAGTGGATGGTTTAACCTCCCACCTCATACTTGACATACATGACACTAGAGGTTACAAAGTGGATGGTTCATCCTCCCACCTCCTACATGATTATAATGATATATATATATAACTATATTATAATTCTAAAACCGAAACCTTGATAATGAACTTATAATCACCTATCAAGCTATTAAGTTTAACACTAAAGTATGTAATTCCTTGTCACGATTCTAATAGGCCTCGAACCTACGAAATCACACCCAACTCGTAAGAGTTACTATAGTGTCAAGAACGAGTGTTACATCTTAGTGAATACTTTCGTATCATAATACTTTATCAAACTTATTTTTAATCATGCTCGAATACTCCTAATCTCCCGTTGAAACTCTATACTCATACGCCTCGTTTCCTCTTGTAGGATAATTCGGCGTCATCCTCGAACCAACGTCTTCACGGATTGTCAAGTGTAGAAAAACTTAGCAAAACCGTGAGTACACTCGACCCACTTTGTTTATAACACTTTTCGGGTGTAACATGTTTCCATATACAAAATCACGAACACTTAAACTTTATGAAACACACAAACGATCCCATATACATGAAAGCTTGAATCTTATACTTGATTCTTGTCTTGGATATTCGTATTGCTATGCTTTAGTCATTAGCTATTTTTAGCCTTCGTTTGACATGCTTAGCGCTATAGGAATTCATGCATCCACCTCCATCGTGTTATTCGTGAGGTCATGTTAAAACATCGTGATTGCGTTAAGGGTTTGATTATTAGTATTGCATGCTTTGATATTGCTCTTGTATAGATTGGTTGCCATGTGGATTGTTTAAACTTATTTGTATACGTATGCTATGCCTAAACTTGTGTACTCGCATTTGCTTTCGCATTGACATTATTTTAAAACTTGTTACAGGTTGAAGGAGATGACGCTATGAAAACAATATAGCAAGGACTAGATACACACAAATTAGACGTTAGGTTTAATGTTGACGTATCAATTTTGTTATGACTTTGCAAATGTTATGTTGTTCTTTGTTTTGTTATATTGATGTATTTGACAATTCTTATGAAATGAAATATGGTTTAATTAATTATTGTCACTTAATAATGTAGTGATCAATGAGCAATCTCGTTTTCGTCTCATCCCGATGTTTCCGCCATCGGTTGGGGTGTTACATGTCACACCCCGACCCGCAGCGGAAAAGGTGATCGGGGCATGATTGAGTTTTCATCAAAGCTCATGACATTTATTATAATGTTTCATATTTATTATTACAATTTTAAGGAGATTATACAATCAAATCATACAAGTACAACATGTTCTATACATCTTTCTAGACTTCATTATTTTTCTTCTAAGGCAATTTCCTATGTGTTCATTGCTTCATCCTGTCCACCTGTATCATGTGTAAAAATGGTTTTTGGGTCAACAAAAAGTTGGCGAGTGAATCCTATGAAAAACCTTTAAACGTGTTTATTGTATTGATTATAAAATAAGTGCATAACCACATATGAGTAAATGTAGGTGTAAATTTATTCACAATACACATAATATTAAATATTGCACACACATACAACAATTGATTGTTTTGAGGCACGCGTTGTTCAACTCGTCTCACACGAGGAACTGATGGGCCTAATGAATGAGTTTTGAGGCACGCGTTGTTCTACGAACTGATGGGCCTAATGAATGAGTTTTAAGACACGCGTTGTTCAACTCGTCTCCCACGAGGAACTGATGGGCCTAACAAATAATTTGCATACAACTTGACAATATGTAATACATAACAACAAAAAAATATTTACATTCTAAGTTTAGATCATAATATGGTATAGCACGAGTTTGAATAAGCGAATTAGTTTAAGCGACACATGATACACCCCAAAACATGAATAAAAAGGGAAATTTGTAAGAAGTCACTCACAGTGGGTGCGTTTCTTGGATTGATGATGAATGCGCACGAATTCGGATTTAATCGGCAAGGGAACTAACCTAAATAATAACATAATAGTTCCATAAATAAATAAACTCTTATTTGAGATTAGTATTTTTAATTTGTGTTCTTAATGGGATTGTTCGGTTTATTTTTGTGAGTTCAAGGAAATTTTCTAACTTTAAAAATATAATTATTAAGTATTTTTAATTGATTTTTAAATAAAATAAATAAATAAAAG
Organism: Scalesia atractyloides; assembly: GCA_947069175.1. Classification (NCBI taxonomy): domain Eukaryota; kingdom Viridiplantae; phylum Streptophyta; class Magnoliopsida; order Asterales; family Asteraceae; genus Scalesia; species Scalesia atractyloides. The sequence continues at coordinate 4,718,412 of CAMTDV010000030.1, forward strand.
AAAAATAAAAATTTTGACTTTTTGACCAGTTGACCGTTGACCGTTTGACTGTTGACCGGTTCGGTCGTGTATTTGTTTGCACTGAGTGAGGTTCGAACTTGTGACCTCCCGTACGCGTGCACGCAGCTCTACCAACTGAGCTACGTGTCTAACCCGAAATATTTCTGTTTTTAATTATATTTATATACTATTTAATTTAATCAGAAATCATTTATTTTTAAAAAGGATTTAATTATATCTGACCGGTGCACACAACAGGTCTCGAACCCGTGGACTGTGTGTCTAACCTGGTTAATATACTGATTTTTATTATACTTAATATCTTACCGTGAGTTGATCCGGTTCGTTATAAAAAGAACATTTTTATTTCAGAGAGTGAGGTTGTGTCAGGGATCGAACTCGAGACGTGTGTTAATTGTTTGCACACAGTCCACCGCTGGACTGTGTGTCTAACCCGTTTATATAACTTGTTTTAATTAATCTTATAAACATCATCGACTTCGTCTTCTTCGCTCAAAGACTCAGATGACGATTATTCAACTGTTCTTGATTGAGTCGTTCATCGAACATATTACTGGTTGAAATGTAATGAATAAAATGAGTTAAGGTATCGAATGTACCGATCAGACTGTATTTTCTCAGAATTCCGGCAATGGACGTCGGCTCTGATTTGTGTATTCCGTCTGATTGAATCAATTAACAGTTTTGTTCGATTAGTTATGAAATTGGGGTACTAAACAAGGATTAACAGAAGGTTTGAATGATTATACCGATTCACAGCGTGAGTTTGGAAATTCCAGAGGTTTTCCGGCGAGAGCAGAATATTCCGGCTACGTCGTCTGGGATTGATTCTGGTTGATGGATTGAAGTTAGTAATAGTCTAACAATGGATTGAAAACCGAAAGAGTCGAGGTATTTACCGTTTTGATGAAAGTCTCGGTTTTCCGGCGAAGTCCGATGATTGCAGAAAATCTCCGGCGAGTGAAATTGGTTCGAGAAATGGTGCGATTTTGAGCGAAATGGTTTCCAGAGACTTGGGTGTGTATTTATAGGGAAGAATCACAATGAATTGGGTCTGATTTCAGTCTTGATTCGTTGGTCAGCCTTTCTCCGACGGTTATGACTGATGTCACGGGATTAGTCATCGGTTATAACCGATGTTGAGGTTAATGCATACGTTAAGTCAAAAGAAACCGTCGATAATTGGCGAAATCGTCGGATTTTCCGATGACTGCGAAATGGGCGCGCTGTTGACTGAATTCAATTTCAAGTTTTATTATATGTATTATTTGTTTCGATATATCAAAAAATAACACAAGTGGCGGAGTGGTGAGACATGTGCTTGTTAAATCTTTGAGGTTTCATCCGGCTGACCCGGGTTCGAAACCCGGCAGCCGGTTTATTTTTTATTTATTTTATTTTCACTTTTTATCAATTATAGTTTTTAAATTCTAAATTGTTTATTAATTATGTATTGTTTAAAATTAAAATAACTCATAAATACGCAACGAAATTTTTAACTGAATGTTCGGTTAATAAACGAAGCGGGTTTGGTTAACCCGGTTTTTGACGGATGTTACAGTATCCCCTACTTTTAGAAATTTCGTCCCGAAATTTAAGTAGTGGCGTGTTTGACTCATAAGGATGGTGTTTTAATTTGACAGTTACATACTTAAAAGGGGGTAAGAGTTTAAATTTTGTTTGAGGCGGTAACGTTCCTTGTAAGGGTTGAATACCCTGCTACTGTAACATCCGTAAAAAACCGGGTTAACCAAACCCGCTTCGTTTATTAACCGAACAACCAGTTAAAAATTTCGTTGCGTATTTAATGCTCAAATTAATTTTAAACGATACATAATTAATAAGTATATTAGAATATAAAATTTATATTTGAAAATGTATTAAAAATAGTGAATTAAAAATAAAATGCTGAAGCCGGGTTTCGAACCCGGGTCAGCCGAGAATCATCCAAGCCTTAACACACACACATCCAACCACTCCGCCACTTGTGTTTCTTGTTGATTTATTGATTCAGTTAATTCATATAATAAAAACTAAAGTCGAATTCGGTCACTCAAGTCACTCTCGCCGGAAATCCCGACGAAATCGTCAATCATTGACGTTATCTTTTGGCATAACGGATACAATTATAGCAGCGCCGGTTATAACTGAAAACTTTAAGGTCATTTATTCAAATCATCAAATCGTAACCGAATAACTTGAATTCAAAACCGGAAATACAATTAAAACTAAGATATACTTTATTCATCAGTGAGCTCGCGAGTTTATCAAAATTACACTCTTCTTTTCGCTCAGAAAACCTCGCCGCAGTCGCCGGAATTCTCTGCAAAGTAACCGGAAATTATCGCCGGAAAACCGAATTCATTCCATCCTTTCTTCTTACTCTAAAATAAGATCTTAGAGTTCATACCGACATCACCCACACTCACCTTAAACCCCTGAAGAATCTCTGTCGCAAGAAATTTCACTCGCCGGAATTCTCTGCAAGTCGCCGGAAAACCGAGACTTTCATCTACACTGTAATTACCTCGACTTTTCTGTTTCATTCCATTATTAGACAAATTCTAACATCACTCCATTACCCAGAATCAACCCCAGACGACATTGCCGGATTTTCTGTTTTCGCCGGAAAACTTCTGGAATTTCGGAAACTCGCTATCAACCGGTATGATCATTCAAACCTACTGATAATTGTTACTCAGTAGTTCAATTTCACATCTAATCCCTCCAAACTGTTAATTTATCCTAACAGCCGAAGGTCACCAAAACAGAGCCGACGAATCATTGCCGGATTTCTGAAGAAGACAATCTATTCGGTACTTTCTTTCCCCAAACCCTTCTGTTCAATACTTTTCAATTGTTCATGTTATTCGTTAACCGAATTAATCAAGTAACAGCATGGTTAACCGTTGTCGGTGTTTTGAACGAAGAAGATGAAGTTCTAGTATGATTATAAGATTAATTAAAATCGGTATTATAAACGGGTTAGACACATAGTCCAGCGGTGGACTGTGTGCAAACAATACGCATACGTCCCGAGTTCGATCCTTGACACACGCACCTTCGCTGTAATAAAATGTCTTTTTTTTTTAAAACTGAACCGGATCCACAACAGTAAGATGTTAAGTATAATAAAAACCAGAATATTTACCAAGTTAGACACACAGTCCAGCGGTGGACCGTGTGCCAAACTAAATCACAGGTCCCGGGTTCGAGACCTGTGGGGAGCACCGAGTCGATACATTAAATCCTTTTTAAAATAAATGATTTTCGGATTAACTTAATTAGTGTATAAATATAATTAAAAACAGAAATATTTCGGGTTAGACACGTAGCTCAGTTGGTAGAGCTGCCTGCACGCGTACGAGAGGTCTCGGGTTCGAGTCCTGCCCGGCGCATACATACACACAATAGAACCGGTCAAAAAGTCAACAGTCACAGTCAAACAGTCAACGCTTATGGTCAATGGTCAAAAGTCAACATTTTTTTTATTATTTTTATTTATTTATTTAAATTAAAAATCAATTAAAAATACTTAAAAATAACATTTCTAAAGTTAGAAAATAGCCTTAAACTCACAAAATATATCCAAAAATCCTACTAAAATTGATTAATAAAATCCGTTTATTTACCGAACCATTATGTTATTATCTAGATTAGTTTCACTCGTGGTTAAATCCAACTTCGTGCGCACTCATCATCAATCCAAGAAACGCAACCACTGTGAGTGAATCTTACAACTCCCCTTTTTATTACATGTTTTGGGGTGTATCATGTGTCGCTTAAACTAATTTGTTTATTCAAACTCGTGCCATACCATATTATGATTTAAACTTAGAATGTAAATATTGTTTGTAGTTATGTATTACATATTGTCAAGTTGTATGCAAATTATTTGTTAGGCCCATCAGTTCCTCGTGGAAGACGAGTTGAACAACGCGTGCCTTAAAACTCATTCATTAGGCCCATCAGTTCGTAGAACAACGCGTGCCTTAAAACTCATTCATTAGGCCCATCAGTTCCTCGTGGGAGACGAGTTGAACAACTCGTGCCTCAAAACTATCTATTATTGTATGTGTGTGCATTATTTAATATTAAGTGTTTTGTGAATAAGTTTACATCTATATTTACTCATATGTGGTTATGCACTTTATTTTATCATCAATTCAATAAACTTGTTCAAATGTTTTTCATAGGATTCACTCGCCAACTTTTTGTTGATCCAAAAACCATTTTTACACATGATACAGGTGAACAGGATGAAGCAAGGAAAACATAGGAAATGCCTTAGAAGAAAATATGTGTAGAACATGTTGTAATTATGATTGTATGATCTCCTTTAAATTGTAATAATAAATATGAAACATTATAATAAATGTCATGAGCTTTGTTGAAACCCAATCATGCCCCGATCACCTTTTCCGCAGCGGGTCGGGGTGTGACAGATTGGTATCAGAGCTTTTGACTATAGGGATATAGGATAGGTTATTAGACCCTTAGAGCCTATACTATAGTTGATTAGATTTTAATTGTTTATGTGGTTATATGCAAACTCATGATGTTTATTTCTTTCATATTTATTACATACACAAATGCATGCAAACACTTCCGATACTACATTTTGTGATACATAGTGGATTATACTTACAGTCAAACATACATACTTACATACATATTCATCATACATATTTCAATGATCACATATTCGAATCATCTTCATACTTCCGTTATTCAAGATTTTGTCGCATTTTTCATTTTTCAAATCTCATCAAAGTGAGTTCTACGACGGGCATGTAGTAACTGTATGGGTACAAGTACCGGTAGTCGGAACGTCCTGTCTAGGTTGGTATTCGTATAAATCTAATATAACGGACCAGTTTGCCTACCTGGGGACTAACGATGAGAGTACGAAGGACCTATTAGGCCAAAGCATGCCACACCAAACGTCGTTCGAACTAACCCCACTTTGAGGTGTAACCGTGTCCACACTTGGACACATTCCGAATATTATACGTTACATACATATTTCTCGAATTTCTCCGGGTTTTAGTGTACGTAACCAGGCTAACACATGCGAACCATATGAAAAACCCGGTAATCATGGGGGCCCACATGATTACGAAGGTGAAGTATGGCGGCATGCAAGGCCCAATCACGAGCAAAGCCCAAGACATCCTATGGATGTAGTTGATTTATTATTTTATATTTATTTTATGAATGTTCATTCCTAAATACGACACATGATCCCTAAAACATCCAACTCATACTCTTGATATGTATTCCTTGTAGATGTCTTCTAGTCTCGCTCGTAGGAAGATGAGATCAGGAAAAACCCGTGAGCGCATGGCTGCCCAAATCGCTCAAACAAATGGCTGCCGTAATACCCAACATTGTAGTTCAAGTTCAACAAGCCCTTACCGCAAATCCCATCAACCCAATCAACCAAGAAGATCAAAATGTTATCAACCCTCCCCCAAATACCACTAAATGCACCTTCAAGCATTTCAAATCCTGCGACCCTCCAAAATACGAAGGGACTGAAAGTGTCACCGCTCTCCTCCATTGGTTTGAAGAAATGGAAAAACACTTTTCTAAATTGCGATTGCCCCGATGATCGCAAAGTGCGATATGCTACCAGTCGTTTACTTGGAATAGCACTTACTTGGTGGAATACAGAGAAGGCCAAACGAGGTGTTGAAGATGCTATGACTTTGACTTGGGAAGAGTTGAAGGAAATCATGACAAGACGGTTTTGCCCAAGGAGTGAAATCAAGAAATTAGAGGATGAATTCTATTCGTTGAAACAAAAGGAAGGCGACCACACCACGTACAAAAAGAGATTCCTCGAATTAAATCAAATGGTTCCCAACTTGTTCACTCCCCTCTACCGTTTGATCGAGCACTACATTCGAGGTCTTCCTTCAAAAATTCAAGACCTGTAATAAGTACCACACCTGCAACCTTGGAAGCAGCAATGGAGTTAGCTACAGAGCTCACCGAGAACCGCATCCGGAACAAAGACTTCAAGGAGGAGAAGAAGAAGGATAAAGCATCGACTGAAACCTCAAACTCCACCCAAACCGAATCCCCTTCTCAACCCATTTCTAAGAGAAAACGAGATGGGCAACTTTTCGCTGTCACCCAACGCAATCAACCAGTCTCACAAGCCGTACCCCTCCAAGCTATCCCAATCACCCAAGTAGCACCCAACTCAACTTACCCAAATAAGAAACCTTACCTTGGACCTCACCCTCAATGTAACACCTGTTTTTATCACCATCCATCTACCTTACATTGTCGGCTATGTGCGAATTGTGGACGCTATGGTCATTTGAGCAAGGTTTGCCGCACCCCTCAAAACCAAACCTCACCCCCTACTCAAAACATGATCCAAACATATCAACAACCCCAATACCCCATGTTACCTTATGTTCGAGCTTGTTTTAATTGTGGCGACCCTACCCATTTTAAAAACACGTGCCCTCGATTGGTTAACATCATAAACGCCCAAGCTCAAGCAAACCCAGTTAACCAAGCAAATCAAGAAAACCCAACCACTAGGCCACCAGCAAGAGGAAGAGTTTTCAACATCAACGCCAATCCTGTTGAAGATAATGATGGCCCAAACGAACCACCCAACTAGTCTCCTTCACCAAAAATCAAGATTCAACTCCAACCGCTTCGTTTTTATGTTTTTCTTTATGTTATCTCAACTTTCACGTATCTCAATTTTAAATTGGAAATTTATCCAAGAATCTTAATGCGAATTACTATTTCAGTTTTGTTTAATACTCATTGATTTAACATTCATATCATCATACATCTCAACGTATTTCAATCTCAACATTTAAAGAAGTTGGGTTATGTCTCACTTCTACATAGACTAACCTCTCCATCATAACAAACAGAGAGGTACTGTCATCATTCAAACATGTATACTATCAGAATTAAGACTCAAGCTTTGGTTGATTGTGTTTGTTTATGTTTTAGAGTCACATAGAACTAATCATAACTTATGGATAAAGCCAATGAAAATTTGACAAGAATATGGTGGATACGCCGCTGGTACTTCCTATATATAAGTATTCTTGCCAAAGGATCGGAGGCATTATCAGGCGGTTATGAGAAGTTCCATGTAGGATTTAGTATTGTCTTGGTTGAAGTTTGTGTTATACTCACTGATTTAGCATTCATATCATCTCATCATCTAAAGAAATGGGATTGTGTTCTATTTCTACACAGACTAACCTCTCCATCATAACAAACGAGAGAGGTACTGTCACCATTCAAACATGTATACTACCAGAATTAGGACTCAGACATTGGTTGTTGTGTTTATTTATGTTCTAGAGTCACATCATAGAACCAATCATAACTTACTGATAAAACCAATGAAAATTTGACAATTATATGGTGGATACGCCGCTGGTACTTCCTATATATAAGTATTCTTGCCAAAGGATCAGAGGCATTATCAGGCGGTTATGAGAAGTTCCATGTAGGATTTGGTATTGTCTTGGTTGAAGTTTGTGTTATACTCACTGATTTAGCATTCATATCATCTCATCATCTAAAGAAATTGGATTGTGTTCTATTTCTACATAGACTAACCTCTCCATCATAACAAACGAGAGAGGTAATGTCACCATTCAAACATGTATACTACCAGAATTAGGACTCAGACATTGGTTGTTGTGTTTATTTATGTTCTAGAGTCACATCATAGAACCAATCATAACTTACTGATGAAACCAATGAAAATTTGACAAGAATATGGTGGATACGCCGCTGGTACTTCCTATATATAAGTATTCTTGCCAAAGGATCAGAGGCATTATCAGGCGGTTATGAGAAGTTCCATGTAGGATTTGGTATTGTCTTGGTTGAAGTTTGTTTTATACTCACTGATTTAGCATTCATATCATTCTCTCATTTAAAGAAATTGGATTATGTTCTATTCTACATAGACTAACCTCTCCATCATAACAAACGAGAGAGGTACTTTCACCATTCAAACATGTATACTATCAGAATTAGGACTCAGACATTGGTTGTTGTGTTTATTTATGTTCTAGAGTCACATCATAGAACCAATCATAACTTACTGATAAAACCAATGAAAATTTGACAAGAATATAGTGGATACGCCGCTGGTACTTCCTATATATAAGTATTCTTGCCAAAGGATCAGAGGCATTGTCAGGCGGTTATGAGAAGTTCCATGTAGGTTTTGTAGTAGAAGTTTTGTTTTAGATATAACCTTATCTTTCCAAACATACCAAAACTCTTGCGCATGAAATCATATTTAGTCAATCAACTCTGTTTATCAATATTCATTATCATAGCATCAAAAAGCGATTCTGAAGCAGGGTACTCTCACCCTTACGAGGAACGTTACCGCCTCAAACAAAAATTTAAACTCTTACTCTCTTCTAAGTATGTAACTGTCAAATTAAACACCATCCTTTTGAGTTAAACATGCCACTACTTAAATTTCGGGACGAAATTTCTAAAAGTAGGGTATACTGTAACATCCGTCAAAAACCGGGTTAACCAAACCCGCTTCGTTTATTAACCGAACAACCAGTTAAAAATTTCGTTGCGTATTTAATGCTCAAATTAATTTTAAACGATACATAATTAATAAGTATATTAGAATATAAAATTTATATTTGAAAATGTATTAAAAATAGTGAATTAAAAATAAAATGCTGAAGCCGGGTTTCGAACCCGGGTCAGCCGAGAATCATCCAAGCCTTAACACACACACATCCAACCACTCCGCCACTTGTGTTTCTTGTTGATTTATTGATTCAGTTAATTCATATAATAAAAACTAAAGTCGAATTCGGTCACTCAAGTCACTCTCGCCGGAAATCCCGACGAAATCGTCAATCATTGACGTTATCTTTTGGCATAACGGATACAATTATAGCAGCGCCGGTTATAACTGAAAACTTTAAGGTCATTTATTCAAATCATCAAATCGTAACCGAATAACTTGAATTCAAAACCGGAAATACAATTAAAACTAAGATATACTTTATTCATCAGTGAGCTCGCGAGTTTATCAAAATTACACTCTTCTTTTCGCTCAGAAAACCTCGCCGCAGTCGCCGGAATTCTCTGCAAAGTAACCGGAAATTATCGCTGGAAAACCGAATTCATTCCATCCTTTCTTCTTACTCTAAAATAAGATCTTATAGTTCATACCGACATCACCCACACTCACCTTAAACCCCTGAAGAATCTCTGTCGCAAGAAATTTCACTCGCAGGAATTCTCTGCAAGTCGCCGGAAAACCGAGACTTTCATCTACACGGTAATTACCTCGACTTTTCTGTTTCATTCCATTATTAGACAAATTCTAACATCACTCCATTACCCAGAATCAACCCCAGACGACATTGCCGGATTTTCTGTTTTCGCCGGAAAACTTCTGGAATTTTCGGAAACTCGCTGTCAACCGGTATGATCATTCAAACCTACTGATAATTGTTACTCAGTAGTTCAATTTCACATCTAATCCCTCCAAACTGTTAATTTATCCTAACAGCCGAAGGTCACCAAAACAGAGCCGACGAATCGTTGCCGGATTTCTGAAGAAGACAATCTGTTCGGTACTTTCTTTCCCCAAACCCTTCTGTTCAATACTTTTCAATTGTTCATGTTATTCGTTAACCGAATTAATCAAGTAACAGCATGGTTAACCGTTGTCGGTGTTTTTAACGAAGAAGATGAAGTTCTAGTATGATTATAAGATTAATTAAAATCGGTATTATAAACGGGTTAGACACACAGTCCAGCGGTGGACTGTGTGCAAACAATACGCATACGTCCCGAGTTCGATCCTTGACACACGCACCTTCGCTGTAATAAAATGTCTTTTTTTTTTAAAACAGAACCGGATCCACAACAGTAAGATGTTAAGTATAATAAAAACCAGAATATTTACCAAGTTAGACACACAGTCCAGCGGTGGACCGTGTGCCAAACTAAACCACAGGTCCCGGGTTCGAGACCTGTGGGGAGCACCGAGTCGATACATTAAATCCTTTTTAAAATAAATGATTTTCGGATTAACTTAATTAGTGTATAAATATAATTAAAAACAGAAATATTTCGGGTTAGACACGTAGCTCAGTTGGTAGAGCTGCGTGCACGCGTACGGGAGGTCTCGGGTTCGAGTCCTGCCCGGCGCATACATACACAAATAGAACCGGTCAAACAGTCAACAGTCACAGTCAAACAGTCAACGCTTATGGTCAATGGTCAAAAGTCAACATTTTTTTTATTATTTTTATTTATTTATTTAAATTAAAAATCAATTAAAAATACTTAAAAATAACATTTCTAAAGTTAGAAAATAGCCTTAAACTCACAAAAATATATCCAAAAATCCTACTAAAATTGATTAATAAAATCCGCTTATTTACCGAACCATTATGTTATTATACAGGTTAGTTTCCTCGTGGTTAAATCCGACTTCGTGCGCACTCATCATCAATCCAAGAAACGCAACCACTGTGAGTGAATCTTACAACTCCCCTTTTTATTACACGTTTTGGGGTGTATCATGTGTCGCTTAAACTAATTCGTTTATTCAAACTCGTACCATACCATATTATGATTTAAACTTAGAATGTAAATATTGTTTGTAGTTATGTATTACATATTGTCAAGTTGTATGCAAAATTATTTGTTAGGCCCATCAGTTCCTCGTGGGATACGAGTTGAACAACGCGTGCCTTAAAACTCATTCATTAGGCCCATCAGTTCGTAGAACAACGCGTGCCTTAAAACTCATTCATTAGGCCCATCAGTTCCTCGTGGGAGACGAGTTGAACAACGCGTGCCTCAAAACTATCTATTATTGTATGTGTGTGCATTATTTAATATTAAGTGTTTTGTGAATAAGTTTACATCTATATTTACTCATATGTGGTTATGCACTTTATTTTATATTCAATTCAATAAACTTGTTCAAATGTTTTTCATAGGATTCACTCGCCAACTTTTTGTTGATCCAAAAACCATTTTTACACATGATACAGGTGAACAGGATGAAGCAAGGAAAACATAGGAAATGCCTTACAAGAAAATAATGAAGTCTAGAAAGATGTGTAGAACATGTTGTAATTATGATTGTATGATCTCCTTTAAATTGTAATAATAAATATGAAACATTATAATAAATGTCATGAGCTTTGATGAAACCCAATCATGCCCCGATCACCTTTTCCGCTGCGGGTCGGGGTATGACAGCTACAGGAATCGCTTTTTGTTGCCTACGATAAATAATATTGATAAACAGAGTTGATTGACTAAGTATGATTTTATGCATATGAGTTTTGATACGTTTTGAAAGATAAGGTTATACCCTAAAACAAAACTTCTACCACTAAAACCTACATGGAACTTCTCATAACCGCCTGACAATGCCTCTGATCCTTTGGAAAGAATACTTATATATAGGAAGTACCAGCGGCGTATCCACCATATTCTTGTCAAATTTTCATTGGTTTTATCAGTAAGTTATGATTAGTTCTATGATGTGACTCTAGAACATAAACAAACACAACAACCAAAGCTTGAGTCTTAATTCTGATAGTATACATGTTTGAATGATGACAGTACCTCTCTCTTTGTTATGATGAAGAGGTTAGTCTATGTAGAAGTGAGACACAGCCCTACTTCTTTAAATGATGAGATTGAAATACGTTGAGATGTATGATGATATGAATGCTAAATCAGTGAGTATAAAACAAACTTCAACCAAGACATTACTAAATCCTACATGGAACTTCTCATAACCGCCTGACAATGCCTCTGATCCTTTGGCAAGAATACTTATATATAGGAAGTACCAGCGGCGTATCCACCATATTCTTGTCAAATTTTCATTGGCTTTATCAGTAAATTATGATTAGTTCTATGTGACTCTAAACACAACAACCAAAACTTGAGTCTTAATTCTGATAGTATACATGTTTGAATGATGACAGTACCTCTCTCGTTTGTTATGATGGAGAGGTTAGTCTATGTAGAAGTGAGACACAACCCAACTTCTTTAAATGATGAGACTGAGATACTTCGTGAGGTATGATGATATGAATGTTACATCAATGAGTATAAAACAAAACTGAAATAGTAATTCGCATTAAGATTCTTGGATAGATTTCCAATTTATAATTGAGATACGTAAAATTGAGATAACATAAAGAAAAACATAAAAACTAAGCGGTTGGAGTTGAATCTTGATTTTTGGTGAAGGAGACTAGTTGAGTGGTTCGTTTGGGCCGTTATTATCTTCAACGGATTGGCGTTGATGTTGTAAACTCTTCCTCTTGCTGGCGGTGGAGCTGGGTTTGCTTGATTTGTTTGGTTAACTGGGTTTGCTTGAGCTTGGGCGTTTATGATGTAACAAATCAGGGCACGTGTTTCTAAAGTGGGTAGGGTCGCCACAATTGAAACAAGCTCGAACATATGGGAACATGGGGTATTGGGGTTGTTGATATGTTTGGATCATGTTTTGAGTAGGGGGTGAGGTTTGGTTTTGAGAGGTGCGGCAAGCCTTGCTCAATGACCATATCGTCCACAATTCGCACATAGTCGACAAGGTAAGGTAGATGGATGGTGATAAAAACAGGTGTTACATTGAGGGTGAGGTCCAAGGTAAGGTTTCTTATTTGGGTAAGTTGAGTTGGGTGCTACTTGAGTGATTGGGATAGCTTGGAGGGGTACGGCTTGTGAGGCTGGTTGATTGCGTTGGGTGACAGCGAAAAGTTGCCCATCTCGTTTTCTCTTAGAAATGGGTTGAGAAGGGGATTCGGTTTGGGTGGAGTTTGAGGTTTCAGTTGATGCTTTATCCTTCTTCTTCTCCTCCTTGAAGTCCTTATTTCGTATGCGGTTCTCGGTGAGCTCTGTAGCTAACTCCATTGCTGCTTCCAAAGTTGCAGGTGTGGTACTTATTACAGAGTCTTGAATTTTTGAAGGAAGACCCGAATGTAGTGCTCGATCAAACGGTAAAGAGGAGTGAACAAGTTGGGAACCATTTGATTTAACTCGAGGAATCTCTTGTTGTATGTGGTGTGATCGCCTTCCTTTTGTTTCAAAGAATAGAACTCATCCTCCAATTTCTTGATTTCGCTCCTTGGGCAAAACCGTCTTGTCATGATTTCCTTCAACTCTTCCCAAGTCAAAGTCATAGCATCTTCAACACCTCGTTTGGCCTTCTCTGTATTCCACCATGTAAGTGCTATTCCAAGTAAACGACCAGTAGCATATCGCACTTTGCGATCATCGGGGCAATCGCAATTTAGAAAAGTGTTTTCCATTTCTTCAAACCAATGGAGGAGAGCGGTGACACCTTCAGTCCCTTCGTATTTTGGAGGGTCGAGGATTTGAAATGCTTGAAGGTGCATTTAGTGGTATTTGGGGGAGGGTTGATAACATTTTGATCTTCTTGGTTGATTGGGTTGACGGGATTTGCGGTAAGGGCTTGTTGAACTTGAACTACAATGTTGGGTATTACGGCAGCCATTTGTTGAGCGATTTGGGCAGCCATGCGCTCGCGGGCTTTTCCTGATCTCATCTTCCTACGAGCGAGACTAGAAGACATCTACAAGGAATACATATCAAGAGTATGAGTTGAACGTTTTAGGGGTCATGTGTCGTATTTAGGAATGAACATTCATAAAATAAATATAGAATAATAAATCTGCTACATCCATAGGATGTCTTGGGCTTTGCTTGTAATTGGGCCTTGCATGCCGCCATACTTCACCTTCGTAAATCATGTGGGCCCCCATGATTACCGGGTTTTTCATATGGTTCGCATGTGTTAGCCTGGTTACGTACACTAAAACCGGAGAAAATCGAGAAATATGTATGTAACGTATGATATTCGGAATGTATCCAGGTGTGGAACGGTGACACCTCAAAGTGGGGTTAGTTCGAACGACGTTTGGTGTGGCATGCTTTGGCCTAATAGGTCCTTCGTACTCTCATCGTTAGTCCCCAGGTAGGCAAACTGGTCCGTTATTTTGAGATTTTACGAATGCCAACCTAGACAGGACGTTCGACTACCGATACTTGTACCCTTACAGTTACTACATGCCCGTCGCAGAACTCACTTTGATGAGATTTGAAAAATGAAAAATGCGACAAAATCTTGAATAACGGAAGTATGAAGATGAATTGAATATGTGAACATTGAAATATGTATGATGAATGTGTATGTAAGTATGTATGTTTGACTGTAAGTATAATTCACTATGTATCACAAAATGTAATATTGGAAGTGTTTGCATGCATTTGAGTGTGTAATAAATACGAAACAAATAAACATCATAAGTTTGCATGTAACCACATAAACAATTTAAAATCTAATCAACTATAGTATAGGCTCTAAGGGTCTAATAACCTATCCTATATCCCTATAGTCAAAAGCTCTGATACCAATCTGTCACACCCCGACCCGCAGCGGAAAAGGTGATCGGGGCATGATTGGGTTTTCATCAAAGCTCATGACATTTATTATAATGTTTCATATTTATTATTACAATTTTAAAGGAGATCATACAATCAAATATACAAGTACAACATGTTCTATACATCTTTCTAGACTTCATTATTTTTCTTCTAAGGCAATTTCCTATGTGTTCCTTGCTTCATCCTGTCCACCTGTATCATGTGTAAAAATGGTTTTTGGGTCAACAAAAAGTTGGCGAGTGAATCCTATGAAAAACCTTTAAATGTGTTTATTGTATTGATTATAAAATAAAGTGCATAACCACATATGAGTAAATGTAGGTGTAAATTTATTCACAATACACATAATATTAAATATTGCACACACATCAACAATTGATTGTTTTGAGGCACGCGTTGTTCAACTCGTCCCACGAGGAACTATGGGCCTAATGAATGAGTTTTGAGGCACGCGTTATTCTACGAACTGACGGGCCTAATGAATGAGTTTTAAGGCACGCGTTGTTCAACTCGTCTCCCACGAGGAACTGATGGGCCTAACAAATAATTTGCATACAACTTGACAATATGTAATACATAACAACAAAAAAATATTTACATTCTAAGTTTAGATCATAATATGGTATAGCACGAGTTTGAATAAGCGAATTAGTTTAAGCGAAACATGATACACCCCAAAACATGAATAAAAAGGGGAATTTGTAAAAATTCACTCACAGTGGGTGCGTTTTTTGGATTGATGATGAATGCGCACGAATTCGGATTTAATCAGCAAGGGAACTAACCTAAATAATAACATAATAGTTTGATAAATAAATAAACTCTTATTTGAGATTAGTATTTTTAATTAGTGTTCTTAATGGGATTGTTCGGTTTATTTTTGTGAGTTCAAGGAAATTTTCTAACTTTAAAAATATATTTTTTAAGTATTTTTAATTGATTTTTAAATAAAATAAATAAATAAAAGAAAAATAAAAATTTTGACTTTTTGACCAGTTGACCGTTGACCTGTTGACCGTTTGACTGTTGACCGGTTCGGTCGTGTATTTGTTTGCACTGAGTGAGGTTCGAACTTGTGACCTCCCGTACGCGTGCACGCAGCTCTACCAACTGAGCAACGTGTCTAACCGAAATATTTCTGTTTTTAACTTATATTTATATACTATTTAATTTAATCAGAAATCATTTATTTTTAAAAAGGATTTAATTATATCGGACCGGTGCACACAACAGGTCTCGAACCTGGGACCTGTGGTTTAGTGTTGCACACAGTCCACCGCTGGACTGTGTGTCTAACCTGGTTAATATACTGATTTTTATTATACTTAACATCTTACCGCGAGTTGATCCGGTTCGTTTTAAAAATAACATTTTTATTTCAGAGAGTGAGGTTGTGTCAGGGATCGAACTCGAGACGTGTGTTAATTGTTTGCACACAGTCCACCGCTGGACTTTGTGTCTAACCCGTTTATATAACTTGTTTTAATTAATCTTATAAACATCATCGACTTCGTCTTCTTCGCTCAAAGACTCAGATGACGATTATTCAACTGTTCTTGATTGAGTCGTTCATCGAACATATTACTGGTTGAAATGTAATGAATAAAATGAGTTAAGGAATCGAATGTACCGATCAGACTGTATTTTCTCAGAATTCCGGCAATGGACGTCGGCTCTGATTTGTGTATTCCGTCTGATTGAATCAATTAACAGTTTTGTTCGATTAGTTATGAAATTGGGGTACTAAACAAGGATTAACAGAAGGTTTGAATGATTATACCGATTCACAGCGTGAGTTTGGAAATTCCAGAGGTTTTCCGGCGAGAGCAGAATATTCCGGCTACGTCGTCTGGGATTGATTCTGGTTGATGGATTGAAGTTAGTAATAGTCTAACAATGGATTGAAACCGAAAGAGTCGAGGTATTTACCGTTTTGATGAAAGTCTCGGTTTTCCGGCGAAGTCCGATGATTGCAGAAAATCTCCGGCGAGTGAAATTGGTTCGAGAAATGGTGCGATTTTGAGCGAAATGGTTTCCAGAGACTTGGGTGTGTATTTATAGGGAAGAATCACAATGAATTGGGTCTGATTTCAGTCTTGATTCGTTGGTCAGCCTTTCTCCGGCGGTTATGACTGATGTCACGGGATTAGTCATCGGTTATAACCGATGTTGAGGTTAATGCATACGTTAAGTCAAAAGAAACCGTCGATAATTGGCGAAATCGTCGATTTTCCGGCGACTGCGAAATGGGTGCGCTGTTGACTGAATTCAATTTCAAGTTTTATTATATGTATTATTTGTTTCGATATATCAAAAAATAACACAAGTGGCGGAGTGGTGAGACATGTGCTTGTTAAATCTTTGAGGTTTCATCCGGCTGACCCGGGTTCGAAACCCGGCAGCCGGTTTTATTTTTTATTTATTTTATTTTCACTTTTTATCAATTATAGTTTTTAAATTCTAAATTGTTTATTAATTATGTATTGTTTAAAATTAAAATAACTCATAAATACGCAACGAAATTTTTAACTGAATGTTCGGTTAATAAACGAAGCGGGTTTGGTTAACCGGTTTTTTGACGGATGTTACATTACAGACTATATGTTGCGTTTTATGATAAAAAGCTTTGAGCATTAATAAGGATATCATTAACCTATCATATTTAAGAAAAGATAACAATGGCTATATATTGCGTTTTATGATATAAAACATTCGGTATTTAGATAAGATATGATACAGTTAGCATATTTTGAAAAAAGCACATAAACAAGCATTTAGCATTGAGATAAGATAGAAATAAGCAACATATAAACAAGTAATCATAATTGCGTTTTATGATAAAACAATATAAAGATTAGATTTCATACCGCTAGCATTCCATAGGTCCATTGAAAGTTTTTTTTACCTCCAGGCCATTGTTTTCTTGTACGCCTTAAACAATTTAGCATATATTCACACCAACTAAAATCTTAGCTATTTATGTTACTTTTCATTGATGGCAAAAACCTTTGGTTAACATTACTACTTTGTATTGCCTCTGCCATGACAGTACAAAAGATAATCAAGAAGTTTAGTTTGAACATTATTCCAAGTTCTTTTCTCTTCTAAATCTAATCAGATTGGCAATATACAGTTTCTTCAAAAGTTCTTTATTGAATTGCCCCCGTCAGAAGTTAATTATAATATCTGTATCTTTGGGCCTCAATTTTTCTTCAATCTTTATTTTGCCATTTGGTATTTGAAATACCTTTTGAATCAAATCAGCTGTGAACTTAATCTTTTCATCTCCAGTATTTATTATATCATTTTCATCATCAAAGTTATTTACTAGCCAATATCCGAATTTGCGAGGAACTGAATGCAAGTTGATTGATAGTGCGCTCCTAAATCCTATTTCTCTCACAGCTTTCTTTTAATCCTTTGAAAAATTTTTAAGATACTTTGGGAGATTATTGACTGCACATCTTATGTTGATTTTTCTTCCATCGTATTCATAATATGGTTGTTCTGGTGTTTTATCGTTCCTCGATGATCTCTTTGTCTTTGCTTTCACATTATCTGACTTTTCTTTCTTTTTCTTTTTCGCACTTGCAGAAATAATGATATTTTGAGTATTTTTCACTTTTGGTGGGGATCAACAAAATCACCATCTGATATATACAAGTGTATTAGAAACAAATATTTATTCATAAAATTATGTTTTCTGTGATATATATTACCAAGATTTATTTGTTGTCTTCAGAACTATGCAGAATTATAGCTCTCTCAATATTATCCTCATGTAAAACAGAGTCTTCTATCTTCTAAAGTTTCAATCACCACTTTCTTTCTTCTCCTTTTTATTGGTTGTTCTTTTGTTTTATCTTAAAGAGATTAATGAAACAAAGTCAATTTAAAATGCAATAGTTAACAATTTAAATATTGAAAGCAGTAGTTCAAGGTTTTAAGATAAAAAGCAATAGTTAACAATTTTAAGAGAAAAAAGCAGTTTTGCTCACTTTTAAGATAAAACGCAATAGCTAACAACATATCTAAATATTTTTTTTGTTTTATACTATTTTATTAAGATAAAACGCATTAGTTCACAATATAAAGATAAAAAGCAGTAGGTCATAGTTTTAATATAAAACGCAATAGTTAACTACAATCCTAACTAAGCATATACAATGATAAAATAAAAAGAAGTAGGTCATAGTTTTAATATAAAACGCAATCGTTAACAACAAATCTTACTAAGCATAGTTAGCAACATATCTAAAATCTCTTTTTGTTTTAACTATTTTATTAAGATAAAACGCATTAGTTACAATATAAAGATAAAAAGCAGTAGGTCACAATTTTAATATAAAACGCAATAGTTAACTGCAACCATACTAAGCATACACAATGATAAGATAAAAAGTATTAGGTCACAGTTATAATATAAAACATAACCGTAAACAACAAACCTTACTAAGCATATACAATGTTAGGTACTATTTCTACTTTATATAATGTAATTTGAATACAATTTAAAGTTTAAAAAGCAAAAATATATACCATTATCAGAAATCTCTTTTCGTTTTCTACCAATTTGTTCTCTCATTGTTGATTTTTCGCTAACTTTTGTTTGTTGATCGATGTTTTCTTCATCTGGTGTTTTTCGTTGCTTCTTTGATGATTTAGGGTTTTGCGATATGGATTTCTTATCAGGAACTCGAAGGTAAACCTTCAGATTATCTCTCGATGATGCCATGAACTTCAACGGAATTTGATTATCTCTGATTTCACTCTTTGTGTGTTCTTTCAATCGAAATGTAAAACGTAATGAACTTTTTACGAAGCTTTCTATGTATATCCAAGAGCGGTTAATGTTGGAATTTGACGATAATAACCTTGAAAGCCCGAACAACGTGTTTAAATGAGAGTTTTTTATTTGATTTTAATCTTGGCTGTTGAAAATGCAATTGGACATCTCAGATTACTTCTATGCTTCCTATTGATATCAACTTCCTCTAACCCATAATATTAATCTTTTTATTCTCAAAAACTTAGGTTAAAATTTCTTACATCGTCCACTTTATAACCTTTGACAATTAGGTACTGAGTCAAAAATCAGTATGGCAAGTATTTAATGTTCACAATTCCACCAAGTTTAAAATTTATTGCCGCTATATATTTAGTTGACCCACATTTCTCATATGCTTTGTTCTACACATATACGACAAAACTATATTATTTCTGTTGATGATGAGTGTTTAATATTTAAATTGATTTATTCTCTTTATTAAAAATAAAGAAAATAAAAGGAAAACTTCACTACGTTGTTCAAGATATATGAAGTTGTACTATATAAACATTCCCCTTGGAATTTACAGCTCCAATCATGAGTGTAGTTTTACCAAACAGGGTTGATGAAAACAAAATCGACATAGCAAATATACTTTGTTTTTTAGCTTACAATAGAAAAAGGGTTTGTTCTATAATCAAGAAAAGAAAGGAAAAAGGAAAAGGAAAAGCGAGTGTGAGAGAGACTACACATGAAGAGGGAGAGAATCTTGCTCAACATTTCACATTTTCCACGCTTCTCGACGCTTTTAACCCAAGTAGTCGAAATATATGCAAAGCACATCTTGTCATAAGCCTTACAAACTTCAAGCAATCCGACAATTAGGGATGATCTTTATGATGTGATATAGTTGTGGGATTCGAACTTGAAAACTTATGATCAATATAATGAGCACATATATAGCTAAGCTAGGCGAACTCAACAAATGGTCACGAATGGAACATGAAAAACCCAACTTGAAGCTTTCAATTTGCTAGAAGCTACAAGACTTATGTGCTACTCACGCAAAGTCTCAATATATGGAGTTTCGACAAAAATAATCTCGCTAAAAATCCAATAATCTATAATCTAAGGTTCTGATTCCATCGTCACGCGATCTTTATATATTTCATGATTTTTCAGTTATCGTTTTTATTTATCAAAGATAAATCATGTTAAATCTGAATGTGTATATATAAATCCTCCTTTCCTCAGGGCAATAATATTTCTTTGTTGTTTCAAATTCTTTGCTGAACTTCAAGTATTTGGCCGAATCTACTAGAAAAAAGAATTGCTTATGTCAAAGCTCTCTGGCGCTTTTTTTTTTTTTAAGTTATAAACTATTCAACATTATTATAGTTTTCTTTTTAAATTTTGGGTTTAATATAATTATGCTTTTTCAATGCTAATTAAAAAGTAGTGAATATATTCGTAAAGAGGTTCTAAGTTCTAGCAATTAGAGACTTCCACAAAACAAGATGGAAGTGTAGTTATGTAAAAGATCGATCCCACCATGCACCCCACTATATCATGTTGAACATTCTACAAACAAGTTAACATGAATATGCATATATAAACAAATATATCACAATCACACACTTTCGCTTTCTATGTATTTCGCTCTAACTATTTCATCCATGCATGCACATATAGATACACGCTATGTATATACATGCATGAAAAGGGGTCATGCTTCTCTTTTTTACCCAAGCACTAAGATGCAGTACGTCACAATGTCTCTTAGAAAGCTTCATGGCTAAGAAACTTCCACCACTCACTCCCAAGAACCCTAATTATTATAATATACACAAAAAGAGAGATGCAAAACTTAAATTCTTATTAAAATTAAAAGGAAATCAAGAATAATATCAAGCAAATCAAAAGCCTACTTCTACTCCTCTTCATCATCTTCTCCTTTATCTCCTTCCTTCCTCCCCTCTCTCTATCTCTATCTCTCCCTCTCTCTACAATTTTCTTGCTTTGATTCCATGTATTTCCAAAGAACCCTTGAAACTTTCTAAAAGAGAAAAAAAGAGACCAAAGTTAAAGCATGGTTTTCTCATCTGTTGCACCCTTTCTTGATCACCACAATTGGCATCAACAGGTATGATCTTTATTAATCTTCTCCCCTTTGATAAGATTTCTTTTTCTTTTCTTATCTTCTTAATCTTTCATCCAATCAAAACTAAAAGGAAAAAAGCATATATGTAAAGAAGATTACCTATCTTCTTTAAAACTCATCTTTCTTGAATATACTATACCATGTTAGTATAAGTATACCTTTAATAAAATCTTTGTGTTATTGTGTTTTTTTTATTGAAGTTGCAACAATCAAACCCTCAACAAGGAAATGATGGTGGAGGCGAAAACCCTAATTTCCAGTCACCACTGGTGCCTCCACAACACGGTGGAGAAGGCTCGATCCGCCCAGGATCGATGGTGGATCGAGCCAGACTGGCAAAGCTACCCATGCCTGAGCCAGGATTAAATTGTCCACGTTGTGATTCAACCAACACCAAGTTTTGCTACTTCAACAACTATAGTCTCACACAACCTAGACACTTTTGCAAGACGTGTAGGCGTTATTGGACACGTGGTGGTGCGCTAAGGAATGTTCCGGTTGGGGGAGGTTGTAGGAGGAACAAAAGAAGTAGCAAACATAGCAGATCAAAATCTCCAAGCCAAAAGGGGACTAACTCCTTAAATGGAAGTCCATCAAGGTGTAGCACCGAAAACATAGCAACAAGTACTCAAATCCCGCACCCTCCATCTCTTCAAATGCCCTTCATGAACTCTTATGGAGGTGTTGCTAACAATATCATATCAAGTCTTGGTGGATTTCATACTCAAAGTGAAATTGGTAATTTCCAGTTAGGAACTGGAGGCTCAAATGCCACTAACTTGAATAATATTTTATCAATTGGAAGTGGTGAGAGTTGGAGATTGCCATTCTTAGCAGGATTTGAAGTACCTAACAATACCAATTTTCTCTACCAAAGTGAAGGTGCAATTGATGCACCGGCATCTTTGATGCTTGAGAACTCCCGGGTAAATCCTCCTGTGAAAGTCGAAGAAAACCGAGACCTGAATTTATCAAAACAAATTCTGGATATCCCTGAGAACACCAATCAACAACCATGGCAAGTGGGAAATAATTGGACTGAGTTTTCTGGTGTCAGTGCTTCTTCTACTCCTACAACAAATTTCATATAAGTAATCTTGCTCCTTGGGGAACTTCATTGATCTATTGGTCAAATCTGAAGCACTCAGCTGAGTTGACTCACTCTCCAAACCCTAGACTGGTAGTAAGAATGTGATATGGTCTCTCTCAAGATTGTTTATTGCAGAAGAAACAATGGTAGGATTACTATATGGTAATCAAATGTAATGTGATGGTAATTAGTAGTATAATTAAGGAGTTTTTCATTCCGCTAGTGTCTTTAAGAATTCAATTACTAGTACTTTACTAAATTGTGTGCAAAGTGTGTGCTAGCTAGTTTGTGTTGATTATGTTATATATGAAGAGATTATTATGGGTTAGCTGAATCTTTCTTTTGGAAATTAATTTGCAGCCCTAGAACTTGTTTATTATTTTCCCTGTTAGTTCATAGCTAATACAAAAGAGTTTTCTTATAGCTAGTCTTGATCTCACTTAGCATCGGTGGCGGATCCAAAAGACAAGATCAGGGGTATCCCAAAAAAAATAATTCACCTAGGGCTATTGTAATATTTGTTTACGGTATCCCCGACACATAAACCGGAGAGAAACATATATTTTTTTTCACTAATTTTACACTCCGCCAACAAAATTAATGGGTAGCCCGTGCTACCCCTGCTTGTACACTACATCCACCACTACTTAGCATATTCTCATATGGAATTATTAATTGCCCAAGAACTTAATTATAAACTATATATAAGAATAAAATCATTGTGGGTCTTGTTTGGATGATATCAGTGGTATGAATGTATCTATGAAATGTGGTACTGAACACATAGCAACAATCAAACTTCAATTATCACCTTACCAAACTTCTTTCCTTTTTTTTCATCTCTGGATCATATAGCCACCGTGCTTCTTCAGTAAAACGAACCATCAGGAAAACCCTTAAAATTAACAAGAATCATGTAATCTGACAAAATGCATTCAATATAATGTTGTTTACAAATATAAATGTATCTAAAATTCTTACTTAAAGACATAGTATTCTTTTAAAGTCTCTTAACAACAAATGTTTATTTTTAACAAAAGAGAAGAGTGAAAATTAAAGTAAATAATCAGCCTTTCTTCATTAATTACATATATATACTTCTTTTATATGACGCAAAGATAAAAATAAGGGTAGTGGGGCAGCTTGTTGCCCGTTTACCATGTATCTCGATGTAAATTCATAACATGTAATTATTAAAGTTGTTTCAAAAAAAAAAATAATCAATGAAATTTGATCAAATGTAGCTAGAACTTTCTTTCACCAACACTGTAAGAAAGAAAGACATGCAACCTTCAGCGCGCTTTCATCAGTTCATGTTCTTCCTGACAGCAATATTCTTCGTCAGTCATAAGTTTTCTGCAAAAGATTGCAGGGCCCAGCTGTCCTTTATAACAAAAAGGAAACGTACAAAGTGGCTCATGATCTATGATATTTACATACACATCTTGTATTAATATAATAATATATATAAGTAACATATAAATATGAGGAGGCCGGCTAACATAAAATTTGTGTTAACGTACGATGCGTACGATATTGAGTTAAAACATGTGATTTCTTTTTTTTTTTTACAACATGCGATTTTTTTTGCTTCAACATGCGATTCTTTTTTATTTACAACATGCGATTTTGTTTTAATGCACCATGCGGCATTTTTTATAACATGCGATTGTAGCTTATAACGTGTGAACTTCAAATCTCGTACGCTCGTACGATAAGGCATATTGTACATTTATGTAATAATAAAAATTCGGAAGACAGATGCAACGGAGGCGATATTTTACGTACATAGTAAGAGAAACACCTTTAAAAAATGCCAATAATTGCCACTCAAAAACATGCAAATCTTCCAATCCTAGGTTAATTATGTTTGTGTTTTATGTTGTAGAGATATAATGAGGACTCAGAAGTTGTTGTAGGAAAGAATATTGCACAATTATGGAGTCAAAAAGAACACATATGATTCATAACTCTTCTCACTATGTGTGGAAAAGTAAACAAGTAGTTATAGTTTGAGAGAAAATGATGCAAGGTGATGATAAAAAGTGAAGGGTAAATATTATTTAATTTGATGAAAACAGATAGGAAAAGGGTTAAAGAGGAGATAAAAATGGGTCTGTGTGAGAGGGGAGAGTGATTTTCGCAGTCTAAAAAGGAAGGAATCTGAGCAAGAATAGAGATTTTATTGCTTTATAAAAAGAGCCAACATCATCACCCTCTCCCAATAAAGTGTTACCCAACCAAAAAAATATAGTCCCAAATCTAGTCATTTCAAGCTGTGTGTAGGCCCATCTGAAGCATAACTAAAATTGCAGAACGTCTTTTGGGCCTTTAATTCATATTCCCTCATTAAAACAAGCTTAATGGAGGTATTGTTATTATTATTAAATTAATAGTATATATGCATATGCTCTTATGGTTTAAAGATATTGGTGATTATCAATTAATCATTCATAAATACGGTAAATGTAGGTAGATTAGTTGGCATATAGGAGTAAACAAATTGCAGTCCAAAACAAAATTTACATTGTATAAATTGTTAGACAGAAGAATTCCATAGGATCAAGAAACAAACAGTTGTGGAACAAACAAACATGACAAAGATCAAACAAGTATTAATTCAACGGTGGTTTGACAAACAAAGTTTATATAAACAACAAATGGTTTGATCGTACGTTCCTTGGAGATTGATCATCAATATATACATGGGACGGTTTCATATAGAATGACACAACGATACTTGAGCTGTCACAACCTAATGACTTAATACGTAGCAAGCTTTTGTCTTCATCATCAAGTCTTGAGTGTTCAACCAATAGACCACTTTTCACTTCAAATTCCGTGCCCTTTAGGTTGAATTTTGGGGTTGGGACAAGATCATCACGGGTATTCGCAGAATCAACGTGATTGTTCTTTGATATCATTTCATTATCTGCATCATAAAGAGCTCAAATAAATCAACAATTGGTCCATTTCGAATACACGAAGGCATACTCCATTTAGGTGTTACTTTTGCAAAGTGTTTGAGAAACCAATTCACTAAAAATTAATGAAATTCTTGGCTAAATTAGCCTTGTGTGAGGAAACCACTTCATGTACTTGAAGCAAATCAATCGAGGAATGTGATGCAATCATCAAGTGTAGACAAAGGCTGGATAAACAATCTTATCTTTTTCAACTTGTGGGGTATTAGGAGAATTGGAGAGTTCTAATGTTTCAAAGTATTTCCTAAATAGTCTTCCTCAATTTTTGATTCACTTGAAACATCCTTTGCTTTCATAAATGTTGGAAGATTCATCATCATCATCCTTAGTAAATCCTACAAATAGTAAAGTTAAGGTAGGGTCTAAGGAGGTAAGATGTAGACAGCCTTACCCCTACCTCGTAGGAATAGAGAGACTGCTTCCAGTGAGACCCCCCGACTCGATAGTAGTTTTGTATCAAGCCTTGGACATAAGGCACATAACACTCATCAATTAAGACAAAGGCCAAAGTGCATGTACTCCCTTGTCTTTCGGCTATCAACGCACCACATGATGCATGGTTAACCATACCCCTCTTTTAACTTTATTTTCATGAAATTAGTAAAATAACGTTAAATTTAGTACACTTTCACTTTTGCCCCCAGCGCCGACACGTATATATAACATATACATTTATGTTGGAAGATTCATGAACATCATTTAAACTTGTTTCCATATCAAACATTATTCTTATGAAACATATATCACCATCAAGTGAGATTTAGAAACCTTGTTGTACCAACTGATGCAAACTTAAAATATTCTTGTTTTAAGGATAGTGCATAAAGGACACTTGGAACCAAATATATTTTTCCACCCATGTTAATTTCCATGGTTCCAATGCCCCTAGAGAATCTGATATTATTCACAGGTGTCCTAGATTTAACATATGTACCTTTGAAGCTTGTAAACAAATCTTTTAAGGGAAAAATATCAAAATAGACGTTTGACCATTGATCTTTACTGTTGTTACAACAAATATGAGACTAAGGATAGTGAGTGGCTAAAAGGCTTCGAGGGTTTCGATTTGCCTAACGTAGGTCGTGGGGTCCCTCCACGTTTCCTGGAGAGAGGTTCACTAGTTGTGTTTGTAATTTTCCCAAGATCCTTAGCTGAAAGATGTTTAGCTTTGGATGCAAGAGCAAATGTATTGTGTGTGTTGGAATAAAGAAAAGAGACTTGTATGAAACAAGTTCTTGAGAGACAAGGAGGAAGATCAGGGATTCAAGAGAATTAGGACTGATCTGGGATGTCTTTGATGCATTCAGTGAAGTGTCTTTTATAGGGAAAGAGATTTCTCAAAGGAGAAACCTGTTACTAGTGAACCCTGCTTGCAGTGGTGGCTTACCCATTTATGGGGTCGAAGGGATCGGACCTGCGGATAAAAGATTGTTACCTTTGCACATGCTCTGGCCGAGCACTGTTTGGGTAGTAGTGTACACAAAGGCTGATGTGACAAGACCCTGTTATGTTCCTTTTGCTGGATGAGATACTTCAACGCTTTTGAACCCTTAAACCTTTTAAGCTGTATTGTATCTTAGTCATTTTATTATGATTTATGTTTTCCTTTGGGCTACCCCGTTATCAGCCCCCAAGTCAGAGGATTTGTGGTGAAGGTCCAAAGACATCTGACTTTCGTACAATTTTTTCTTAGCTTAAAGGTTTCAGGGCTTGGAAGGTTGTTGTTTAGTTATTTGGTGAAATAACCCAAAAGCTCACTAAGTCTCAAGGCTAGAAAGCTTGGGATTTTGATGAGTAGCTTTTTTGATGCTACCAATAAGTAAATCTTGGATGCTTCGAGGCTTGAAGGCTTTGATTGGCGCTTGGGAACTGCTTTTTTGAATTTTGATGTGACAGTTGATTAATGGGTGGCAGTGGTTAATTTTATTTTTATATATATTTTACTTAATATAAACTTTTCATTTCGCATTTCATTTTTACCATTCCATATATCTCAAAATTCAGGTTAGTTTCCCTTTGCTCTTTCTTCATCTTTTTCTCATGGGTGCCAAAAAGGATTTGTCGGTTCATTTTTCATGCTTAACACAAGAACAAGTTGAAACCTTTTGCACAGAATGGGGTATTGATCTTAAGGAACGATTGGTGTAGGCTGTTCGAACCCGTCCATGAGACAAGTTTTTTGAAAAATTTCTAAGTCTCATGGAGCTGTATTGATTTATGAACTCACCCTTTATATAGGTTCATTTAACCCTTGAACCTATTTAGCGATGTGGCCTGGGAGCTCATCCCCTTACATGGCCTTTGCCATGGAGTTTTTTGCAAGGTTCTCAACCTGATTATAGGATAGTTAAGACAAGTTATGATAAAAGCTTCATGCTTCATTCAAGAGGTTTTGTGTTTACAAAAGGGAAATTTAACAACTCTTGAGATACATTCTACATTTTCAACTAGACATAGAAACTTTTAAGGGTTTTTCCATTCCAATGCCTGGGAAGCTTTTTGCCTTCTGCGTCGGCCAACTTGTAGGATCCTCCTTTGTGTGCCTCAAGGATTGTGTATGGCCCTTCCCATTTCGGTCCAAGTTTTCCTTGGCTTTCTTTTTTGCTAGCCTCGTTGTTTCAAAGTACGAGGTCCCCTGGTTTGAAACATTCATGTTTTACCTTTGCATTGTAGTAGGCTTCCATTTTTTGTTTGTATTTGGCTTCCTGAATGGCGGACTGATCACGAATTTCTTTGAGGAGTTGTAAGTTCAACATGGTCTCTTTGTTGTTCGTTTCGAGGTCTATGTTGAGTGTTCTTTGGGTCACAACTCCAATCTCCGCTGGAATTATAGCTTCTGAGCCAAATACCAAGCTGTATGGTGTTCTTTTATGGCTTGTTTTTTCACTTGTTCTTATCGCCCATGGAACGTTTGTGAGTTTCCTCGAGCCAATTGTTTTTATGTTTTCCTAACCGGTTCTTGATGCCTTCAACTATCCTGTGATTGGTTCTTTCAACTTGACCATTGGATTGCGGGTATGCGACCGAGCTGAAGATTTGGGTTATTCTGAATTCCTTGCACAATGTGCTGAAAGACTTTTCAGCGAATTGCTTCCCGTTATCCGTTACCAAAACTCCTGGCAACCCGAAGCGACATATGATGTTTTCCCAAACAAAGTCGATAACTTGTTTCCCTGTTATCTTTGCAAGTGGCTTAACTTCGGGCCACTTGGTAAAGTAGTCCACAGCTACTAATAAAAACTTCACTCCACCCTTGGCCTGCGGGAATGACCCAATAATATCCATTCCCCATTTGTGGAATGGCCAGGCTGAAGTGATGGGAACGAGATCATGTTTTGGACTTTTGGGAATCGGTGCATGTATTTGACAAGCTTCACACTTTCTTAGTTGCTCGGTGGCATCTCGATGCATAGAAGGGCAAAAATACCCGAGATTCATCAATTTAGCAACCACTGATCTTGGTCCAAAATGAGCTCCACATATTCCCTCGTGAACCTCTTTGACTAGATATTGGCTTTGCTCAGGACCAACACATCTCAGCAACGGTGCAAGGTATCCTTTCTTGAAAAGCGTTTCCCCTTGCAACACGTATTGTCTGGATTTCACTCGAACCCTTTCGGCCTCTATCGGATCAATGGGTAATTCACCATTTTTGAGAAAATTTTCAATGGGAGACATCCAATTAGGGCTTTCTTCAGTGATTACGTCTTGAACCTCCAATTCTTGGATGGAGGGGGTACTTCAACCAACAATTTTTTGGTGAGGTGAGCAAACGTGAGGGATGCAAGTTTGTTTAAAGCGTCGGCTCTTTTGTTTTGGGATCTGGGGACTTGCTTGATGGTACATGCTTGAAATGTGTTCATCAACTCTTTTGACTTCTCCTGATACTTTCTCATATTGGGTTCTTTTGCCACATAGCTATCATTGACTTGACTTGAAACGAGCAACGAGTCCGTGAAGACTTGAAGCCTTTGAACCTTCATTTCTTTGGCTATCTTTAGACCAGCGATTAGCGCCTCGTATTCAGCTTCGTTGTTAGTGGTCTGAAATTCAAGTCGAAGAGCGTGTGTAAACTCTAACCCTTCAGGGTTGATTAAAATGAGCCCAGCCCCTGACCCTTCAATGCTGGAAGCCCCATCGGTAAAAAGCTTCCAGGCTTCATGGTCAGAGGGTTCAGTGGCTGTTACACTAACTTCTGTGGTATCTTGCTTTGGTATTTCAACGATAAAATCTGCCAGGATTTGGGCTTTGATAGCTTTTCTAGGGACATAGGTGTGTTATGTTCACCAAGTTCCACAGCCCATTTGGCTAATTGTCCTGAATTTTCTGGTTTTTCAAGCACACTTTTGATGGGTTGGTCAGTGACCACCTGTATAGGGTGTGCTTGAAAGTACCTTCTAAGCCTTTTAGTCGTTTGGACTAGGGCTAAAGCAAGTTTTTCCAAAGGATATTTGATCTCAGCTAGTTTTAACGTTTTACTGAAGAAATAAACGGCTACTTGAACTTTATCTCATTCGATAGTTAAGACCGTGCTTATGGCTTCTTAAGCAGCTGAGAGGTAGACAAAGATCGTTTCTCCGTTTCTGGGGCTGCTATGGTCGGAGTGAAGCTAAGTGGTGCTTCATCTGGTTAAAGGCTTCTTCTGCCTCTTCCGTCCATCTGAATTTTTTTTTGTTTGCACACCCCTTGAGTGTCTTGAAGAAGGGGAGAGACTTCTTAGCGAGCTTGGAGGTAAAACGCTTCAAGGCTACAAGCCTTCCGTTTAGACTCTCAACTTCTTTTTTGCTTTGTGGGGATTTGGTTTCCAAAACAGCTCTGACCTTGTTTGGATTGGCTTTTATACTTTGCTTCCCCACTATATGCCCCCGAAATTTGCCTTCCTTAAACTCGAATGAACATTTACCGGGTTGAGTTTCATGTTGATTTTTCTAAGATTTGGAAGGTTTCTTGAACGTCGTCGAGCATTTGATACTCGGTTTTGCTTTTTATCACTAAATCATCGACGTAAGATTCCATGTTTTTTCCAATTTGACTAGCGAATGCTTTGTCAATTAGGTGTTGGTAGGTTGCACCGGCGTTTCTTAGGCCAAAAGGCATCTTTTTATAGCAAAAAATACCCTTGTCTGGTGTGAAACGCGGTTTTTTCTTCATCTTCTTCTTTCATGAGGATTTGGTGATATCCTTTGTAAACATCGAGGAAACACTTGAAAGGATAACCGGTAAGAGAGTCGACTTTGAGGTCAATTTCTGGCAAAGGATAATAATCCTTTGGACATGCTTTATTCAAGTCTTTGAAGTCGATGCACATCCTCCAAGACTTGTCGGGCTTTCGAACCATAACAGGGTTGGCAATCCATGATTGGTACTTTACTTCTTGAAGGATTCCAGCGAGAACAAGCTTTTCAACTTCTTGGCATGCTGCCAGGCTTCGTTCAGGAGCTAGACTCCGTTTCTTTTGGACCACAGGCTTGACATCTGGTGGTATTCTCAACTCATGTTCAGCAATGCTTCGAGGGATACCCGTCATGTCTTCCGGGCACCAAGCAAAGACATCGCTATAGTGTATGAGAAACTTTTCAAGGTATCGCCCGCCGTGTACTCTCCACATTCGAATGAGCTTACTTGCCAAGGAGAGTTAGCACACCGCCCGCCGTGTACTCTCCACATTCGCGTGATCTAGTTTACATCACTTGCCTTAGCGCAACTGGCCCTCCACACCACCCACTCGCTGCTGGTATCTAAATGCTCTAGTTTACACCGCTTGCCCCAGCGCAACCTTTTGGTAAGGCTAGACCCACACTAGACGACATTGTGTCAACATATTCATGAATGCAATTTCGGGTAACTTTCACATTTATTGCTTTATTTACTTAACAGTTTTTATCATTTGGATACGCTTCCTTCTTTAACTTTACAGTATATTACTCTTTTCTATTTAGGAGCCTACGTTAAGCTTTTACAGTATATTTTATCTGTATATACATGGACCTTTAATAATTTGGCGATGACATCACAAATTATAAAGGTCAAAAGCCCCAGAATAGAAAAGAGTAATGATATATTTCACTATTATTACATATAGTTAAGGCTTAAGCCCATTGCGTTTGATTGATAGTTACATGCGGTTCACTTTTATATGCAATCCCATTTTCTCTCATTAACATTCAAAATTTCAGTTCAATAGCACTTGTATCATTGGATTCATTTAGAAGCAATGAGTTACTTGTGGTGGTTCGCATAATCCAAGACTAGCCATAGCTATCAAAGGAAAAAGAAAAGCATCTGTGTCAAAACGCTTTTAGTATTTAACTTCATAAAGTACAAACACATATGCATGACATCGCTTCTATGGTGATTGGCAACTACAGTTTTTAATTAATAATAGCACGAGTACAAGTAATGAGGCGCTGGATACAACTCATGCAGCAAAATGCTATTTTCAAAAATTAAGTGAAAGAATGATAAGATTCATATGTTCCTGGATCATAAAAAAAAAAAGTAAAATTACAATACATATGACATAGGGAGATGGTTATACCACCTTGCTCTGATTGTCTCAACGGTAATGCGTTGTATTTCTACATCAGTTTTTTCGAGATGATTTTTCTTGACAGTGCCCAATTCAGGTAAGGCATTTTCGACAAAGCCCAGTTATCAGCTCAGCAGTGTTATTTTAGACGCGCAACGTCCGAACACACCTGCCAGAGTATTACTTGTAGTCGTGCGCGTATTATTGCAGCAGAAATATGCTTTATTGGTCACGCTAAGCTTGAACTTGATCTTGCCGGCACATGCACCTTGTCCGACGGGTTAAGTCTCAGACGCGCGATCCTTTGCTAAGACAATTCCAACCTGACTTAAACTTTGATTCAAGGATTCGCCTTTGACTCGCGATGCTTCGCCCAGCCTTTTTAACAATACCTAAATGATTGTTTCCATGAAACCATTATAACTCAACCGAAATGATTCATCTCACATTGCACATGATACATATATGATCTGTCATACAGTAAGGTGTCTATGGATAAGCACTTTTTATATCTCACATTCACCGTCCTCCGACATACATTTTTATACGTTCTTTTTTGCAATTGGTAAGCATATTATAGTCTGTAACATGGAACACTCTTAGACGTACTTGCATTATTGCTTTTCACATCTATTATATCCTTTAAGTTCAATACTACTAAACATCATTTAGCAGCATTGAACTGGGGGACTAGCAGGGCATAGCGCCACTACGACTTCAAGCGATCATTTTCCCTAGGACTGCCATCAGGTTGATATCCGCTATACATACAAGACACGGGTTCTTATATATCGTGGGTGTTTCGATGTGCTAGATGATTTTTAAACTACATAAATCCTCACATGCTAAGCGAGGTCTTGTATGTCACGAACGTGTTGACACACCAACTATCGTTGTTTAAAGGCAACAAGATTTCGGCTCATACTTTACTTAAACGTTCAGCAGTTTACAAGACTGGAAGTCAATGACCATTTGTCGGGTAGGCTATGGACCACAGATTTATTTGGCGATGGTCCTGATCATTGCTATTCGTGCCCCATGGGATATTTATACTTCCCACACCATTTAGTCTACATCTGCAGCGCATGGTACGACATACGCTTCGTAATTAAGATAAATGCACGACAAAACCAATATACTTGATCATTCGAATAAGTATTCCACACGTTGTGCGATAGGAAAAATACTTATTCGGATATGTATTCTCCAAGCCAATAGGCGACATGGATAACAAAAAACCCTCATGCCATAGTCGACGAGGATTATTCGCACGAGGTAATTTAAACAAATCAGCTACCAACTATAAGTAGTCTACACGCAAATGCGCGACCGGGAATAATACACAGTAGCTTACATAAAGTGCTCTTTCACGCCAAGCGCGTAAACACTTTATGATTTTGGTCAAGTGTCTCACACGCCACAACGCGACAGAGAGTATCACTTGTTGAAATTTAAGCAAATATTCCACAACGCCGGTGCGCGACAGGAAATATATTTGATAATTTAATAAGTGCTCATTCACGCTAAGCGCGTATAAAGCACCGGACTTTCGCCGGAAAACCGAGACTCACATCAACACGGTAAATACCTCGACTTTTTCTGTTTCAATTCATTGTTAGACCATTACTAACATCAATCCATCACCCAGAATCAATTTCAGACGCCGTTGCCGGAT
This sequence comes from Scalesia atractyloides, assembly GCA_947069175.1. NCBI lineage: Eukaryota > Viridiplantae > Streptophyta > Magnoliopsida > Asterales > Asteraceae > Scalesia > Scalesia atractyloides. The sequence goes on from CAMTDV010000030.1 coordinate 4,752,133, forward strand.
ATTCTGTACTCGCCGGAAAATCGCTGGAATTTCCGAAATCACGCTGTTAATCGGTATGATCATCTAAACCTCCTGATAATCGTTGCTCAGTAATTCAATTTCATATCTAATCAATCAAAACTGTTAATTGATCCGAACAGAGGGAGTTCACAAAACAGAGCCGACGATCTTTGCCGGAGTTCTGAAAAAGACAATCTGTTCCGGTACATTCTTTCCCCAAACCCTCTCTGTTCATCACATTACAATCGTTTATAAAGTTCGTTAATTTAATTTAACAAGTAACAGTTGAATAATCGCTGTCTGTGTTCTTGAGCGAAGAAGACGAAGTCGATTATGATTATAAGATTAATTAAAATCAGAATAATAAACGGGTTAGACACACAATCCAGCGGTGGGCTGTGTGCAAACATTAAACACACGTCTCGAGTTCGATCCCTATCACGACCCTATCCTCGGAAATAAAAATGTTTTTTTTAAACCAAACCGGGTTAACTCACTGTAAGATGTTAAGTATAATAAAAATCAGAATATTAACCAGGTTAGACACACAGTCCAGCGGTGGACTGTGTGCCAAACTAAACCACAGGTCCCGGGTTCGAGACCTGTTGAGATCACCGATTCGATACAATTAAATCCTTTTTAAAATAAATAATTTTCGGATTAACTTAAATAGTGTATAAATATAATTAAAAATCAGAAATATTTCGGGTTAGACACGTAGCTCAGTTGGTAGAGCTGCGTGCACGCCTACGGGAGGTCACCGGTTCGAACCTCACTCAGTGCAACAATATAACCGACCGAACCGGTCAACGGTCAACAGTCATGGTCAACGGTCAACGGTCAAAGTAAAAAAGTCAACATTTTTTTATTATTTTTATTTATTTATTTAATTTAAAAATCAATTAAAAATACTTAAAAATAAACGTTTTTAAAGTTAGAAAATAGTCTTAAACTCACAAAAACATATCCAAAAATCCTATTAAAATTGATTAATAAAATCCACTTATTTACCGAACCATTATGTTATTATCTAGGTTAGTTTCTCTCGTGGTTAAATCCAAATTCGTGCATTCATCATCAATCCAAGAAATGCAACCACTGTGGGTGAATTCTTACAAATTCCCCTTTTTATTCATGTTTTGGGGTGTATCATGTGTCGCTTAAACTAATTCGTTATTCAAACTCGTGCTATACCATATTATGATCTAAACTTAGAATGTAAATATTGTTTGTTGTTATCTATTACATATTGTCAAGTTGTATGAAAACTATTTGTTAGGCCCATCAGTTCCTCGTGGGAGACGAGTTGAACAACGCGTGCCTTAAAACTCATTCATTAGGCCCATCAGTTCGTTGAACAACGCGTGCCTTAAAACTCATTCATTAGGCCCATCAGTTCGTAGAGCACGCGTGCCTCAAACTCATTCATTAGGCCCATCAGTTTCTCGTGGAGACGAGTTGAACAACGCGTCCCTCAAAACAAATCTATTGTTGTATGTGTGTGCAATATTTAATATTAAGTGTTTTGTGAATATATTTACATTTACATTTACTCATATATGGTTATGCACTTTATTTTATAATCAATTCAATAAACACGTTTAAATGTTTTAAATAGGATTCACTCGCTAACTTTTTGTTGACCCAAAAACCATTTTTACATATGATACAGGTGAACAGGATGAAGCAAGGATCACATAGGAAATTGCCTTAGAAGAAAAATAATGAAGCTTAGAAAGATGTATAGAACATGTTGAACTTGTATGATATGATTGTATGATTTCCTTTAAATTGTAATAATAAATATGAAACATTATAATAAATGTAATGAGCTTTGATGAAAACCCAATCATGCCCCGATCACCTTTTCCGCTGCGGGTCGGGGTGTGACATTTCCCATGTCTTCTATATAAGGAGGTCTTCACCTCATTATTAGGGCATGAGATATTGGGGCTAACACACCTTTTTGTAGCTGGAAATAGAGGATTCTTCCTCTACCGGCCGTTCTCTACCCCCACTTCTCTCTTTTCTTCTTTGCAGGTCCAGGTTATAGAGGAAGAACAAGGTGTGATTCTCAGTCTCTTGTGGGAAGCGGTGAGTCCGTGCTTCTTCAGATGGCTTTTAAGTTCTTTTGTTAATGCTTTTGCAATTGAGCCTAAAGTTGTTTAATGATCAAGATGCTGCAATGAAGAGAGCTATTAAGAATGTTCTTCCAAGAACTGGCATAGGCTATGTATGTGACATATATAGGAGAAATTGAAGACTTACATTGCATTTTAATGAATAATGATTTTTTAATCAATTTCATATTGTTGCGTTTTAGTATATGATCTAATAAACTGCAATTTTTATAAATTATATATTATTGCATTTTATTAATCATACAATACAATACAATACAATCCACATCCATTTTTTATATCATTGAGTTTGATTATAACTATTTTTACATAATGCATTTTATGTTTTTGTTTTTGATTAAATAACTTTATTGCTTTTTATCCAGGTTGGTCCTGTTTTGTCATCCAACATTGACTTTACTACAAGAATGACTCGTGTAGTTTGGAATGATAGTATTATTCCAGAAGATTTTGAAACTGAGTGGTAGTGAATAATGTCTACTTTTGGATTAAAAAATCATGAATGGTTAAAGGATATGTATGATCTTCGATTTGATTAAATACCCTCTTATTATCGTGGAGAGAATTTGGCTGGTCTTATGCGTACTAAATCTAGATGGTGTTGAGTTTTTCACTCATTTTGAAACTGCAACGGAGTTTCAAAGGCCTGAGCAAAGGAGAAATGATCATGATACAAGGTATATTTAGTCTAAGTTGTGGAGTGACTTTATATTAGAGAAACAAGCTTCAAAAATGTATACTAAAATAATTTTTGAAGATGTTCAGATGGAAATTGATGTTGCCATTACAAAGTGTATGTCAAAGACTCATGATACTGTTGATGATGTTGAATTTTTTGAGATAAAGGATTTTAAACAGCCATGCACATCTTTATTCAAGGTATTATTTTAAACAATATTGTGTTTTATGTAGTTCATGTTTCAAATAATTTGTATTTTGAGTAAATTGTTTTTCAAAAAACATTTTTTCCCAAATCACGTTTATATATAAACATTTAAAAAAACTTGTCAAGTTACATCAAAACAGAAGGTAGACGGGCAACAAGCTGCGCTGCCACTCCTTTCTGAATTGCAAACCCTAATCTTCCAAAGACGAACCCCTGCCCCCTGGGGATGAACAATATTCTTTCTCTCTCCATTCTGATTCTCAAATCGCCCCTTCACTGTATTTGAAAAGGCGACTTTTCAATTTTTGGGAGAGGGCATACTAAACAAATCTTTCAAATCTGGGTTTTGTGAGTGCACCCAAGGTGTTTGGTGAAATTGTCTCAAAGAACAAATCTTTTTTTATATATATTTATATTAACACCAGCCATGGGGTAAGGGGTTACGTGGGGTTCTATTTAGAGGGTAGGCAACTCGCAGTTGCTACCCTCTTTCGTCTTGTATAGGGTTCTTCGTTCACCAATTTTCTACCCCTACAACTCAGCTCGAGTTCGGTCTACCCTTTGTGTGTTTTTTATTCAGTGGCAGCCAACATATGCACATGGTGTAACATCCCTCAAAGTATCTCTGTTGATATATGTGTATTGTTTGTTATATTAGTGACATGTGACAATCTCTATATTAACCTTGTGAGCATGTTAAAATATTAATTTCTTTAAAATAAATACTAAACCATTTCCTACAAAATAAGGAATTGCTAACCATATGTTTGTTGACCCAAAAATATATTTTCCTAACGTGGTGTAGGAGTAAAGTTGATAATCAAGTGAAGAGGACAGTAGCATGGGCCTTAGGAAAATAAATAGGAAAATTTTGTTATGTTTACTTTTGAACATTGTATGTACAACTGTTGATTCATATATGTTACTTGACAATTTAATTTAATGGCTTTAAGTATGAAACTCATAATAGTGTCATGAGCTATGAGCAATCTTCATGCCCCGTACCATTCCGCAGTGGGTCAGAGTGTGACACATGGCTCCTACAAAGAGGGGTTGGAACGTTAAGTCAGGAGGCCATGTGCAAGGCTCTGCTACTGGTTTAAGGACCCGCCCCTTCAAATTGTTCCACGAATGTAAAGATGGCAAACGGGGTCTTGGGGATTTTTCCGCTTACTTGAACACATGCAAAGCACCCACCTCAAAACAGAAAACTGAAGGCTATCTTTGAAGGATGCTATCTCAAAGGACTTGGACCTTTTTTGGATATTGGGGAAGTTCTTAGGGCAGGAGATAAATGGTTATGTGGGAGGTGCATGGTGATGCATGCGCTTAGTAGGGGGTGCAAGCATGATGATGAGGTCGTGTCGTTTGCCATGGTCTCGGAGGATGTTGAAGATTTCATTGTTGGGATCCGAAAACCATGTCAAGTGGTGGTTGACAAAGAGCCACGTTGCCCAGCATTGCTGGTTGGTGATGTTAACCTCCTTGAGCATGTTTTTTCTATCCCTATTCAGACTGTTAAAAGCATTCCCCCAATTGTCGATTGGCGTTCGCTCAGGTCTTAACAGTGCTTTGCTAAAGTGGTGCGTCGCCAGGATCGGTTGAAAATTGGGTCCAATTGCTTTTGCTACCGCGTTGCACCTTGAGGATGGTTAAACCATCCTCTAAACAAGAGCGGAGATCATGGAACATGAAATCTCTGCAACGTAGTAACATCTTGCATGCACTTGCAGCTTGGAAAGATGGGTCTGGGTTTAATGATTTGGTCTCTTCCCTATTGGATAATGTAGGGGAGACTGGGGCTCATAGGGGAGAATGCAGGAGGGAGGAAGACAAAGAAAGGGACCCTAATATTAAGCAATGTCTTCAGAAAGTCAGGGATGGAAATTTCACGGCTGCGGTTAAGGTTTTATGCTCGAGTGGAGTTGCCCCTCTAGGTGATTCGACCTTAAAAGCTCTTATCGACAAACACCCAGTGGTGCCGCCACCGTCCCTGCCTTCCAACCCTTTGGCCCAACCCACTATTTTTGTTGATGGGGAGTGTGTGCTCAAATGTATCCGATCCTTCCCTAAAGGGACGTCTCGTGGTAGGGACGGGATGCGGGCCCAACACTTGCTAGATGCTGTTGGTGGGGAGGGCACTGTGACTTCCTCTGGTTTGCTTACGAGCATTACTGAGGTTGTCAACTTATGGCTTGGTGGATCTTTCCCTAAGGTGCTTGCAGAGTTTGTTGCCTCGGCCCCACTTACCCCCTTATTGAAGCCCGATAAAGGAATTCGACCTATTGTTGTGGGGGTTATTTGGCGAAGGTTGGTTTCCAAGGTGGCAATGAAGAAGGTCGGGAAAGACATGGCCAGTACTTGGGGGACTTTCAATTTGGAGTGGGGACGCCAAATGGGGCAGAGGCGGTGCTTCATAGTGCGAATAGGTTTCTCCACTCCTTTCATGCAGATGGTTCCCTGGCCTTACTTACTGTGGACTTTTCCAATGCCTTCAACACGGTCGATTGCACAACCTTTCTACAAGAGGTTCATCAGCGTTGCCCGTCAATCTATCGGTGGGTTCAAAGCCTTTACGCCCAGCCTGCTAGGTTGTTGTTGGTAACGAGTGTAATGGGGCTACTACCGGAGTGCAATAAGGAAATCCCTTGGGGCCCCTTCTCTTTGCCCTTGCCTTACACCCCCTTATTCTGCAAGTTCAGGACCGATGTAATCTCCCGTTTCATGCTTGGTACTTGGATGATGGGACGATTATCGGCAACGTGTCTGAGGTTGCTAAGGCCTTAGATATCATCAACGAGGAGGGGCCATCTCTGGGGCTTTACCTCAACATTAAGAAAACAGAGGTTCTTTGGCCGACGTGCGATGGGCGGAAAGTTTAGGACGGGCTTTTCCCGAGAGGGATTGGTAGACTAGAGAGGGGTGTTAAGCTCCTTGGTGGTGCTGTTAGTTGTGATCCTAGCTTTATTGGGGAGTTGGCAGGGCGACGGGCCTCGGGGGTGGTTGATCTTATGAAACTGTTGCCCTGCCTTAGGGATCCCCAATGTGAACTCATGTTTCTAAGGTCGTGCATGGGGGTTGCAAAGTTACTTTTTGGGTTGCGGACTTGTCAACCCATTTGATGTTGGATGCGGCATCTCGATTCGATGATGGCCTCCGGGAGGCTATAGAAGACATAGTCGTGTGGGGTGGCCCCTTCTTTGGTGACCTCCAGTGGCGTATAGCATCTCTACCGATGCGTTTAGGTGGTTTGGGCCTCCTCTCAGCTCGAGATGTTGGGGTTTATTCCTTTGTGGTGTCTAGAGCTCAGTATTGGGAACTACAGGATCATATCCTTCAAAATAGTGGGGTTATCGGGCTCGACCCGGACAATCAGCAAGCGTCGAACGTTTAAATGTCTCTCTCCTGAACTTTGATATTGGCGGTTTCTCTAATAAGGACACCGCCCCCTCGAAGCCACAAAAAACTTTGGCGAATGCTCTGTTTAGCAAAATCGCTCAGAGCTGGGAGAAGTTTTTGATTTGTCACCCCGCCAAAAGGCGGTGTTTGAGTGCTTGAAGGGCCCCCATGCTCAGGATTTTTTGACCGTTATTCCGATTGAGGGGTTGGGCAATGCATGTCTACAGTATAATACAGAGCCATTCTCAATACCGGTTGATGATCCCTATGTACCCGGAAGTTGAAACCTGTCCAATATGTCGTAAAGCTTGTATAGATAAATATGGGGAGCACGATGTCCATTGTTAAGAGCTCCCTGGGTTCAAATATCGACATGACTGGGTGCGAGATGTTTTGTGGGACATCCTGAGAAGAGCTGGGATTTGTGCTAAGAAAGAGGCTCCTGTGAATTTCCTCACGGACCCTATGGAAGGGAGATCTACTTTGCGACCAGCGGATCTGCTCTCTTTGGCTAGGCTGGGGGAAACATGCTTATGTGGACCTCACAGGGGGTTTCCCCTTTGATTGGTTTAAGGGAAAGCGGGTTTGTAGCTGGGCAAGCATCTAGAAAAGCAGAATCAAAGAAAATGGATAAACACGCTAAAGCTTGCGCAGAAAAACATTTTAATTTTATCATTATGTTTAATGCGTTTTATCATTATTAAATTTAGAGTTGATCTTCTCCTTAAATTTGTTTATCATATTTGTAACTATTCATTGCGTTTTATATTACATCTCCGACATCTTATATAGTATTTTCCTATTTATTACAGGCTGAATATAGTAAACAAGAAGATGGTATAACTGTATGTTGTACATGCAAACTGTTTGAGCAATTTGGAATATTGTGCCGCCATATCTTTTATGTTCTAGGGTTTGTTAATATTAAATGAGTTTCCTAGAAGATATGTTGTCAGAAGATGGATGAGAGAAGTTGTTTCAAATAGCTCAATCCATTGTAATATTCGGTTTGATGAGATTGGTAGGAGTAGTGAAATTGATAAAGTTTTTAGAGAAATCATTGTAGCAAATGAATATGTTGTTAATAGGTTGGTTGGTGATTTATATAAGTTGGTTCGCTATAGAGAATATATAAAAAGTTATAAGGATAAAGCTGAAGAGATTATGGTCGTTGCGCCACCGCCTAGTCGCAAAGATAGGTTCGCTGATATTGGTGGAAAATTTGAAAATTCTAATTCTACGATTCGTGTTCCGATCAAAATAAGGACAAAAGAATGTGGTGTACAAAAAAGGTTAAAGACTATGCAATTCAGAAATCTCAAAGATCCAGAAGTCGTGTCGTGTATGCGGTGGGAAAGGACACAACAGTCGTACATGTAAAGAGAAGATTTCTTTTACTTTTGTTGGGTCAAATAAAACAATGTATGTTTACATATTTTTGTTTTTATTATTTTTTTTATTTTTTGTATTGCAAATTTTAAAATACTAATAAAGAAAGTCTTGTTTTTAGTATGTTTACATATTTTTGTTTTTATTATTTTTTATTTTTTGTATTGAAAATTTTAAAATACTAATAATGAAAGTCTTGTTTTTATTATTGCGTTTTAAGCTGCATCATTATCAGCTATTTTTTATATTGCATTTTATTATACCTCATATCATTATCAGCTAATTTTGTAGTATTGCGTTTTAGGTAGGAATCCCCAATAGTTAAATCCTATTTATGAACAAATGAATAGTTATTGCGTTTTAACATATTACAAATTAAAAACAAACATGAAGTACATATCTTCATCATTAATTTAGCTTCTTCTTTTTCAATGTGTATTGTATTATTGCGTTTTACGTAAAATACTCTTTATATGAAATGCATTTATATAAAAGCAAAAGCACTATTTAAACATCATAATAATTTATAGATGGCAAAAGTTATATCAAAGATGATGAACATAACAACCATGATCACCTGTTCACCATCCTTACAAACATCAAAATTACTTCTATCATCTTCATTCTAGTACCGCCATTAGCATTCAACATAAAAATAAAAACATCAAATAAAAACTACAACCACAAATAGATAATTTAACAAACCACAACCATTGGAAATCAACAATCATCATTATGGATAAAGTTGGTCTCTTCTTCAGAAGAAAATCCTAAGCTTCCTTTTGGGATTTGCTTATCACTTTAAGATTGTGTCCATAATTCCACTTGTGAAATCACTGCACTGTGAAGTCTCTTTGTAAATTTGTTTCCAGAGTTGTTGATGATTGGAATTTTAGATAATTGCTTTAAAAAGATTAACTCTTCACAGGAAGATGTGTCCTTCGGGTCGAATAGATCAACTTTTCTATTATCCCAAATTACTGCAACCTTGAAACTGTCTTCAATGAACTCCCAAGATGTAACTTCTGGATCTTCAATCACCCTTTCATTTGGATTTCCATACCTTTTGTTTAGAATTGTAAATACTTGTCTTGTCTGTTCTCTGTAACATGCTGGTGGCATTCCTAGCTCATTCATCTTTCTCAAAACATTTTCATTGCAGTTTTCTAGAACTGATGCTATGGAATTGTATCTTATTTTGTGGCCATTCATCTTTCTCAACATATTGTAGTATGAAATTTTCTCTTTTAAACCACCAAACTAACAATTCTTGATTAGCCATTTGTGTGTATTTGTGATTGGGTATTGCGTGTGAACGTTATGAATATAATCTAGGGTTTTTGTTCTTTTATAATCAGTCTTCTGTTAATAAATGCGGCAGTAGTGATTTTTATTCACATAATTGAATCGATTGGTCTTATCATACGGTAATTTGTCAGGAATCCAAAAGGCTTTTTTAATTTTTTTTTTTGATAATAATGATTTTGTTTTTTTTTTGTCACTACATTGTCTTGTATCGTTTATGGGTTCTTTTTTCTTTATTTTTTATTGCGTTTTATATAGTGTTTTTGTTTACAGATTTAACTCTTTTGTTTATTTTTCTATACAGATCAAATAATGTTTTATCAATGTCATCAATTATTATATTCAGTTGCGTTTTAGAAAGACTATAAATAATTTTAGTTTATTTAAAAATTGTTTTATAACATTGCGTTTTAAGTTATTTCGATTTACAGGTATACAATATTTAAGAATAATAATCATTTAGAGTTTTATTGCGTTATACGAAAAGTAAATGAATAACTAACAGAAACATACTATTGCGTTTTATAATAACAAAGGATAAGAAAAAGTAGTATAAAAGACAAAATATTGTGTTTTAACATAACAAACATTTCCATCAAATATTAATTACAAAAGACATTATGTTGCGTTTTATAATAGCAAACTATAAGAAAATCAAGCTCATAAACCAACAAAAGCAAGCCTATTTTTAATCCTTTCTAAACTAGTGTCATAATCATTTTTTAAGTTGTGCATTGAGGATGTAATACTTCTTGAATCTTCAATAATAAAATATTTGCATTCGTTGAGACTGTGCAGTAGTATGTTGCGATATACTTACGTCTTAAATCCTCAAGTTGTACAGTCTGTTTGTTCACATGTTTTTTGTTTTTTGGATTCTTGATGTTTACTGGGTTTTCATATTCCCGTTAAATCCACAATTCCATTTTCCATACTTTCACCCTCATAACTTTCCATATGACGCATACATAATATACCACAGTCGATGGGAGTTATCCTGTGTTCTCCATTTCATCTCCATTCTTTTAGGCACTATCTTGTTTATGTTATTTGCTTTTGAATGATTAACTGATTTAAGGTAAGCAACCAAAGCATCCTCTACAGAAAAATAAATTAAATTTCAGTTAAAAAAAGATGAGTTGGTTTGGTTTTATATTGTGTTTTAAAAGCATAATTTTGCATAACTTACTGTTTTCTGAGGCACATTGCTTTATGAATTTGAAATCTTTGTTGCACTGTTGTTAATGATGTTTGTTTCTTTCTCTTGAAGATTGAACAAGATTACATAAAAATGCTCTTGATGGAGTATTGGCACAAGGATAATATCAAAATCTTTAATGCTTTGTATCTTTGAACCTTTAAGAATTTTTGTCATATTCTGTGTGAACTCTTCTATCATCTCTTTTTTTAGTTTTTCTAATGTGTAAGGCTGCATTAAAAGAAAGAAAGTAAAAATTTATTGCGTTTAGATAAACATATATAACAACAAACATTAAACTATAAAAGTCATTGTGTTTTATACATCAATATTCAGATAATGTCAACAAAACCAAACTACTAAATAACTTCATACAAAAAGAAGAACAAAATTAAAAAAAAAAACAAATTGCGTTTTAGAGATCTTAACAACATTTGAATTTTACAGAAAAATCTTGTAGATAATTTGTCTTTTGATCTTCTTTTTTCTTCGTTCAAGATATAAGCCCATGAATTGATTATTTCTCCTGTTATGTACAATCCTGGCCTCATTGTTTCTACTGCCCATCTTGACAAAGATACATGATCAGTTATTAAAAAGAGAGTGGCCCTGCAAAAAAAAATAATAATAATTGAATTATATATGATTTTGCATTTGTTTTTGTGTGCAAGTGTGTGATTTTTATATATAAATGTTTTTATACATTATGTCGCCTTCTACATGGAAAGCATGTTTAGAAATGTTGTTTTCAATCTTCGTTCTAACTTCATTCATTGCTATTTTTCTTTGATAGTATGGGGAACATAATGCGTCGTCTGCATTTTTCTGACGATCTGGTCATACTATCTTTGTAATTATTTCTTCTGTTTTGTTGATTTCACTTATTTGTTTGTTTTGTTGAACAGATTTTTCTGGTGTTTCATACGAACCTTTTTCTGCGTTGAGGAATTATGAGTTTCCAATAACATTGTTGATTTTTTTTTCACTCACATCTTCATCAATTCTATTAAGCATTGTTTGTGTTCCTGTAATTTGAATTTATGTTTCAACTCCTTTTGTTTCTTTGCTTGTTGCCTCTTTTTGATCTTCGGAATGTGTAGCATTGCGATTAGTATCATCATCCACATTTGTTTCTTTCTCATTTGAAATTTGAGAAACTTTCAAATCAAATGATGGTCCCTCATCATTTTCAATTGTTTTTTGTTTTGATATTCTTTCTGCTTCTTCGGTCTTGTTGATCATCTCCAACATTATTGATGGAGTTTCTTCACAAATGATGATTGTAGAGATAAAGTATTTTCATTGTGTTTTAACGGACTTGATGGATCCTTATTGGTTTTTTCAGGACTTGAGCCTTGTACCACAATTTTAGTATATTCATTGCGTTTTTCCAGACTTGATGGATCTTCATTGGTTTTTTCAGGACTTGAGCCTTGTACCACAATTTTAGTATCTTCATTGCGTTTTCAGTTGTTGGAGAGCATATGATGTCATTTTCTGTTTCTTCATTTTGGCTTTGGTTCAAATTTAAGAAGCTTGATGGTGTTTGTTGATCACTTTGAGTTTCGATCATTCTTAAATCGAAAGTAACTTCGTTGCGCTTATTAGCTACATTGTTGAATTTCTCCATCAATAAAGTCCATTCGTTTACTTTGTTATTTGGATATTGTTCAATAACGTCATCTACATATGATTGGATCTTTTGGAAAGATTCTTCAAAGCCTTTAAAATGATCATATAAGGTTGACACCATATGCTGCTCATTGTTTTTTTCACGTTCATCGCTTATCAGAATTTCATAACCACTTTTTGTTGAATGTATTTCAGAAAGACCTTTTGTTTTTTCAAGTTGAATTTGTGATGGTATGAAATTACGCAATCGACATTGACTGTCTACCCACATTTTTTCTTTATTTCCTTTGGATGGTTTTTCGAAGAAAACCCTCCATGATCCTGCACTTTCTGTTGTTTTTTCAGTTTCATTGGTTTTATGTTGGCTGGTTAGAGTATCTTCTAGTGCAATCCAATTTATTGCAACAATTAGTAAGGTGTTTGGTTCTTCGAGTTGAACAAAGTTTAGTTGGCTGTTAGGTTCGTCTTCTTTCAGTTCTTCAACATCATCGTCATTTTTCTCTTCAGATTCATCATCATAAATTTCTTCATTTTCATTGTCGGATTCAGATGGATAAACATAATATTCAATCTCCTCATTTTTTTCTTTGGTTTTTCTTTGCCACATTTTTCTCTTTCTTCTTTGTTTCTTTTACAAGTACCCACCCCTCATTTTGCGCTACGATTTCCAATTCATCTTCAAATTCTTTTAAAGTTGTAGAGTCAATTTTATCCAAGAGAATTCTTGTTCACGATCCTCAAATCCTTGTTTTTTGTAAGCATATAGAATCTGTATAAATCATTGCGTTTTATAAAGATATCATTCAGCTTGCATATTTTGGAAACAAAAGAAAACGAGTAATTATTATTGCGTTTTATGAAGTAAAGACGACATTGACTATATGTTGCATTTTATGATAAAAAGCTTTGAGCATTAATAAGGATATCATTAACCTATCATATTTAAGAAAAGATAACAATGGCTATATATTGCGTTTTATGATATAAAGCATTCGGTATTTAGATAAGATATGATACAGTTAGCATATTTTGAACAAAGCACATAAACAAGCATTTAGCATTGAGATAAGATAGAAATAAGCAAGCATATAAACAAGTAATCATAATTGTGTTTTATGATAAAACAATATAAAGATTAAATTTCATACCGCTAGCATTCCAATAGGTCCATTGAAGGGTTTTTTTACCTCCAGGCCATTATTTTCTTGTACGCCTTAAACAATTCAGCATATATTCACACCAACTAAAATCTTGGCTATTTATGTTACTTTTCATTGATGGCAAAAACCTTTGGTTAACATTACTACTTTGCATTGCCTCTGCCATGCAAGTACAAAAGATAATCAAGAAGTTTAGTTTGAACATTATTCCAAGTTCTTTTCTCTTCTCTAAATCTAATCAGATTGGCAATATACAGTTTCTTCAAAAGTTCTTTATTGAATTGCCCCCGTCAGAAGTTAATTATAATATCTGTATCTTTGGGCCTCAATTTTTCTTCAATCTTTATTTTGCCATTTGCTATTTGAAATACCTTTTGAATCAAATCAGCTGTGAACTTAATTTTTTCATCTCCAGTATTTATTATTTCATTTTCATCATCAAAGTTATTTACTAGCAAATATCCGAATTTACGAGGAACTGAATGCAAGTTGATTGATAGTGCGCTCCCAAATCCTATTTCTCTCACAGCTTTCTTTTAATCCTTTGACAAATTTTTAAGATACTTTGGGAGATTATTTACTGCACATCTTATGTTGATTTTTCTTCCCTCGTATTCATAATATGGTTGTTCTGGTGTTTTATCGTTCCTCGATGATCTCTTTGTCTTTGCTTTCACATTATCTGACTTTTCTTTCTTTTTCTTTTTCGCACTTGCAGAAATAATGATATTTTGAGTCTTTTTCACTTTTGGTGGGGGATCAACAAAATCATCATCTGATCTATACAAGTGTATTAGAAACAAATTTTGTTCATAAAATTATGCTTTCTATGATATATGTTACCAAGATTTGTTTGTTGTTCTTCAGAACTATGCATAATTATAGCTCTCTCAATATTATCCCCATGTAAAACAGAGTCTTCATCTTCTAAAGTTTCAATCACCACCTTTCTTTCTTCTCCTTTTGATTGGTTGTTCTTTTGTTTTATCTTAAAGAGAATAATGAAACAAAGTCAATTTAAAATGCAATAGTTAACAATTTAAATATTAAAAGCAGTAGTTCAAGGTTTTAAGATAAAAAGCAATAGTTAACAATTTTAAGAGAAAAAAGCAGTTTTGCTCAGTTTTAAGATAAAACGCAATAGCTAACAACATATCTAAATAATTTTTTTTGTTTTATACTATTTTATTAAGATAAAACGCATTAGTTCACAATATAAAGATAAAAAGCACTAGGTCACAGTTTTAATATAAAACGCAATAGTTAACTACAATCCTAACTAAGCATATACAATGATAAAATAAAAAGAAGTAGGTCAAGTTTTAATATAAAACGCAATCGTTAACAGCAAATCTTACTAAGCATAGTTAGCAACATATCTAAAATCTCTTTTTGTTTTATACTATTTTATTAAGATAAAATGCATTAGTTCACAATATAAAGATAAAAAGCAGTAGGTCACAATTTTAATATAAAACGCAATAGTTAACTGCAACCATACTAAGCATATACAATGATAAGATAAAAAGTATTAGGTCACAATTATAATATAAAACATAATCGTAAACAACAAACCTTACTAAGCATATACAATGTTAGGTACTATTTCTACTTTATATAATGTAATTTGAATACAATTTAAAGTTTAAAAAGCAAAATATATACCATTATCAGAAATCTCTTTTCGTTTTCTACCAATTTGTTCTCTCATTGTTGATTTTTCGCTAATTTTTGTTTGTTGATCGATGTTTTCTTCATCTGGTGTTTTTCGTTGCTTCATTGATGATTTAGGGTTTTGCGATATGGATTTCTTATCAGGAACTTGAAGGTAAACCTTAGATTATCTCTCGATGAGGCCATGAACTTCAACGGAATTTGATTATCTCTGATTTCACTCTTTGTGTGTGCTTTCAATCGAAATGTAAAACGTAATGAACTTTTTACGAAGCTTTCTATGTATATCCAAGAGCGGTTAATGTTGAATTTGACAATAATAACCTTGAAAGCCCGGATAACGTGTTTAAATGAGAGTTTTTTTATTTGATTTTAATCTTGGCTGTTGAAAATGCAATTGGACATCTCAGATTACTTCCTATGCTTCCTATTGATATCAACTTCCTCTAACCCATAATTATTAATTTTTTTTCTCAAAAACTTAGGTTAAAATTTCTTACATCGTCCACTTTATAACCTTTGACAATTAGGTACTGAGTCAAAAATCAGTATGGCAAGTATTTAATGTTCACAATTCAACCAAGTTTAAAATTTATTGCCGCTATATATTTAGTTGACACATTTCTCAATTGCCAAAGCTATATTATTTCTGTTGATGATGAGTGTTTAATATATTATTCTACACATATACGACAAAACTATATTATTTCTGTTGATGATGAGTGTTTAATATTTAAATTGATTTATTCTCTTTATTAAAAAGAAAGAAAATAAAAGGAAAACTTCACTACGTTGTTCAAGATATATGAAGTTGTACTATATAAACATTCCCCTTGGAATTTACAGCTCCAATCATGAGATTTGTAGTTTTACCAAACAGGGTTGATGAAAACAAAATCGACATAGCAAATATACTTTGTTTTTTAGCTTACAATAGAAAAAGGGTTTGTTCTATAATCAAGAAAAGAAAGGAAAAAGAAAAAGGAAAAGAGAGTGTGAGAGAGACTACACATGAAGAGGGAGAGAATCTTACTCAACATTTCACATTTTTCCAACGCTTCTCGACGCTTTTAACCCAAGTAGTCGAAATATATGCAAAGCACATCTTGTCATAAGCCTTACAAACTTCAAGCAATCCGACAATTAGGGATGATCTTTATGATGTGATATAGTTGTGGGATTCGAACTTGAAAATTATGATCAATATAATGAGCACATATATAGCTAAGCTAGGCGAACTCAACAAATGGTCACGAATGGCACATGAAAAAAGCCCAACTTGAAGCTTTCAATTTGCTAGAAGCTACATGACTTATGTGCTACTCACGCAAAGTCTCAATATATGGAGTTTCGACAAAAATAATCTCACTAAAAATCCAATAATCTATAATCTAAGGTTCTGATTCCATCGTCACGCGATCTTTATATATTTCATGATTTTTCAGTTATCGTTTTTATTTATCAAAGATAAATCATGTTAAATCTGAATGTGTATATATAAGTCCTCCTTTCCTCAGGGCAATAATATTTCTTTGTTGTTTCAAATTCTTTGCTGAACTTCAAGTATTTGGCCGAATCCACTAGAAAAAAATTGCTTATGTCAAAGCTCTCTCGCGCTTTTTTTTGAAGTTATAAACTATTCAACATTATTATAGTTTTCTTTTTAAATTTTGGGTTTAATATAATTATGCTTTTTCAATGCTAATTAAAAAGTAGTGAATATATTCGTAAAGAGGTTCTAAGTTCTAGCAATTAGAGACTTCACAAAACAAGATGGAAGTGTAGTTATGTAAAAGATCGATCCACCATGCACCCCACTATATCATGTTGAACATTCTACAAACAAGTTAACATGAATATGAATATATAAACAAATATATCACAATCACACACTTTCGCTTTCTATGTATTTCGCTCTAACTATTTCATCCATGCATGCACATATAGATACACGCTATGTATATACATGCATGAAAAGGGGTCATACTTCTCTTTTTTACCCAAGCACTAAGATGCAGTACGTCACAATGTCTCTTAGAAAGCTTCATGGCTAAGAAACTTCCACCACTCACTCCCAAGAACCCTAATTATAATATACACAAAAAGAGAGATGCAAAACTTAAATTCTTATTAAAATTAAAAGGAAGTCAAGAATAATATCAAGCAAATCAAAAGCCTACTTCTACTCCTCTTCATCATCTTCTCCTTTATCTCCTTCCTTCCTCCCCTCTCTCTCATCTCTATCTCTCTCTCTCTCTCTACAATTTTCTTGCTTTGATTCCATGTATTTCCAAAGAACCCTTGAAACTTTCTAAAAGAGAAAAAAAGAGACCAAAGTTAAAGCATGGTTTTCTCATCTGTTGCACCCTTTCTTGATCACCACAATTGGCATCAACAGGTATGATCTTTATTAATCTTCTCCCCTTTGATAAGATTTCTTTTTCTTTTCTTATCTTCTTAATCTTTCATCCAATCAAAACTAAAAGGAAAAAAGCATATATGTAAAGAAGATTACCTATCTTCTTTAAAACTCATCTTTCTTGAATATACTATACCATGTTAGTATAAGTATACCTTCTAATAAAATCTTTGTGTTATTGTGTTTTTTTTATTGAAGTTGCAACAATCAAACCCTCAACAAGGAAATGATGGTGGAGGCGAAAACCCTAATTTCCAGTCACCACTGGTGCCTCCACAACGCGGTGGAGAAGGCTCGATCCGCCCAGGATCGATGGTGGATCGAGCCAGACTGGCAAAGCTACCCATGCCTGAGCCAGGATTAAATTGTCCACGTTGTGATTCAACCAACACCAAGTTTTGCTACTTCAACAACTACAGTCTCACACAACCTAGACACTTTTGCAAGACGTGTAGGCGTTATTGGACACGTGGTGGTGCACTAAGGAATGTTCCGGTTGGGGGAGGTTGTAGGAGGAACAAAAGAAGTAGCAAACATAGCAGATCAAAATCTCCAAGCCAAAAGGGGACTAAATCCTTAAATGGAAGTCCATCAAGGTGTAGCACCGAAAACATAGCAACAAGTACTCAAATCCCGCACCCTCCATCTCTTCAAATGCCCTTCATGAACTCTTATGGAGGTGTTGCTACCAATATCATATCAAGTCTTGGTGGATTTCATACTCAAAGTGAAATTGGTAATTTCCAGTTAGGAACTGGAGGCTCAAATGCCACTAACTTGAATAATATTTTATCAATTGGAAGTGGTGAGAGTTGGAGATTGCCATTCTTAGCAGGATTTGAAGTACCTAACAATACCAATTTTCTCTACCAAAGTGAAGGTGCAATTGATGCACCGGCATCTTTGATGCTTGAGAACTCTCGGGTAAATCCTCCTGTGAAAGTCGAAGAAAACCGAGACCTGAATTTATCAAAACAAATTCTGGATATCCCTGAGAACACCAATCAACAACCATGGCAAGTGGGAAATAATTGGACTGAGTTTTCTGGTGTCAGTGCTTCTTCAACTCCTACAACAAATTTCATATAAGTAATCTTGCTCCTTGGGGAACTTCATTGATCTATTGGTCAAATCTGAAGCACTCAGCTGAGTTGACTCACTCTCCAAACCCTAGACTGGTAGTAAGAATGTGATCTGGTCTCTCTCAAGATTGTTTATTGCAGAAGAAACAATGGTAGGATTACTATATGGTAATCAAATGTAATGTGATGGTAATTAGTAGTATAATTAAGAAGTTTTTCATTCCGCTAGTGTCTTTAAGAATTCAATTACTAGTACTTTACTAAATTGTGTGCAAAGTGTGTGCTAGCTAGTTTGTGTTGATTATGTTATATATGAAGAGATTATTATGGGTTAGCTGAATCTTTCTTTTGGAAATTAATTTGCAGCCCTAGAACTTGTTTATTATTTTCCCTGTTAGTTCATAGCTAATACAAAAGAGGTTTCTTATAGCTAGTCTTGATCTCACTTAGCATCGGTGGCGGATCCAAAAGACAAGATCAGGGGTATCCCAAAAAAAAAATTCACCTAGGGCTATTGTAATATTTGTTTACGGTATCCCCGACACATAAACCGGAGAGAAACTATATTTTTTTTTCACTAATTTTACACTCCGCCAACAAAATTAATGGGTAGCCTGTGCTACCCCTGCTTGTACACTACATCCACCACTGCTTAGCATATTCTCATATGGAATTATTAATTGCCCAAGAACTTAATTATAAACTATATATAAGAATAAAATCATTGTGGGTCTTGTTTGGATGATATCAGTGGTATGAATGCATCTATGAAATGTGGTACTGAACACATAGCAACAATCAAACTTCAATTATCACCTTACCAAACTTCTTTCCTTTTTTTTCATCTCTGGATCATATAGCCACCGTGCTTCTTCAGTAAAACGAACCATCAGGAAAACCCTTAAAATTAACAAGAATCATGTAATCTGACAAAATGCATTCAATATAATGTTGTTTACAAATATAAATGTATCTAAAATTCTTACTTAAAGACATGGTATTCTTTTAAAGTCTCTTAACAACAAATGTTTATTTTTAACAAAAGAGAAGAGTGAAAATTAAAGTAAATAATCAGCCTTTCTTCATTAATTACATATATATACTTCTTTTATATGACGCAAAGATAAAAATAAGGGTAGTGGGGCAGCTTGTTGCCCGTTTACCATGTATCTCGATGTAAATTCATAACATGTAATTATTAAAGTTGTTTCAAAAAAAAAATAATCAATGAAATTTGATCAAATGTAGCTAGAACTTTCTTTCACCAACACTGTAAGAAAGAAAGACATGCAACCTTCAGCGCGCTTTCATCAGTTCATGTTCTTCCTGACAGCAATATTCTTCGTCAGTCATAAGTTTTCTGCAAAAGATTGCAGGGCCCAGCTGTCCTTTATAACAAAAAGGAAACGTACAAAGTGGCTCATGATCTATGATATTTACATACACATCTTGTATTAATATAATAATATATATAAGTAACATATAAATATGAGGAGGCCGGCTAACATAAAATTTGTGTTAACGTACGATGCGTACGATATTGAGTTAAAACATGTGATTTCTTTTTTTTTTACAACATGCGATTTTTTTTGCTTCAACATGCGATTCTTTTTTATTTACAACATGCGATTTGTTTTAATGCACCATGCGGCATTTTTTATAACATGCGATTGTAGCTTATAACGTGTGAACTTCAAATCTCGTACGCTCGTACGATAAGGCATATTGTACATTTATGTAATAATAAAAATTCGGAAGACAGATGCAACGGAGGCGATATTTTACGTACATAGTAAGAGAAACACCTTTAAAAAATGCCAATAATTGCCACTCAAAAACATGCAAATCTTCCAATCCTAGGTTAATTATGTTTGTGTTTTATGTTGTAGAGATATAATGAGGACTCAGAAGTTGTTGTAGGAAAGAATATTGCACAATTATGGAGTCAAAAAGAACACATATGATTCATAACTCTTCTCACTATGTGTGGAAAAGTAAACAAGTAGTTATAGTTTGAGAGAAAATGATGCAAGGTGATGATAAAAAGTGAAGGGTAAATATTATTTAATTTGATGAAAACAGATAGGAAAAGGGTTAAAGAGGAGATAAAAATGGGTCTGTGTGAGAGGGGAGAGTGATTTTCGCAGTCTAAAAAGGAAGGAATCTGAGCAAGAATAGAGATTTTATTGCTTTATAAAAAGAGCCAACATCATCACCCTCTCCCAGTAAAGTGTTACCCAACCAAAAAAATATAGTCCCAAATCTAGTCATTTCAAGCTGTGTGTAGGCCCATCTGAAGCATAACTAAAATTGTAGAACGTCTTTTGGGCCTTTAATTCATATTCCCTCATTATAACAAGCTTACTGGAGGTAGAGATGGCATAATCGGGTTTTATTATTACCCGAAACCGGTTTCCAACCGGACCCGGTTCTGCTTGGATGTCATTGCAACCGGGTATAGTGTGGAACCGGGTCCAGTTCCTACCCGGGTTCACACCCAAGAATATGGAACCGTGTAGAACCGGGTACGGGTATTATGGAACCGGGTATGGTGTGGAACCGGGTATGGTGCGGAACCGGTTCCTGACAGTAAAACCCGACTTTTTTACTGTTCAGAACCGGTTCCTGACAGTCGAAAACCTGACTTTTTACTGTTCAGAACCGGTTCCTGACAGTAAAACCTGACTTTTACTGTTCAGAACCGGTTCCTGACAGTAAAAACTGACTTTTTTACTGTTCAGAACCGGTTCCTGACAGTAAAAACTGACTTTTTATTGTTCAGAACCGGTTCCTGATAAATGTTACTGTTGGGAACCGGTTCCTGACAGTCGAAATCGGTTTTTTTTATATAAACCCCTCCCTACTTACCATTTCAAAACTTAACACTCACAATCATCAACTTACAAAATCAATCATCTTCTAAATTCTTGCAAAATACCTATGGCATGCAACGACGAAGTTGTTACGGTCTTAGAGACGAAAAGAAACCCAGCTATATGGAAGAATTTTGATCTCTGTTTAATGTCCGACAGCCACGAGATGGCTAGATGCAAAGCTTGCGGAAAATTTATGAAGGCCGCAGCCAACTCAACCCTTAAGAAACACACTGAGCGGCATTGCCCAGTGACGAAGGCAAAGAAAAATGAGACGGGAGAAGGTTCCGGCACCGGTTCTTCAAATGTTTGATGTAACCCTTTTGGTTTGGTGTTTTAATAAAGTTTGTGTAATGTTTCTTTCTATTGTGTTTATTATTTTTTATTTTTATTATTAGTTACATTGATAAATAAAAATAGTAACAATAATCGGTTAAAATTAAAAAACAAAAAATTAACCGGTTACAAAAAAAAAATTACTCAGAACCGGTTCCAGTAAGATTTTATTTCTTTGATCGTTTACTAGTGGCAGGTGCAACACTTTCCGATGAGTTTCTCTTAGGTGCGGGTACCTCGGTACAATCGTCGTCCGAATCATTGGTCTCCACTTCTTCGGCTATAATCGGTTCCAACGGTAACATTTTAACGGTATAACCGGTTCCTTCTAGAACTGCATTTACCGATGGTACCTAGTGAAACCGGGTACGGGTAGGAACCGGGTACGGTTAGGAACCGGTTACTACCCGATTCAAATGGTAAAATTGTGGAACCGGGTTGGAACCAACGGGTATTTTGAACCCGGAACCGGTTCTACTTAATGTCGGGTAGGAACTGGAACCGGTTCCAGTTCTGTTCTACCGGTTCGGGTTCGGAACCGGTTTTTATGCCCATCTCTAACCTGGAGGTATTGTTATTATTATTAAATTAATAGTATATATGCATATGCTCTTATGGTTTAAAGATATTGGTGATTATCAATTAATCATTCATAAAACGGTAAATGTAGGTAGATTAGATGGCATATAGGAGTAAACAAATTGCAGTCTAAAACAAAATTTACATTGTATAAATTGTTAGACAGAAGAATTCCATAGGATCAAGAAACAAACAGTTGTGGAACAAACAAACATGACAAAGATCAAACAAGTATTAATGCAACGGTAGTTTGACAAACAAAGTTTATATAAACAACAGATGGTTTGATCGTACGTTCCTTGGAGATTGATCATCA
The DNA here is from genome assembly GCA_947069175.1 of Scalesia atractyloides. Classification (NCBI taxonomy): domain Eukaryota; kingdom Viridiplantae; phylum Streptophyta; class Magnoliopsida; order Asterales; family Asteraceae; genus Scalesia; species Scalesia atractyloides. Next base: position 4,774,522 of record CAMTDV010000030.1, read on the forward strand.
ATATATACATGGGCAACGATACTTGAGCTGTCACAACCTAATGACTTAATACGTAGCAAGCTTTTGTCTTCATCATCAAGCCTTGACTGTTCAGCCCGCCACAAAAGTTTCTTCTATGTTGGTGTCTTCGGCTTGAGTTCCATCCATACGTAGCAAGCTTTTGTTTTGTCCAATGCGAATCTCCCTCCCCTTTGGGTGAACATAGTACCATTCGATGATTTCCAAAAAGCAAATATAGACCAACCTTATTTGCACTTCCAATTCTTCATTGAAACCCAATGCCTAGTAACTTCAACCCATTTACATCATGGCAGACTTGGCCATATCCACCCATTGATTGCACCATCATAAAGCGATGCGGGCCCAAGTGTGGTGGAGCGGGCCATCTTATATTTAGAGGCCTAAAAACACTTATTTCTATGAGTTATTTATCGTTTTTTGTTTTTTAGTGCTTTTCATGGACTTTTACTTTATTCTAGCTTTTGACCCAAGTGTGTTTTGGGGCCCATTTCGAATTTCGGTTGTTATTTATATGTTGCTAAAGTAATTCTAAAAATCAGAATTGAATTTTAAGAAAACCACTTTTCACTTCAAATTATGTGCCCTTTGGGTTGAATTTTGGGGTTGGGACAAGATTATCACGGGTATTCGCAGAATCAACGTGATTGTTCTTTGATATCATTTCATTATCTACATCAGTTGGCATCAGAGCCGAATTCCTGGCTCAAGATGCCTCCAAGGAGAAACAGGCCACTCGATGAAGTCTATGAATGGGAGTTGGAGCAGCAGCTTATGGAGCGAATGGAACAACGTTTGGACCAAGTGGTCGATCAGTTGACTGACCGGATGGAAGGCTTGATCAGTCGTAGGAGGCAGGGACCCAATGATGGGTATGGTTCTGATTTCAGTAATCCATTTGGTGATGGCTCGGATTCCGAGGGCGATCAAGAAGGACGGCCAAGGAGAGAACGTGGAGAGGGAAATAGGCATTGGGATTCTGGTATAAGAGTTGATATTCCAGAATTTGATGGGACTAGTTTGAACCCGTAGGGGTTCACCGATTGGTTGGCTACTGTAGAGGAGGTGTTTGAGTACAAGGAGGATCCTAAAAATAAGCGGGTGGCTTTGATTGCTACCAGGTTATATACGTTGTAGGGCTTTTGCATGGTGGCAACAACTGAAGCTAACACGAGATAGGCTCGGGAAGTCGAGAATCGTGGCATGGACCAAGATGAGAAAGTGCTTACGGTCCAACTTCCTGCCTCATAACTTTCAACGGTTGATATACTAACGTCTGCAGAATTTAAAACGGGGGGCTAAATCAGTTGATGATTATACAACCGAGTTTTACCAATTGATTGCTAGGAACGATATTCAAGAACCGGAGGAACAACTTGTTGCCCGGTATATTGGGGTCTGAGGGTTCAAATCATTTGTCTGTGAATCTTTTTGATCCGTTAACCATTGCAGAGGCACACCAACGGGCGTTGGCTTTTGAGAAACAAAATCGCCGGGTGAGTGGTTCGTATTCTCATGCCCCTACTAGATGAAATGTTGGGACGGGTAGTGGGGCACCTCGTGGTGGGCCTAACCTACAAAGACCGGGGGTTAATAACGTTGGGCCAACTTTCAAGGGGGCTAGTAGCAGTGGCTCGAAGTGTTTCAATTGTGGTGAAACGGGCCATCGACAGGCTGAGTGTAAAAAGGCCGGTAAACGACACTTGTTTGCTGAGTCCGAGGATGACCAATATGAAGAGTACGAAAACGCCCTAGTGTTTGATGAAGAAACTGAATACGAGGAAGAGTTTGTGTCCGGTAATGCTGGGGTGAACCTGGTGGTCAGGCACTCTTGCTATACACCTAAGGCAGACGAGGATGACTGGCTTAGGCATAACATCTTCCACTCAACATGTACCATTTCTAGGAAAGTTTGCATGTTTGTTATTGATTCTGGTAGTTGTGATAATTTGATATCTTAAGAGGCGGTCCAGGTGAAGTAACGGTATCTAAGAGAGCCCTTGTTTCCATTTCTATTGGGTCCACATAAAAAGATGATGTTGTGTGTGATATGGTCCCTATGGATGCGTGTCACTTGTTGTTGGGTAGGCCTTGGGAGTATGGGCGTAATATAGAGCTTAATAGGCGGTCTAATACGTATAGCTTTCTGTTTGGTGGAGTGAAGGTAACTCTTGTTCCTACCAAGCCTAAACAGTTAACCACAAAACAGTCGGGCACTCTGATGACCATCAGTTTCAAGATGAACTGGAGGAAGGATATAGTGTTTTTATTTTGATAGGGAAGCCGGTGCCTGAGGAAGTTGAAATTCCTAATGCTATGGTTCCTTTGCTCGAGGAATTTTCTCATGTTTTCCCTGGTGAGTTGCCTGATGGATTGCCACCTTTGCATGACATCCAACACCATATTGATTTGGAGCCTCGGTCACAGTTACCCAATAGACCACATTACAGGATGAGCCTCGGTCACAGTTACCCAATAGACCACATTACAGGATGAGCCTCGGTCACAGTTACCCAATAGACCACTTTTCACTTCAAATTCCGTGCCCTTTAGGTTGAATTTTGGGGTTGGGACAAGATTATCACGGGTATTTGCAGAATCAACGTGATTGTTCTTTGATATCATTTCATTATCTGCATCATAAAGAGCTCAAATAAATCAACAATTGGTCCATTTCGAATACACGAAGGCATACTCCATTTAGGAGTTACTTTTGCAAAGTGTTTGAGAAACCAATTCACTAAAAATTAATGAAATTCTTGGCTAAATTAGCCTTGTGTGAGGAAACCACTTCATGTACTTGAAACAAATCAATCGAGGAATGTGATACAATCATCAAGTGTAGACACAAAGGCTGGATAAACAATCTTATCTTTTTCAACTTGTGGGGTATTAGGAGAATTGGAGAGTTCTAATGTTTCAAAATATTTCCTAAATAGTCTTCCTCAATTTTTGATTCACTTGAAACATCCTTTGCTTTCATAAATGTTGGAAGATTCATCATCATCCTTAGTAAATCCCACAAATAGTAAAGTTAAGGTAGGGTCTAAGGAGGGTAAGATGTAGACAGCCTTACCCCTACCCCGTAGGAATAGAGAGACTGCTTCTAGTGAGACCCCCCGACTCGATAGTAGCTTTGTATCAAGCCTTGGACATAAGGCACATAAAACTCATCAATTAAGACAAAGGCCGATTAGTGCATGTACTCCCTTGTCTTTCGGCTATCAACGCCACCACATGATGCATGGTTAACCGTACCCCTCTTTTAACTTTATTTTCATGAAATTAGTAAAATAACGTTAAAATTAGTACACTTTCACTTTTGCCCCCCAGCGCCGACACGTATATATAACATATACATTATATGTTGGAAGATTCATGAACATCATTTAAACTTGTTTCCATATCAAACATTATTCTTATGAAACATATATCACCATCAAGTGAGATTTAGAAACCTTGTTGTACCAACTGATGCAAACTTAAAATATTCTTGTTTTAAGGATAGTGCATAAAGGATACTTGGAACCAAATATATTTTTCCACCCATGTTAATTTCCATAGTTCCAATGCCCCTAGAGAATCTGATATTATTCTTAGGTGTCCTAGATTTAACATATGTATCTTTGATGCTTGTAAATGAATCTTTTAAGGGAAAAATATCAAAATAGACGTTTGACCAATGATCTTTACTGTTGTTACAACAGATATGAGACCAAGGATAGTGAGTGGACTGGTTAGGCTAAAAGGCTTCAAGGGTTCCGATTTGCCTAACGTAGGTTGTGGGGTCCCCCCACGTTTGCAAGACGTGGAGAGAGGTTCACTAGTTGTGTTTGTACTTTTCCCAAGATCCTTAGCTGAAAGATGTTCAGCCTTGGAAGCAAGAGCAAATGTATTGTGTGTGTTGGAATAAAGAAAAGAGACTTGTATGAAACAAGTTCTTGAGAGACAAGGGGAAGATCAGGGAGTCAAGAGAATCAGGACTGATCTGGGATGTCTTTGATGCATTCAGTGAAGTGTCTTTTATAGGGAAAGAGATTTCTCAAAGGAAAAACCTGTGACTAGTGAACCCTGCTTGCAGTGGTGGCTTACCCATTTCTGGGGTCGAAGGGATCGGACCTGCGGATAAAAGATTGTTACCTTTGCACATACTTTGGCCGAGCACTGTTTGGGTAGTAGTGTACACAAAGGCTGATGTGACAAGACCCTGTTATGTTCCTTTTGCTGGCTGAGATACTTCAACGCTTTTGAACCCTTAAACCTTTTAACCTTTTAAGTTGTATTGTATCTTAGTCTTTTTATTATGCTTTATGTTTTCCTTTGGGCTACCCCATCATCAGCCCCCCAAGTCAGAGGATTTCTGCTAAAGGTCCAAAGACATCTGACTTTCGTACATTTCTTTCTTAGCTTAAAGGTTTCAGGGCTTGGAAGGTTGTTGTTTAGTTATTTGGTGAAATAACCCAAAAGTTCACTATAAGTCTCAAGGCTTTGAGGCTAGAAAGCTTGGGATTTTGATGAGTAGCTTTTTTGATGCTACCAATAAGTAATTCTTGGATGCTTCGAGGCTTGAAGGCTTTGATTGGCGCTTGGGAACTGCTTTTTTGAATTTTGATGTGACAGTTGATTGATGGGTGGCAGTTTTCAGTCGGCGGTTTTCAATGCCTATAATTATGGCAGTGGTTAATTTTATTTTTATATATATTTTACTTAATATAAACTTTTCATTTCACATTTCATTTTTACCATTCCATATATCTCAAAATTCAGGTTAGTTTCCCTTTGCTCTTTCTTCATCTTTTTCTCATGGGTGCCAAAAAGGATTTGTCGGTTCATTTTTCATGCTTAACACAAGAACAAGTTGAAAACTTTTGCACAGAATGGGGTATTGATCTTAAGTTCAAACCGGTTGCTCCGAGTGCGAACAAATCGATTGATCGTTGCCCTAAAGGTTCGATTGCTCTCTATTGCCGTCATTTCGAGTTTTCGAATCTTCGATATCCGTTTTCCATGTTTTTTGTTGAATGTGCTTGAGTATTATAGGGTTTCTCTTGGTCAGTTACACCCTTTTGGTGTTTCTAGGGTTATGCATTTTCAGGTTTTATGTCGCGCTTTGGGGTATGATCCCTCGTTGTTAATGTTTCGCCGTTTTTTCCGTTTGGCTAAAAATGGTGATTGGTTTACATTTGAGACATCCCAGGTTGATGTTAACCTGATTTCGTCGTGTGTTACTACCTTGGGGTCCTGGAAGGATCGTTTCTTTTGGGTTTCTGATTCGATTTTGCCGTTTAAATATGTTTGGAGAGTTCCTTCTGCTGTTCTGAACGATCCTGTGCCTGATGATTCTGAGTTGAACGAGTTGTTCTTGAAGTCCATTAGTGTTTGTTCTTCAAGGCTTCGGCCTTTTCCTGACCCGTTTTTAGTTTTGAGCGGTGTGAGTGTTCTTTGGGATAAACCAAATTATGACCCTGTTCTTATGAAGGGTGACCAGGGTATGGCTTTTTTTAAATTTTACTTTGTATTGTTGTTTTGGTACTAATTTTTTATTATTTTTCTACTTGTGGTGATGTCTGCTTTGGACTTTATCAAGAGTGATGATACCTCTGATGTTGTTTTTGGAGAAACTGAGGCGACTCCTTGTGAGAATGTTGTTGTTAAGACTGCAGAGAGCAGGTATGAAGGTTCCGGGTATGTTAGCGTTCCAGATGTTAAGGGGTTTACTAAAGCTGGTTCTTCGAAGCCTTTAACAAGGAAGGCCAAACATGATTTGCTAAAGGATATTGCTCCTCCTCTTTCTCTAGAGGTGGTGGATGTAGATGATATCGAAAATTCTGATGATGTTGAGGCTATCCCTATTACTGAGAAGGAGTTACCTTTGGTCAATTTGAGGAAAGATAAGGCTGCTGGTAAAAAGGTTGTGAGTTCGAAGGGTTTGATGAAAAGGACAGGAGGTTCCTCAACTGTGAGTCAGGGTGAAGTTTATGTGCCAGACTGGAAGGTTACTATTGAAGATAATTTCAGGTCATCTGCTGTTTGTGAAGATGTGCTTGCTCATTTTGCTCCTCCTGTTGTTCAAGTTGCAGCCTCTACAATGGATGATGATGTCATGATTGCCAAGCTTATGACTCTAGCATGTAATTTTATGGCTATCCTTCCAGAAGGCGTTTCCCGCTTTTGTCATAGGATGAGAGAATATGAGGGTTTCTCTAAACAGAAAGGGGAGATAAAGGAGTCTATTGCTGGTTTGAAGAAGCAAGTAGAGGATTTGACAGAGAGTGAGAGATCTTTGAAGGCAGCGATGGAAGAACTTACTGTTGGTCATAAAAATGAGTTGTTGGATGTTGAGAAACGTTTGGAGGCGGATAAGCAACGAGTGAAGGCTGATAAGGTGTCCTTGGAGATTCAGAGGAAAGCTTTTGAAGATGAGAAGCAGGGGTTAAACACTCCCCTTGCTTAGGTGACTGCAGATAACAAATGGTTAATAGAAAAAGGATTTCAGCAAGTTGTCACCTATCTCCTTTATTCCTCTGAATTTAACCTAGCTCTTAGTGATGTTTATAAGAAGCTTCTTGTTCATGGTCGACACCAAGGTAACCTTGCTGGTTATAAGGCTGGTGTTGCTGGTGAGCCTCAAGAGAAATCTACTTTGTTTCAGCCCATGGCTTTTGAGGTGTTCAAGGACGAGGTTTTGAAGATGGAGCATATGACCTACCCCTTTGTTGGTGAGGTTTCTTAGTGTTTTGGTAAGCCTTTGTTTGTTTTACAGGGATTGAAACCTCATGGCTTGAATGAGGTTGTTTATGATGAGATACCGAGCTCCCTTTCCAAGAAACGATCTTACTATGGAGACAGCGAAGATGCACCATCAGAGGTTGCTGCTGGTTCGAAGGATGTAAGCCTTGAAGCCTCTGAGGCGGCAGCTGGTGATGCTGGCAAGAAAAAGAAGAAGAAGGTGAAGAGGTCTAAAAGCGAAGCAGCTAGTGCTAAAGATTTGGAGGTAACGAAAGCGACTGTTTCAGATGCTACTAACTGATGTATCATTTGTAGCTTTCTTAGCAATCTCTTTGAACAATGTTATGTTACTTATGTATTTTGAACAATGCTTAGGTTTTGCAGAAACCCTTAAGGTTTCTGTTTTGTGGTCGTGGTTGGCCTTGGTGGCCGTTTGAACAATTTGATGGGAACCCTTGTGGTTTCCTCATTAGTCTTGGTGAACAATATATAGGTTATGGCCCTTAAGGCCTTTTATGCTTATGCGTCGTTTCAATTGATGTTTTGTGTTGTTGTTATTCATGTTTTAATGATGCTTGTCTTGTTTATTTGATGTGTCTTTTTATCTAATTTCCCTTAAGAAGTTTTAGTGCTGCAGTCACTTTAGCTTCAAGGCTTCATCAGGTAAATGGCACATGTTGTCTATCCTTTGTACCATTACTTGGTGTGTTTGTTTTTCGTAAACTTTTTAAAGTTTAAGGAACGATTGGTGTAGGCTGTTCGAACCCGTCTATGAGACAAGTTTTTTGAAAAATTTCTAAGTCTCATGGAGCTGTATTGATTTATGAACTCACCCCTTATATAGGTTCATTTAACCCTTGAACCTATTGAGCGATGTGGCCTGGGAGCTCATCCCCTTACATGGCCTTTGCCATGGAGTTGTTTGCAAGGTTCTCAATCTGATTATAGGATAGTTAAGACAAGTTATGATAAAAGCTTCATGCTTCATTCAAGAGGTTTTGTGTTTACAAAAGGGAAATTTAACAACTCTTGAGATACATTCTACATTTTCAACTAGACATGGAACCTTTTAAGGGTTTTTCCATTCCAATGCCTGGGAAGCTTTTTGCCTTCTGCGTCGGCCAACTTGTAGGATCCTCCTTTGTGTGCCTCAAGGATTGTGTATGGCCCTTCCCATTTCGGTCCAAGTTTTCCTTGGCTTTCTTTTTTGCTAGCCTCGTTGTTTCGAAGCACGAGGTCCCCTGGTTTGAAACGTTCATGTTTTACCCTTGCATTGTAGTAGGCTTCCATTTTTTGTTTGTATTTGGCTTCCTGAATGGCGGACTGATCACGAATTTCTTCGAGGAGTTGTAAGTTCAACATGGTCTCTTTGTTGTTCATTTCGAGGTCCATGTTGAGTGTTCTTTGGGTCACAACTCCAATCTCCGTTGGAATTACAGCTTCTGAGCCAAATACCAGGTTGTATGGTGTTCTTTTATGGCTTGTTTTTTCCGTTGTTCTTATCGCCCATAGAACGTTTGGGAGTTCCTCGAGCCAATTGTTTTCATGTTTTCCTAGCCGGTTCCTGATACCTTCAACTATGCTGCGATTGGTTCTTTCGACTTGACCATTGGATTGCGGGTATGCGACCGAGCTGAAGACTTGGGTTATTCTGAATTCCTTGCACCATGTGCTGAAAGGCTTTTCAGCGAATTGCTTCCGTTATCTGTTACCAAAACTCCTGGCAACCCGAAGCGACATATGATGTTTTCCCAAACAAAGTCGATAACTTGTTTCCATGTTATCTTTGCAAGTGGCTTAACTTCGGGCCACTTGGTAAAGTAGTCCACAGCTACTAATAAAAACTTCACTCCAGCCTTGGCCTTCGGGAATGGCCCAATAATATCCATTCCCCATTTGTGGAATGGCCAGGCTGAAGTGATGGGAACGAGATCATGTTTGTGACTTTTGGGAATCAGTGCATGTATTTGACAAGCTTCACACTTTCTTAGTTGCTCGGTGGCATCTCGATGCATAAAAGGCCAAAAATACCCGAGATTCATCAATTTAGCAACCACTGATCTTGGTCCAAAATGAGCTCCACATATTCCCTCGTGAACCTCTTTGACTAGATATTGGCTTTGCTCAGGACCAACACATCTCAGCAACGGTGCAAGGTATCCTTTCTTGAAAAGGGTTTCCCCTTGCAACACGTATTTTCTGGATTTCACTCGAACTCTTTCTGCCTCTATCGGATCAATGGGTAATTCACCATTTTTGAGAAAATTTTCAATGGGAGTCATCAAATTAGGGCCTTCTTCAGTGATTACGTCTTGAACCTCTAATTCTTGGATGGAGGGGGTTTTCAATACTTCAACCAACAATTTTTTGGTAAGGTGAGCAAATGTGAGGGATGCAAGTTTGCTTAAAGCGTCGGCTCTTTTGTTTTGGGATCTGGGGACTTGCTTGATGGTACATGCTTGAAATGTGTTCATCAACTCTTTTGACTTCTCCCGATACTTTCTCATGTTGGGTTCTTTTGCCACATAGCTATCATTGACTTGACTTGAAACGAGCAACGAGTCCGTGAAGACTTGAAGCCTTTGAACCTTCATTTCTTGGCTATCTTTAGACCAGCGATTAGCGCCTCGTATTCAGCTTCGTTGTTAGTGGTCTGAAATTCAAGTCGAATAGCGTATGTAAACTCTAACCCTTCAGGGTTGATTAAAATGAGCCCAGCCCCTGACCCTTCAATGCTGGAATCCCCATCGGTAAAAAGCTTCCAGGCTTCAGGGTCAGAGGGTTCAGTGGCTGTTACACTAACTTCAGTGGTATCTTGCTTTGGTATTTCAACGATAAAATCTGCCTGGACTTGGGCTTTGATAGCTTTTCTGGGGACATAGGTGATGTTATGTTCACCTAGTTCCACAGCCCATTTGGCTAATCGTCTTGAATTTTCTGGTTTTTCAAGCACACTTTTGATGGGTTGGTCAGTGACCACCTATATAGGGTGTGCTTGAAAGTACCTTCTAAGCCTTCTAGTCGTTTGGACTAGGGCTAAAGCAAGTTTTTCCAAAGGAGGATATTTGATCTCAGCTAGTTTTAACGTTTTACTGAAGAAATAAACGGGTACCTGAACTTTGTCTCATTCGATAGTTAAGACCGCGCTTATGGCTTCTTCAGCAGCTGAGAGGTAGACAGAGATCGTTTCTCCTGTTTCTGGGGTTGCTATGGTCGGGAGTGAAGCTAAGTGTTACTTCATCCGGTTAAAGGCTTCTTCTGCCTCTTCCGTCCATCTGAAATTTTTTTTTGTTTGCACACCCCTTAAGTGTCTTGAAGAAGGGGAGAGACTTCTCAGCGAGCTTGGAGGTAAAACGCTTCAAGGCTGCAAGCCTTCCGTTTAGACTCTCAACTTCTTTTTTCCTTTGTGGAGATTTGGTTTCAAAAACAGCTCTGACCTTGTTTGGATTGACTTTTATACTTTGCTTCCCCCCAATATGCCCCCGAAATTTGCCTTCCTCAAACCCGAATGAACATTTTACCGGGTAGAGTTTCATGTTGATTTTTCTAAGATTTGGAAGGTTTCTTGAACGTCGTCGAGCATTTGATACTCGGTTTTGCTTTTTATCACTAAATCATCGACGTAAGCTTCCATGTTTTTTTTCCAATTTGACTAGCGAATGCTTTGTCAATTAGGTGTTGGTAGGTTGCACCGGCGTTTCTTAGGCCAAAAGGCATCTTTTTGTAGCAAAAAATACCCTTGTCTATGTGAAACGCAGTTTTTTCTTCATCTTCTTCTTTCATGAGGATTTGGTGATATCCTTTATAAGCATCGAGGAAACACTTGAAAGGATAACCGGTAAGAGAGTCGACTTTGAGGTCAATTTCTGGCAAAGGATAACAATCCTTTGCACATGCTTTATTCAAGTCTTTGAAGTAGATGCACATCCTCCAAGACTTGTCGGGCTTTTGAACCATAACAGGGTTGGCAATCCATGATTGGTACTTTACTTCTCGAAGGATTCCAGCGAGAACAAGCTTTTCAACTTCTTGGCATGATGTCGGGCTTCGTTCAGGAGCTAAACTCCGTTTCTTTTGGACCACAGGCTTGACATCTGGTGGTATTCTCAACTCATGTTCAGCAATGCTTCGAGGAATACCCGCCATGTCTTTCGGGCACCAAGCAAAGACATAGCTATAGTGTATGAGAAACTTTTCAAGGTATGATAAAGTTTCTTGGGATAAGTTCATGTTAACCCTTATCCTTTGTTCAGGATACTTGGGTTTATGATCAATCCTTCATTATCTTCATTTCTTGAACTTTCCCCTTCAACCATGTAAGCTTCCTGAGTTGGTTTAAGGGTTGCATCCCTCTTTCAGTGGGAAACTTGACAGTGCCTTGGTCGACTGAGACGTCCATACCAAATGCACATTGACCTGGCCTTCTTATGATAACATCATAGTTGGAAGGGATGTCAATAACCACAAAGGTAAGTGGCCTGGTTCTTTCCATTTGGCCTTCACTGAAACAGACATCAAGGGTTATCTGTCCTAAAGGCTTGAGGGGTATGTCAGTGATACCTTTTATAGATGACCTAGAGGGTTGAAGCCTTGAACGTTCCTCCTTAGTGAGACATTTGAAGAACTTTTCAAACATGATCTCGGTGGCCGCCCCTGTGTCAATGTAGGCTTTGCTTGTCTTACTTGTTCCCACAATTGCTCCGACAACAAGGGGGTTTGCAAGTAGGTCTCCCTGAGGTGGTGGGAAGCAGACACATTGAAGCCCCCAAGCCTCCAAGTGTTGCTTTTTGCGGGAAACTTCTTGGTCAATACTCACCATGTTTACTTCTTTGTTCTTCCCTTCAGCCATTTTGTCCCTGACTCCCTTTACTAAATGAGCCAATTCCCCGAATTTAACGGCTTCCTCAATTCTTTTCTTGAGTTGAAAACAATCATTCGTGTGGTGACCTTTTTCTTCGTGGAACTCGCAGTATTGAGTGGAGCTTTCGTTCTTCTTACTTTTGGGCAAAGGTCTTGGGGGTCGGAAGCTGTGCTTGATTTCCTCGGTCGCTAGGATTTCTTGAGGGTTTTGGTCAGGGTTGTGAAATTGACAGTGTCACACCCCGACCCGCAGCGGAATAAGAGTCGGGGCATAATTGGGTTATCACCAAAGCTCATGATATTTACTAATATGTTTCATATTTATTAAAGTCAAAATTACATTCCCAATAATCCAAACATGTCCATACAATGCAAAGAAAATAACCAAACAAAACAATTCCAAACTCTAAATCATTTTATTCTTCTAGGCCAATCCTATGTGTTTCTTGCTGCAGCTGGTTCACCTGTATCTGTGTAAAAATGGGGGTTTTTGGGTCAACATAAGTTGGCGAGTGAACCTTGTTAGATAAACATTTATTATTGATTTACTTGTTATTTTATCAAGGAAAAATTGTGCATAATCATAAGTGAGCAGATGATAAATAATCAATCAGTAACAATGTTAACCACAAATTATAACATACAATAACATACCAACAGCATACCATAACATATCAACTTGCATAAACATGAATGAAACTGTGCGATCAAGGCTCAATCAAACGGAGCCGATCGTATTGCATGTACTGAAAATGATAAATGTCTGTTCGATCAAGGCTCAATCAAACGGAGCCGATCGTATGTTGGCATGCCAGGTTCACGCTCATAATAATGGGGAACATGCTCAACGCTCATAATGTAATGGGGAGCGGCGGCCTATGAAATTGCATGTACTGAAAATAATGAATTAAATCTAACAATAACCACACAAACAATTGAATCAAACTGAATACACATTTGTCCATGGTATGATGTATGCACAATGATTTAAGTATAATAAGTAGCAAGACACATGATACACCCAAAAAACGTGATTAAAACGGGGAATTTGTAAAGATTCACTCACATTGGGTGCGTTGGATTGGAGATGGTGAGATGCGCACGAGTTGGAAGAGCTAAACAACGAGAATTAACTAACCTAAATAATAACGGAAAATATAGTAAATGAGTGGATTTTATTAATAATTTTAATAAGATTTTTAGATATATTTTTGTGAGTTTAAGGCTATTTCCTATCTTTAAAAACATTATTTTTAAGTATTTTTAATTGATTTTTAAATTAAATTAAATAAATAAAAATATAAAAATATGTTGACTTTTTGCGACCGTTGACGTTGACCCGTTTGACTTGTTGACTGATTTATTGTGTAATTGTATTGCGCTGGGTGAGGCTCGAACCCGAGACCTCCCGTATGCGTGCACGCAGCTCTACCAACTAAGCTACGTGTCTAACCCGAAATAATTCTGTTTTTAATTATACTTATATATTAACTCGGCTTATCCAAAATTCTTTTATTTTCAAAAACATTTTAAATCATCGAACCGGTGTTACTAACAGGTTTCGCACCCGGGACCTGTGCTTTAACGTGACACACAGTCCACCGCTGGACTGTGTGTCTAACTTGGTTAATATACAAATTTTTATTATACTTAACAACTAACGAGAATTAACCCGGTTCAGTTAGAAAAATAAAATGTTTTTATTACATAGAGGGTGCGTGTATCAGGGATCGAACTCGTGGCGTGTGATATGTATATGCACACAGTCCACCGCTGGACTGTGTGTCTAACCCGAGATAATATCCAGATTTTATTAAACTTATAATTAAACTATCATCGTCTTCTTCATTTCAAAATTACAGACTGCGATTACACCATTATATCTTGTTTAATTCGATTGATAAACATTGTACAGACTAATATGAAATGACAGAGACGATATTTAGAAGTAACATACCGGTGAACGATTTATCACAGAATTCCGGCAAGGTGTCGGCTCTGTTTTTATGAACTTCAACTGAGCAAGCAAATTAACCGTTTTGATTAGCTAATCGTGGAATTGAAGTGCTAAACAAACGTTTACAGGGTGTTTGAATGTCCTTACCGGTTCACAGATGAAAATAAGGATTTCCAGAAGTTTTCCGGAGAACTGGAATTATCCGAAAACAGCGTCTGAATTCGATTTCAATTGAAAGGTTTGAGTCAGAAATAGCTTAACAATTGTTAGACCACGAAGAAATTGAAAGACTTACAGTTTTGATGAAGAGTACGGTTTTCCGGCGACTTGTAGAATTTTTCCGGCGAGTTCAAATAGCTTCTCCGGTGGACTGAAAATTGTGCGGAAATGTAATTGGAGTTTGCAGAGTGTTTGTGAGTCGCGAAGGAGTACTAAGATGGAAGTAATCCAAGAATTGAAAGTTTTCGGTTATTAAACCGATTCACTCCCGAATTCAAGTTTCATTCAAGGCAAAATTGATTGGAATTGTCGGTGTATCGGTTAAACTCAGTGAACCGCGAGTAATCAAACGTCTTTGGACGTTTGGTGACCGATTTCAGTTACGGTTGGCGTAACCGGTTGATTTATGGTTGACTATAAGATTTATTTGTTTCCCATAGATGACAGAAAACAAACAAGTGGCGGAGTGGTTATGTGTGTGTGTGTTAAGTCTTTGGAAGTTCACAACCTGGCTGACCCGGGTTCGAGTCCCGGCAGCCTCATTTTATTTTTATTTATTTTATTTTTACTTTTTATCAAATATAATTTTTATAGTTTAGTTTGTTTATTAATTATGTATCATTAAAAATAAAAATAGCCATAAATACGCAACGTGACATTTATAACTTGATATTCGATTACAAAACGGAGCGGGTTTGGAAACCCGTTTTTGACAAATGTTACAGACAGTCCTTTCTCTGCTTGGAGGGTTCCGAGGTTCAGGTTTCCGGGAGTCTGAACCCTTGAACCGTTTATCGTAGTGACCGAAATTTCCCCTCTTCCTGCTTGGGTTGCTACCTCGCCAGCTAGGTGCCCGTTTCCGTTGTTCTTTGATATCCACTGCTTCCTCTCCCCGTATATGTGCTTCAGCTCTTTCAAGGGCTTCTTCAAGAGTCTTGGGAAGGCTCTTGTTGAAGTCCCTTGTGAGATATTTGGAGGTGAAAGCGTTCATAAAACCAGCTACTCTCATTTTTTTGTCTGCACCCACGTAGGTGAGACCTTCTTTTTTGTATCTCTCAATAAATTCTCGAAGACTTTCATCGTCCCTTTGTTTGATTTGGAAAAATCACAGTGGTGTCTTTGACGTATCTCCTTTGCTGTGAAAAATTGGCCAAGAACCCTTTGCTAAGGTCATCGAAGCTTCGAACGCTTTTGACGGGTAGGTCGTTGAACCATATCCTGGCGGATCCAACGAGAGTTTGCATGAACATGAGGCAACACTCCGCGTTGGACCATTTTTCGATTCTGACCGCGCCGGTGAAGATCTGTAGGTGATCTTCTGGATCCTCGGTTCCGTCATATGTCTTTATGTGAGATGGCATTTTGATCTTTGTTTGGAAGTCGTAGTCGGCGATTTGCTGGGAAAAGCACGACAGGTTGCTGGGCTTGTAAGGTTTTGCAAGGTCTTCTTCTGCCCTGGTAGCAAGATTCTGACTTGTCATTCCTTGGTGAGTACTCAATACTTGGTTGATGAGCTGAGACCAAGGAAAATATGCCATCATTTGAGCCATCATCTGGGGCATGAGGTTAAAGCCTTGAAGGCTTTCTGGCTGTGCAGCACAAGGCATTCCCATGGAGGCATTCATAACAGCGCCTCGCACCAGAGGCAAAGTAGCCAATGCTTGTTCCCATGTGGAGGCAACCGGAGGGGGAACACTTGTCACTGGAGATTTCCATAGCTGCTCAAAGGTGGTTTCATGCTCGACTGGTGCACTAGTCATGACCGGCTGAGAGGTGAATATGGGGAAGGCTGTTGGGTTAGGTCTTCCATTAGAATAAGGGGTAGGGTTAAAAGGTTGGTGTACTGTGCTTGGACCAGCTTCATGGCCAGAGGCCATGGGTTGTGAATTGCTGAAAGGTGGAGGCGGTGGTCCGGCGATAAAGCCGGTTCTGGCTCGTCATAATCCAACCTTATTCTAACCCCTCTTTCTTGTTCTTGACTTACGTGCTGGTTGAGGAGAGTCCTTAACCGTAAGAAATTTCTTGCAACTCCTTCAGGGGTTAAATCGACACGTTCTGGGGCACTCGAGGTGCCGATTTGTGGGGAAGGAACCCTAGAACGGGAAGGAGTTGGCGTTTGGAAGAACTCAGGGAAAGAGATTCCGGCAGAAGTATCTCCAGGGGTAGAGAGTGGGGTTGTCACATCCGGTGAGGTTGGACTAACGGTGGACGTTAAAGTACGTGGTACTTGATTAACTTCTCCCGGAGATTCGTTTCCTGACATGCTGATTTTGAAGACAAATATAGCTACACTATTGGTCTTTAGAGAAGAATAAGCGGCGTAGCCTCACGGTGGGTGCCAACTTGTTGTTACAACAGATATGAGACCAAGGATAGTGAGTGGACTGGTTAGGCTAAAAGGCTTCGAGGGTTCCGATTTGCCTAACGCAGGTGTGGGGTCCCCCGCGTTTGCAAGACGTGGAGAGAGGTTCACTAGTTGTGTTTGTAATTTTCCCAAGATCCTTAGCTGAAAGATGTTCAGCCTTGGATGCAAGAGCAAATGTATTGTGTGTGTTGGAATGAAGAAAAGAGACTTGTATGAAACAAGTTCTTGAGAGACAAGGAGGAAGATCAGGGATTCAAGAGAATCAGGACTGATCTGGGATGTCTTTGATGCATTCAGTGAAGTGTCTTTTATAGGGAAAGAGATTTCTCAAAGGAGAAACCTGTGACTAGTGAACCCTGCTTGCAGTGGTGGCTTACCCATTTATGGGGTCGAAGGGATCGGACCTGCGGATAAAAGATTGTTACCTTTGCACATGCTCTGGTTGAGCACTGTTTGGGTAGTAGTGGATACAAAGGCTGATGTGACAAGACCCTGTTATGTTCCTTTTGCTGGCTGAGATACTTCAACGTTTTTGAACCCTTAAACCTTTTAACTTTTTAACCTTTTAAGCTGTATTGTATCTTAGTCATTTTAGTATGCTTTATGTTTTCCTTTGGGCTACCCCCGTCATCATTTACCAAAATAGGTTTTTTTCAAATTTGTTTAGGCAAAATCCGCAATGTAAGCTGTAGCCGACACCTAACCGCCCATTAGCGGGCGGTGTTCCGCACTAAATTTTATAATTGTAAGATGTGGGGTCCACCACTGAGGGTTTTATCTTGCGACATGTGTCATTCCCTTAGCCGATCCTTACGTTTAGCGAGTACATTAGGTGGAAACATGGACCTGGCTTGGTTCACTGCTCACTAGTCTTGTTTGCAAGACCTTTTTTTTCTTTACCTTTCTTTCCTTCGTATTTACGTTTTTATAATTCATTAGTATTTTAACTTATTCATAATTCATTAAAAATTTTAAGTTTTTCTTTATTCATTTATTATTTTGCTGTGTTTACCTACCAAAAGCAAAACTTCTATAAAACCTTCGTTGACTCGTTCACCTACACTTTGCAAACTACAACCCACACCACAAACTAAGTGTTGTAGTTCCTTACCTTTCCTTCATACACTCACTCACTTTTCGTAACGGCTAAGTTGTTACTAACAAAGAGCGCTAATCAAATATCGATGCTTGATGACAATTTTGCAATGATTAAGGGTCGATTTTTGCAATAAAAAATGGCCGATTTTGCACATGGCCATTGTAGTGCCAAATTCCCAATTGTACCTTGGGGACTAAAATAAATATTGATATCTTTGTTTGTTGGTGCAGAGGGATTACAGGATTGTTGGAGGGCACCGTTCAGTGTTGTTGCTTCGCCGGTTTCATAGAAAAACACCGATCGAATAACTTTGTTGCATAATCAAGGACGCAAAGATTTGCAGATGATTGTTTGTTGTTAGCGAACATCGTAGAAGTGAATAGGGAAGATTGATCCACCAAGAGCCTTTTGCTATTATAGCGAATGTTGGACACGATAATTCTACATGATTAAGAAACATATAGTTGCGGAACAAACGAACAAGATGAAGATCAAAGAAGTATTAATGCAATAGTGGTTTGACAAACAACGGATATATAAATAGCAAATGGATTGATGTACGTTTTTTAGAGAGCGATCATCAATGTATACATGGGACACTTTCATATAGAATGATGTGATGATTCAATAAAAGCTTTACATCCTTAATGACTTGGGTGTTTAGGATTGCTTATTTAACTTTAAAAATGTTTTTTGTTAAAAGTATTTGTTGACTTATAACTTTTCCAAAATGAGTTTTTAAAAAGAGTGTTTTGATTAGCTTTTGTGTCGAGAAAAGTAAAATGACAAAAAATAATAGAGTAAGTTTCTATATTTGGTTGTTATTTTAAAATGTGGAGATAGATTGGTAATGATATTATCAAAAAGGCAAAAGTCATTTAAAATGTAAGATTTTTGTGGCTTTTGAAAAACAAATTTTCACATCTTTACGAAAAAAAAAGCACTTTTAAGATTGAAAAACACTTTTTAATTCCAAACTCAATTTAATACAATGTTAGACTAATTACATAATACCAAGTTTGACCCATAAGTTTTAGATATATAAATACAAATAGACCCATATAAAATAACATAATTTTTTTGTTTAAAAATCATCATAAAGCAATTATATTTACTATTTATTGTGATTATCTTCATCATAATAATGACATTTGATTCGATTAGTTTTCATTTGTAATCATCTCTTTGTGAATCTCAAATATAAAGTTAACAAATAATTCATAATAGTATATGAAGTTTTCGGTATTAAAGTTAACAAATGATTCATAATAGTATATGAAGTTTTCGTTATTAAATAATTAGGTCGATAGACTTGAATTTATTTATAGCAAAGGTCGGCTGTCAGACCATTACATCGTGTTTTTTTTTTCTATGGACAACCAAATATAACTTTCAATGAAAATACTAGCAAACTGTCATACCCTGACCCGCAGTAAAATAGGTGATCGAATCATGATTGAGTTAACTCGACAGCTTATGACTTACTATTACTTGTTTTAAATAATCATTAATTCATAACAATTGTTCACATAACATACAAGTCCAAATAACATTTACGAATGAGACATTGATTATAACCACTAAGCTACATTTATACGTTTCTTGTTTACTAAGGCTCATCCTATGTCCAATCTTCTCTTCAAGCCTATTCACCTGTATCATGTGTAAAAATAGTTTTTGTGTCAACAAAGGTTGGTGAGTGAACCTTATTGTTATTAGAAAAATAATATGTTTAAGTTTGGTTTATTGAGAAAACGTGTGTTAACCATTGTGAGTACATATGTTGCATGTCATATATCAAAATTCATGACACAACCTCAAACAATAAACAAACCAACTGAAATGATTCAATGAATGCATACATGTTGCACGGTATTATGGTGTGCCAATGAATGTATGCATATTGCACGGTATTATGGTGTGCTTCAAGGTCTAAGCTCAATCAAACGGAGCTGACCTCGTGTGGTTGGCAACGTCCAGTTCCGCTCATAGGTAATGGGGAACCGACGAGCCTATGATGAAGTGATGTCCAATAATGAATGAAATGCACCAAGTGATAAATAACGAAACAAAACATAACACATATATTGCACAAGTGGGTAATTGCACGTAATTGATAGAAAGATCAATAATACAAAACGACACATGATACACCCCAAAAACGAATAAGCAATATAAAAAGGGGAATTGTAAGATTCACTCACAGTGATTGCGTTTGCGATTCCTTGTGAAAATGACGCAAGAAAAATGAAAAGAAACTCTAAAAGATAGAGATCACCCTATCTATAAAATAACCAAAATATACTAAATAAACCAACAATACAACAAAAGTGTAAGATCAAATTACTCTTTTCGATATCTTGTTGGTATATATATTTAGATTTGTATATAAAAAATAACAATTACCATTTCCCCTTTTAACACCGATGAAAATACTAGTGGTTTTATAAGAGATCTGTTGATTTATTAATTCCTAAACTAACAATTCAAATTGTGAGTAGTTCTAATTTATGATTGGTTTTTATTTATCATTAGTTTTAATTCATAATTGGTTTTTATATATTATTTTTACATTAAGATTTTGTTATTGTTTTATTATACATATATTATTTTATTTTATCTTTATTGACATTTAGATGTGAATTCTTTTTTCTGGTCGATACCGATATATGATTACGATTTGTTTAAATTACGACGTGCTTTTGTATTGTTACATTTTGATTATCAGAGCTGAGTCGCAACTACAATGAACCGAACACATGTAGATATTATTTTAGTTAATGTTACGACCTTTTTTTGCTTTCTTTATTCTTCGTCATAGTGTGCAATATTGAACTCTCACTGCGTCCCCTCTTAGTTTCATTTAACTTAAAGTTTGCATGATCTATATTAACTTTTCATTAGACCATGTAACAAATTTAAATTTTTTTTTTTATGTAACCTATTATAGTTAAAGCTAACATTTAACTATATCCATGTTTACCGAACTGCATTGTTTGCTTATTTTTAATGTTAGTTTAAATTAAAGCCAAAATGGTCTAATATTAATTCACTGATATACCAGATAACAAATATATCCTCGACTGCGTCTTTTACGACCCTGCCGCGAAGGCGAGCTTAAATACTAGTTGATTATAAAACACATTTATTTTCTAAGAGCAACCCTTTAATAATTAAAAAAATGCATTTTCAATTTAACAGAATTACTTATCATTTAACTTATTTAACTTATCAAGTACTTTAACATTTACTTTATAAAGTTTCAAAACATGTAATTTTCAAAATAAAGTTTGCAGATTCATATTGTTTATAGAAAATGATAATCTGTTGATGGTTTTTTTAAGTGAAACCCGTCAACGATTGGCTTGATTTATGTGTGTGTATATATATATATATATATATATATATATATATATATGTATATATATATATTTCAAAACATCGATTTCTTACTTTTACAAATGGAGGATTCAAGTTATTAAAACTTTTAAGTGTGTATCATCTTCTTCATTCAAATCAATTAACTATAGTCTAGTATATGCTTCGATTTCCATTATGTAACCAAAGTCTTTATATTTATATTCTAGTTTGCTTTCATGAAATTGTATAAAAGTATTTTAGTATCACTTCTCTGTTTAAAACTCTTTAGATCAAGACTTAAAATTCATTCATTCACTCATTAAAAACAATTCATATTCATTGCAATATGATACTGTGTTTTCAATTTTTCATGACTTTTGTGGGTATGTGTGTGGTTCAAAAAAAACCAACGATTAATTTTCTAATGACCACTGAAATACTATATTGTTTGGTTCATCCTTTCTTTACTGTTAGCATGATATATCTATTTCCAATATATAATCCACTTCGTTACAACATGATGTTCCTAGGTGTGCATGCAAAACGCTAAATTAGTATTCGTACTGTTGGGAATCAGACATCATTGCAGCGGAAGATTGTGACTTGGATGAATCCATGTTCATGGTGAAACCGAAAGGAATGTGCAGATTTATGATATGAACACAGAAAGTTCAAAGGAAACGAAAGGACAATTCGTATGAAATCGAATATGTCTTGATGCCGGAAGTTATTTCCGGGAATCAAGTTTATATACATTGTCATTGTTGGTGGTTAAGATTGGCGGGAATAACTGCCTTGCAGTTTTGAATCATACCCGCTTATCTAACTCGCTTATCATCCCTACATAAGTTAACATAAAACCGGAAATGTATATGTTGTAATACTTATACATAATTAACATAATAAAGTTTAAATATCATTCTCTAACACGTACCTCGTGTCGAGAATGGGACGCAAAGATTTGCAGATGATTGTTTGTTGTTAGCGAACATCGTAGAAGTGAATAGGGAAGATTGATCCACCAAGAGCCTTTTGCTATTATAGCGAATGTTGGACACGATAATTCTACATGATTAAGAAACATATAGTTGCGGAACAAACGAACAAGATGAAGATCAAAGAAGTATTAATGCAATAGTGGTTTGACAAACAACGGATATATAAATAGCAAATGGATTGATGTACGTTTTTTAGAGAGCGATCATCAATGTATACATGGGACACTTTCATATAGAATGATGTGATGATTCAATAAAAGCTTTACATCCTTAATGACTTGGGTGTTTAGGATTGCTTATTTAACTTTAAAAGTGTTTTTTTGTTAAAAGTATTTGTTGACTTATAACTTTTCCAAAATGAGTTTTTAAAATAGTGTTTTGATTAGCTTTTGTGTCGAGAAAAGTAAAATGACAAAAAATGAAAGTAAGTTTCTATATTTCGTTGTTATTTTAAAATGTGGAGATAGAATGGTAATGATATTATCAAAAAGGCAAAAGTCATTTGAAAAGTAAGATTTTTGTGGCTTTTGAAAAACAAATTTTCACATCTTTACGAAAAAAAAAACGAAATAAAAAGCACTTTTAAGATTGAAAAACACTTTTTAATTCCAAACTCAATTTAATACAATGTTAGACTAATTACATAATACCAAGTTTGACCCATAAGTTTTAGATATATAAATACAAATAGACCCATATAAAATAACATAATTTTTTTGTTTAAAAATCATCATAAAGCAATTATATTTACTACTTATTGTGATTATCTTCATCATAATAATGACATTTGATTCGATTAGTTTTTATTTGTAATCATCTCTTTGTGAATCTCAAATATAAAGTTAACAAATAATTCATAATAGTATATGAAGTTTTCGGTATTAAAGTTAACAAATGATTCATAATAGTATATGAAGTTTTCGTTATTAAATAATTAGGTCGATAGACTTGAATTTATTTATAGCAAAGGTCGGCTGTCAGACCATTACATCGGTGTTTTTTTTTCTATGGACAACCAAATATAACTTTCAATGAAAATACAAGCAAACTGTCACAACCCTGACCCGTAGCAAAATTGGTGATCGGAGCATGATTGAGTTAACTCGACAGTTTATGACTTACTATTACTTGTTTTAAATAATCATTAATTCATAACAATTGTTCACATAACATACAAGTCCAACTAACATTTACGAATGAGACATTGATTATAACCACTAAGCTACATTTATACGTTTTTTGTTAACTAAGGCTCATCCTATGTCCAATCTTCTCTTCAAGCCTATTCACCTGTATCATGTGTAAAAATAGTTTTTTGTCAACAAAGGTTGATGAGTGAACCTTATTGTTATTAGAAAAATAATATGTTTAAGTTTGGTTTATTGAGAAAACGTGCGTTAACCATTGTGAGTACATATGTTGCATGTCATATATCAAAATTCATGACACAACCTCAAACAATAAACAAACCAACTGAAATGATTCAATGAATGCATACGTGTTGCACGGTATTATGGTGTGCCAATGAATATATGCATATTGCACGGTATTATGGTGTGCTGCAAGGTCTAAGCTCAATCAAACGGAGCTGACCTCGTGTGGTTGGCAACGTCCAGTTCCGCTCATAGGTAATGGAGAACCGACGAGCCTATGATGAAATGATGTCCAATAATGAATGAAATGCACCAAGTGATAAATAACGAAACAACACATAACACATATATTGCACAAGTGGGTAATTGCACGTAATTGATAGAAAGATCAATAATACAAAACGACACATGATACACCCCAAAAACGAATAAGCAATATAAAAAGGGGAATTGTAAGATTCACTCACAGTGATTGCGGTTGCGATTCCTTGTGAAAATGACGCACGAAAAATGAAAAGAAACTCCGAAAGATAGAGATCACCCTATCTATAAAATAACCAAAATATGCTAAATAAACCAACAATACAACAAAAGTGTAAGATCAAATTACTCTTTTCGATATCTTGTTGGTATATATATTTAGATTTATATATAAAAAATAACAATTACCATTTCCCCTTTTAACACCGATGAAAATACTAGTGGTTTTATAAGAGATCTGTTTTATTTATTAAATTTCCTAAACTAACAATTCACATTATGAGTAGTTCTAATTTATGATTGGTTTTTATTTATTATTAGTTTTAATTCATAATTGGTTTTTATATATTATTTTTACATTTAGATTTTGTTGTTGTTTTATTATACATATCTATGTTTACCGAACTGCATTGTTTGCTTATTTTTAATTTTAGTTTAAATTAAAGCCAAAATGGTCTGATATTAATTCATTGATATACCAGATAACAAATATATCCTCGACTGCAGTCTTTTACGACCCTGCCGCGAAGGCGAGCTTAAATACTAGTTGATTATAAAAACACATTTATTTTCTAAGAGCAACCCTTTAATAATTAAAAAAATGCATTTTCAATTTAACAGAATTACTTATCATTTAACTTATTTAACTTATCAAGTACTTTAACATTTACTTTATAAAGTTTCAAAACATGTAATTTTCAAAATAAAGTTTGCAGATTCATATTGTTTATAGAAAATGATAATCTGTTGATGGTTTTTTTAAGTGAAACCCGTCAACGATTGGCTTGATTTATGTGTATATATATATATATATATATATATATATATATATATATATATGTATATATATATATATATTTCAAAACATCGATTTCTTACTTTTACAAATGGAGGATTCAAGTTGTTAAAACTTTTAAGTGTGTATCATCTTCTTCATTCAAATCAATTAACTATAGTCTAGTATATGCTTCGATTTCCATTATGTAACCAAAGTCTTTATATTTATATTCTAGTTTGCTTTCATGAAATTGTATATAAGTATTTTAGTATCACTTCTCTGTTTAAAACTCTTTAGATCAAGACTTAAAATTCATTCATTCACTCATTAAAAACAATTCATATTCATTGCAATACGATACTGTGTTTTCAACTTTTCATGACTTTTGTGGGTATGTGTGTGGTTCAAAAAAAACCAACGATTAATTTTCTAA
This sequence comes from Scalesia atractyloides, assembly GCA_947069175.1. Taxonomy (NCBI): domain Eukaryota; kingdom Viridiplantae; phylum Streptophyta; class Magnoliopsida; order Asterales; family Asteraceae; genus Scalesia; species Scalesia atractyloides. Next base: position 4,799,191 of record CAMTDV010000030.1, read on the forward strand.
TGACCACTGAAATACTATATTGTTTGGTTCATCCTTTCTTTACTGTTAGCATGATATATCTATTTCCAATATATAATCCACTTCGTTACAACATGATGTTCCTAGGTGTGCATGCAAAACGCTAAATTAGTATTCGTACTGTTGGGAATCAGACATCATTGCAGCGGAAGATTGTGACTTGGATGAATCCATGTTCATGGTGAAACCGAAAGGAATGTGCAGATTTATGATATGAACACAGAAAGTTCAAAGGAAACGAAAGGACAATTCGTGTGAAATCGAATATGTCTTGATGCCGGAAGTTATTTCCGGGAATCAAGTTTATATACATTGTCATTGTTGGCGGTTAAGATTGGCGGGAATAACTACCTTGCAGTTTTGAATCATACCCGCTTATCTAACTCGCTTATCATCCCTACATAAGTTAACATAAAACCGGAAATGTATATGTTCTAATACTTATACATAATTAACATAATAAAGTTTAAATATCATTCTCTAACACGTACCTCGTGTCGAGAATGGGAGTCAATTTAGATCAGTCACCGGAGATCACGGTGGTTGACAACGGTGGTGTTCCGACTGATTCTTGGACCGAACTAATGGGTTGTCGGGATAAACCGGTGAAGATGGGTTATCGGGATAAACTGGTGAAGATCTTGTCGGTAAGGAATAAGATTTGTGCACTAGAACGAACGAAAGAACAAACCGGTGTATGTCAAGGGAACATGGGTTGAGAGGGTGTGAACTTGTTGAGTCGTCTTATTGAAGGTTCTCAGTGAGGTGTTTTCATACTTTCAATAATGGAATGGAAATCCCGTAAAGTTTGGGATTAATGTGTACGCAAATATTGGTAAATGGTTGTAATCATGGAAACAAGATCAAGATAGAATTTGAGTGATAATTAAGCTTGCAAAGTCGATTGTGGTTTTTATTATTATTTTCTTAAGAAGCATCGCAGTACATTTGTTTTATATGCATAAGATTATTTAGTTTTTTTTTTCTTATTTTATTTATAACGGTTCGAACTAGTTTACAAGTAGTTCGAATCCGATTTTCTAAACGGTCGGATTTTTCTAATACCCATTTCTGGCGGATGTTACACAAACTGCTAAAGATTTACAAAGAAGCATAAAGGAACATACATTACAAGATTGCACTCCAACAACATAAGGATTCAATAAAAAAGAAAATAAACAAACCTAAAGCTCTAAGCTAAAATTACCCTATTGGTGTCACACCTTGATCCGTAACAGATTTGATGACGGGGCATGATTATTGTTCATTGCTTCTAACAACTATTAAATGTGTAAATATTATTCATAACCAATTTTAATAGGTAATATATCCAAATAATACAAACAATATTCAAGATGTAAAAGATAAAATAAATATCCAACTCACTTGACTAAGGCATTTCCTACGTGATCTTTATCCATTCTCGTATAACCTGATTTCCTATATCATGTGTAAAATAGTTTTGGGTCAATATAAGTTGGTGAGAAAACCTTTATTTAAATAAAATGATTTGTTTTTTTTTTTAATTTAAAAAAAATGGTTAACATACAAATAATGTGTTAATGAGACAATCTAAACAATGATCATAACAAATTCAATCAATACCACAACAATAAAATAAAACACCAATTAACTGCGACAAATACGACACTAGGAGTCTCAATCCCCGAAGAGCGAATTTAAATGATGGTGGCGATACTAGGCTACGACCCATGGCCATGGGGAACCTAGTCAGCCTATAGATCCATGTGCGTGATGACTAACAATACAAAAAAGTAAAAGGGTTAGTCAAACAAACAACAACTACCACATAATTACATTTTGAGTTTTGCATATATTTGATAAAAGAAATAACTTAAGCTAAACGGAATAATGTGATAAATGACACATGACACACCCCAAAACATTTAAATTGTAAAAAAGGAATTAGGAATAGATCTAGTCACAGTTTGTGTTATGCGATCCATTAGTAAAATACCATAAGAGAAGGAGAAACGTCAAGAGATACAAGTTACCCTAAATTGTAAAATAACACAAACACTAATCAACTAACAAGAACATAACGAAATTGAATCCTAGATTTTAGGGACTCTTGTTAACTTAAATATATATATATATATATTAAGTTTTTATTATTCACAAGGTACGTCTTGTTTCACAATGATTTCCTGGATCTTAACAGATCCGGATGAGATCAGAGATACATCATCACTTGGAAGGTTAGAAGCTTTCCCAACTGTATACCTTTGCAAATAATTTACTCATAAGTCTAAGTGATAAATTTCAAGTAAGTTCCTAAGAGATAGTGACCAACATCTAGGTTTTAGATTAAAGAGCAAGTTATTGAAGTTTTCATTGTTCTTAATTTCTTAAGAATTATAAAGAGATTTGAAGATTTTCATGAGCTCATTAATTATGTTAAAATTATGAATTTTTACTTTTTAAAAACACATACTATTAGCCTATTAACCTCTACAAATACGTGTTTTTATCTAAGTTTAATTCATAAAAAATAGATTTAAAAATAAATTTTCGTACTTGAAGATAGCTTTGCGCACTGATCTTGTAAAACTTGCCCAAAATTCATTCGGATTAATTAGAAAGTGAGATATATATCAAATCGAAGCTAACTTGATGAACTACAAGTAATAAAGATAATATAGCCCGTTTGAGGCCGTTTAGACATGGTTTTTGTCACATCCCGACCCGCAGCGGAATAAGAGTCGGGGCATAATTGGGTTATCACCAAAGCTCATGATGTTTGCTAAAATGTTTCATATTTATTAAATTCAAATTACAACTTAAATATTCAAATCAAATCCATACAATTACAAGGAAATAAAACTAAGTAAAACAATCCCAAGCTAAACTGATTTATTCTTCTAGGCCTTCCTATGTGTTTCTTGCCTCAACTGGATCACCTGTATCATGTGTAAACGGAGAATATTTTGGGTCAACAAAAGTTGGCGAGTGAACCTTGAGAAAAACATTGTTATTAATTTCTTGTTGTATTTAATATTGAAAATTTGTTCAATAATCACATGTGAGCAAACATATATATATAACATAAACACAAACCACATTGGATGAGTAAATGATATGAATGATGATGTATATGAGATCAAGGCTCAATCAAATGGAGCCGATCGAGTGACATGAATGATGATGTATGTGAGATCAAGGCTCAATCAAACGGAGCCGATCGAATGAGGCACCTGATACTCAACCCGTATCCCACGGGGAGCTGATGGGCCTAATGAAATGCATGCACTGAAAATAATAACTTCAATCTAAACATAATTCACACAACAATTGATACACATTTGATCACGGATATGATGGATGCACAAGTGTTTAAATATAATAAGGAATTAAACGACACATGATACACCCAAAATGTGATTTAAAACGGGGAATTGGTAGAGATTCACTCACATTGGGTGCGTTCTTTGATGACGTTGGATGCGCACGAGTTTTGGGATTTGATCGACGAGGAAAACTAACCTAAAATAATGACGAAATGGTTCGGTAAATAAATGGATTTTTTTTTAGATTAATACTTTTAATTCATAATCTTAATAGGATTTTTAGATTTATTTTTGTAAGTTTAAGGACATTTTCTAACTTTAAAAATATTAATTTTAAGTATTTTTAAATAATTTTCTGATTAAATAAAAAAATAAAAAAAATGTTGACTTTTTGACTCTGACCGTTGACCGGTCGGATTGTGTTAATTATATGCGCTGAGTGAGGTTCGAACTCGGGACCTCTCGTATACGTGCACGCAGCTCTACCAACTGAGCTACGTGTCTAACCCGAAATATTCTCTGTTTTAATTATATTTATACACTAATTAACTTTTAACTTATTTGGGTTTTTATTAAAACAATTTATATGGCCGAAACCGGTTGCAGGGACCCGGAGTCGAACTCGGGTCCTTCGGTTCGAGTGCGCACAGCCCAACCAGTTGGGCTGTGTGTCATATCTGTTTAACTTATGGATTAAATTATACTTATTAACATTCGGTGACCTGATCCGATTCAGTTGTAAAAATGTTGGTTTTAATTCTGAAATTCGGTAACGTGTGCGATTCGAACCCGTGACGTGCATGTTATGTTGCACACAGTCCACCGCTGGACTGTGTGTCTAACCCGGTTAAATATTCAGTTTTACTTAAACTTATACACATGTTCGACTTCGTCTTCTTCGTTTACAAAGATACAGAACAATGATGTCCGACTGTTCTTGTTTAAATCGGTCATCGAACATATAATTGATTGGAATGAACTGGATAAAGAGGGTTACGGAGTAAAATGTACCGAACAGAATGTTTTTCTCAGATTTCTGGCAAGAGTCGTCGGCTCTGATTGGTGACTTCCGTCTGAGTGAATCAATTAACAGTTTTGATAAATGAGTTGTGCAATTAAGTTACTAAACAAGGGATATCAGGGGGTTTAGATGATTATACCGATTCACAGCGAGACTTCGGAATTTCCAGCGATTTTCCGGTGAGTGCAGGAATTCCCGGCAACGTTGTCTGAGACAGATTCTAGTTGAACGATTTATGTTAATACTTACCTAATAATGGATTGCAAACAAAAGAGTCGAGAATTTTACCGATTTGAAGTAAGTCTCGGTTTTCCGGTGAAAGTCTGGAGAATGCAGAATATCTCCGGCGACGTGCTAAAGCTTCGAGAGATTGTGCGATTTTGAGCGAAAAGGTTACCAGAGGTTTGGGTGGGTATTTATAGGGAAGAACATAATGTATGGAGTCCGAATTTTGGTCTTGGTTCGCGGTCAAAGTTTCTCCGGTGGTTACGACCGTAATTGACTGTTAGACGTCGGTTTATAACCGATGTCGAAGTCGGTTATACTGTTTTAGTCAAAAGGAAAATGGCTAAACTCGCGGATTGCCGGATTTTTCGGTGATTGCGAGTTCTGCCGCGCTGAGGTCCGGTTTTGAATTCGAGTTTTATTTTAAGTATTATTTGTTTCAGTAATTTCACAAAGGAAGCATGTGGCGAAGCGGTGTGTTGTGTGTTTGAGTTTGTGGGCGACCCGAGTTCGAAACCCGGCGTCCCCATTTTATTTTTTTCTCACAATTTACGATTATTTATAAAATATGGTTTTTAAATTCTAATATAGTTATTAATTATGTATCGTTTAAAATTAATTTGAGCAATAAATATGCAACGAAAATTATAACTGGATATTCGATTAATAAACGAAGCGGGTTTTGGAAACCCGTTTTTCGACGGATGTTACAGTATCCCCTACTTTTAGAAATTTTGTCCCGAAATTTAAGTAGTAGTGGTAACAGGAAAAAGATGCGGGTATTTCTCGCGCATTGAGTCTTCACGTTCCCAAGTAAACTCAGGTCCTCGTTTCGACTCCCAACGTACCCTGACAATTGGAATACGACTTCGTCTTAAACGTTTCTCTCCGAAGTCCATGATTTCTACTGGTCTTTCAATGAAGTGCATAGATTCATCGATCTGAATATCTTCTAGAGGAATATGGAGGTTTTCATCGGCGAGGCACTTCTTCAAGTTTGATACGTGGAATGTGGGATGAATTCTGTTGAGCTCTTCTGGTAGGTCAAGCTTGTATGCTACAGGACCTACCCTTTCGAGTATCTTGAAAGGTCCTACGTAGCGTGGTGCTAGCTTGCCCTTCTGGCCAAAACGAACCACTCCCTTCCATGGTAATACTTTTAAAAGTACTTGATCCCCAATGTCAAACTCCAAGGGCTTTCGTCGTTTGTTAGCATAACTCTTTTGACGACTTTGAGCCGCTAGAAGATTGTTTCGAATTTGAATGACCTTGTCGGTTGTTTCTTGAATTAACTCTGGACCGGTGATTTATGATTCCCCAATTTCGTGCCAACATACTGGAGATCGGCACTTACGACCATATAAAGCTTCGAAAGGAGCCATGCCGATACTTGAATGGTAGCTATTGTTGTACGAAAATTCAACTAATGGTAGATGAGCGTCCCAATTCCCTTTGAAGTCTAGGACACATGCTCGAAGCATGTCTTCAAGAGTTTGGATGGTGCGTTCAGATTGTCCATCAGTTTGAGGATGAAAAGCGGTACTGAGGTCTAATCGTGTACCCAAGGCGGTTTGTACGGCTCGCCATGTTCGTGAAGTGAAACGACCATCACGGTCTGAAATGATGCTTAAAGGTACACCATGACGGCTTACGATCTCGCTGATGTAGCTAACTTCTCGTTCTTGAAGTCCTCGCGAATCGGAATGAAGTGAGCTGATTTTGTAAGACGATCAATGATTACCCATATGGTGTCATACCCACTGGAGGTGCGAGGTAACCCGGTGATGAAGTCCATGGTTATGTTTTCCCACTTCCAAACAGGTATTTCAGGTTGGGTTAGAAGTCCTGAAGGTCTTTGATGTTCAGCTTTTACTTTGGAACAGGTAAGGCACTTGGAAACAAAAACAGCAATATCCTTTTTCATGCCCGGCCACCAGTAGGTGTATCGTAGGTCTTGATACATCTTGTCGGCTCCTGGGTGTACAGAGTACCGTGTTTTGTGCGCCTCATTCATAAGGAAATCACGAAGGTGATCGCGATCGGGAATCCATATGCGATTTAGATAGTATAGAATACCGTCGGATTTGGTTTCGATTTTGAGTTCTGCTCCACATGACAGCTCATCTCGGACGTCGTTTTCTGTTACAGAAACATGTTGAGCTGCTCGGATTCGATCTCTGATGTCGGTTATGATTTGCGAACATAGAAGACGAATGGAGTTCGCATAACCTTTTCGACTGAGTGCATCAGCCACCACATTTGCCTTTCCATGATGATACCGAATTTCACAGTCGTAGTCGTTAAGAAGTTCGACCCATCTTCGTTGCCTCATATTCAACTCCTTTTGGTTGAAGATATGTTGGAGACTTTTGTGGTCAGTGTATATTTCACACTTGGTACCGTAGAGGTAATGTCTCCATATCTTGAGAGCGAACACAACGGCTCCAAGTTCCAGGTCGTGGGTGGTGTAATTCTTCTCATGAACTTTGAGTTGCCTAGAAGCACAGGCTATCACTTTTCCTCTTTGCATTAATACACAGCCTAGCCCTTGCCCTGATGCGTCACAATATACTACAAAGTCATCGCAACCTTCAGGAAGTGTGAGGATAGGTGCGTCACAAAGTTTTTGCTTTAGAGTTTGGAAGGCTTCTTCTTGATTAGGTCCCCATATGAAGGGTTTTCCTTTATGAGTCAAAGCCGTGAGTGGTACAGCAATACGGGAAAAATTGGCAATGAAGCGGCGATATAACCAGCCAAACCGAGAAATGACCTTACTTCGGTAGGGGTACGTGGTGCTTGCCATTCCTGTACTGCCTTGATTTTCGAAGGATCGACATGTATTCCCTTGTCATTAATGACATGTCAAAGGAATTGTACTTCTCTTAACCAGAATTCGCATTTAGAGAACTTAGCGTAGAGTTTTTCAGTCCATAAGAGTGTAAGGATGAGTCGAAGGTGTCGTTCATGATCAGATTTAGACTTGGAGTAGATGAGGATGTCGTCGATGAAGACTATGACAAAGCGGTCGAGGTAGGGTTTGCATACCCTATTCATTAGATCCATGAAGACAGCTGGGGCGTTGTTTAAACCGAATGGCATGACCATGAATTCGTAATGACCATAACGAGTCCTGAAGGCGGTCTTTGGGACGTCTTCTTCATGTACTCTGAGTTGATGATAACCAGAACGAAGGTCGATTTTTCAAAAGCAGGTGGCGCCTTGAAGTTGGTCTAGGAGGTCATCGATGCGAGGTAGTGGGTAGCGATTCTTAACCGTTAACTTGTTGAGTTCTCTGTAGTCGATACACATGCGAAACGTTCCATCTTTCTTCTTCACAAAAAGAACAGGTGCACCCCAAGGCGAGAAGCTAGGACGTATGAATCCTTTGTCAGTCAGTTCTTGCAGTTGACTGGCCAGCTCTTGCATTTCGGATGAGGCTAGCCTATAAGAGATTTTGCGACTGGTGTAGCGCCAGGTACAAGATCGATGCGGAATTCGACTTCTCTCACAGGAGGGAGTCCTGAGATGTCGTCGGGAAAGACTTGTGGGAATTCTTTCATTACTGGTATATCTTCGAGTTTCTTCTCCTTGTTTCCCTTCTTGACGACGTGAGTTAGGAATGCGACATAGTTCTTGCGGAGATATTTTCGGGCTTGAAGGCAGGACATTAATTTGAGTCCTTTCGAAGGGGTTTCTCCAAAGATACGTAGGGTCTGACCGTCTGCAAGAGGAATGCGAATGAACTTTTCGCGGCATACTACTTCAGCGTGATGCTGGCTGAGCCAGTCCATACCGATTATAATATCGAAACTTCCCAACTTCATAGGAATGAGGTCAACTGGAAAATCGTGATCATTTAGAGTGAGGGTACAATTTCGTATAATATAATTTAACGAAACGGGCTTTCCGTCAGCAACTTCCACCGTTAGAGATTCCATGAGATTATCACGAGTTTGGTTGAGGATAGGTTCGAATTCTAAGGACACAAAACTCTTATCCGCGCCAGTATCGAATAACATGGATGCATAACTACCATTGATGAGAAACGTACCGTTAACCACGTTGTTGTCAGCCCTAGCTTGGTTGGTATTGATGTTGAAAGCTCTTCCTCTAGCAGGTGGAGGAGCTTGGTTTACCGGATTTTCCTGAGCTTGGGCATGGATGATGTTCACCAAGCGCGGACATGTGTTCCTAAAGTTGTTTGGGTCTCCACAGTTGTAACAAGCTCGCATAGGTTGCATCATGGGGTAGTTGGGTTGGTAGTAAGGTTGAGCTATGTGTTGCGTGGGTGGTAGAAGTAAGGGTTGTTGGCTTGACCCACTATCTGATGGTGGGTTTGGGTTGGGGGTTGATTGCGGTTCATTCGTTAAAGTGTGCGACAAGTTTGAATGGTGTGACCTGCACGGCCACAGCTGGTGCAATGTTGGCAAGGAGTTTCGGGGAGGTGATGGTATTGACAACGGTTGCATTTTGGGTATGGGCCGGTGTAGGGCTTTTTAAATGGTGCAGCTGAGGGAGCAATTTGGGTAATTGGTGCGGCAATGATAGGAGGGTTTGTTTGCGTGACGGCAAAATTTCTTCTGTTTCGTTTCCTCTTACCAGCAAATTTCGAAGAGGAGACGGAATGGTTTGGAGTTTGGGCCTCAATGGGGGCTTTCTTTTTCTCATCCTTGAATTTGCCGTTTCGGATGCGATTCTCGGTAAGTTCGGTAGCTAGTTCCATTGCGGCTTCAAGTGTTGCAGGCGAAGTGCTTAGAACCGAGTCTTGAATTTTCGAGGGGAGGCCTCGAATGTAGTGTTCAACCAAGCGGTAACACGGGGTGAACAGATTAGGGATCATTTGGTTCAGTTCGAGAAATCTTTTGTTGTAGGAAGTGTGATCTCCTTCCTTTTGTTTCAACGAGTGGAATTCATCTTCCAACTTTTTAATTTCGCTTCTTGGACAGAAGCGCCTTGTCATTAGTTCCCTTAACTCTTCCCATGATAAGGCCATGGCATCTTCGACTCCTCGCTTACCCTTTTCTGTGTTCCACCAGGTAAGGGCTACTCCAAACAGTCTCCCTGTTGCATAACGTACTTTGCGATCCTCGGGACAATCGCAATTGAGGAAGGTGTTCTCCATTTCTTCAAACCAGTGGAGGAGGGCAGTAACACCTTCGGTCCCTTCATACTTTGGGGGGTCGCAAGATTTGAAGTGTTTGTAGGAGCACTTTTTGGAGTGAGGGTTGGCGACGCTCTGGTCTTCTTGATTGGGAGGGTTGATAGGATTTGCGGTGAGAGCTTGTTGAACTTGAATCACGATGTCAGGAAGTACCGCGGCCATTTGTTTAGCAATTTGAGTGGCCAAGCGTTCATTGGATCTTCCTGACTTTCTACCTCCACGTAGTTGCCTAGCCGACATCTACAGGAACATACATAGGAAGATTGTGAGTTTAAGAAGTTTTTAGGTGTCATGTGTCATTAAAAGAATACAAATAACATAACTATCAATAATGCAACTACATCCATAGGATGTCTTGGGTTTGCTCATGTTTGGGCCTCCAATGTCCCCCATACCATCGCCTGTATAGTCATGTGGGCCCCCATGACTATTGGCTTAGTATGATTCACATTGGTGTTGGCGGTTTAAACACTCGCATCACCCGAATGAAAACCATGAAATATGATTGCGAGATGTATGGTAGGAGGGTGTCCAGGTGTAGACACAATGACAACTCAAAGTGGGGTTAGCTCACACGACGTTTGGTATAGCATGCTTTGGCCTAATAGGTCCTTCGTACTCTCATCATTAGTCCCCAGGTAGGCAAACTGGTCCTTTATTTTGGATTTATACGAATGCCAAGCCTAGACAGGACGTTCCGACTACCGGTACTCGTACCCTTCCAGTTACTACATGCCCGTCATGAGAACTCACTTTGATGTGATTTGAAAAATACAAAAATCGTTGCAAAAGTCATGGGAATTGTGAGGTGTGTGCTCTCATGGGTATGATATGTTATGAGGATATGATTCATGATGAGCATTGTATAATAATATGTACTTATGAACACGCTTGCATAACATTGAATGTAACAATAAACATAAAGCATATAAACATCATGAATTTTGTATGTAACGCATAAACAATTTAAAATTTTAATCAACTATAGTATAGGCTCTAAGGGTCTAATAACCTATCCTATATCCCTATAGTCATGGCTCTGATACCAATCTGTCACACCCCGACCCGCAGCGGAATAAGAGTCGGGGCATTGGGTTATCACCAAAGCTCATGATGTTTACTAAAATGTTTCATATTTATTAAATTCAAATTACAACTTAAATATTCAAATCAAATCCATACAATTATAAGGAAATGAAACTAAGTAAAACAATCCCAAGCTTAAACTGATTTATTTCTTCTAGGTCTTCCTATGTGTTTCTTGCCTCAACTGGATCACCTGTATCATGTGTAAAACGGGGATATTTTGGGTTAACAAAAGTTGGCGAGTGAACCTTGAGAAAACATTGTTATTAATTTCTTGTTGTATTTAATATTGAAAATTTGTGCAATAATCACATGTGAGCAAACATATATATATAACATAAACACAAACCACATTGGATGAGTAAATGATATGAATGATGATGTATATGAGATCAAGGCTCAATCAAACGGAGCCGATCGAGTGACATGAATGATGATGTATGTGAGATCAAGGCTCAATCAAACGGAGCCGATCGAATGAGGCACCTGATACTCAACCCGTATCCCATAGGGAGCTGATGGGCCTAATGAAATGCATGCACTGAAAATAATAACTTCAATCTAAACATAATTCACACAACAATTGATACACATTTGATCACGGATATGATGGATGCACAAGTGTTTAAATATAATAAGGAATTAAACGACACATGATACACCCCAAAATGTGATTTAAAACGGGGAATTGGTAGAGATTCACTCACATTGGGTGCGTTCTTTGATGACATTGGATGCGCACGAGTTTTGGGATTTGATCGACGAGGAAAACTAACCTAAAATAATAACGAAATGGTTCGGTAAATAAATGGATTTTATTTGAGATTAATACTTTTAATTCATAATCTTAATAGGATTTTTAGATTTATTTTTGTGAGTTTAAGGACATTTCTAACTTTAAAAATATTAATTTTAGGTATTTTTAAATAATTTTCTGATTAAATAAAAAAATAAAAAATGTTGACTTTTTGACTCTGACCGTTGACCGGTCGGATTGTGTTAATTATATGCGCTGAGTGAGGTTCGAACTCGGGACCTCTCGTATACGTGCACGCAGCTCTACCAACTGAGCTACGTGTCTAACCCGAAATATTCTCTGTTTTAATTATATTTATACACTAATTAACTTTTAACTTATTTGGGTTTTTATTAAAACAATTTATATGGCCGAACCGGTTGCAGGGACCCGGAGTCGAACTCGGGTCCTTCGGTTCGAGTGCGCACAGCCCAACCAGTTGGGCTGTGTGTCATATCTGTTTAACTTATGGATTAAATTATACTTATTAACATTCGGTGACCTGATCCGATTCAGTTGTAAAAATGTTGGTTTTAATTCTGAAATTCGGTAACGTGTGCGATTCGAACCCGTGACGTGCATGTTATGTTGCACACAGTCCACCGCTGGACTGTGTGTCTAACCCGGTTAAATATTCAGTTTTACTTAAACTTATACACATGTTCGACTTCGTCTTCTTCGTTTACAAAGATACAGAACAATGATGTCCGACTGTTCTTGTTTAAATCGGTCATCGAACATATAATTGATTGGAATGAACTGGATAAAGAGGGTTACGGAGTAAAATGTACCGAACAGAATGTTTTTCTCAGATTTCTGGCAAGAGTCGTCGGCTCTGATTGGTGACTTCCGTCTGAGTGAATCAATTAACAGTTTTGATAAATGAGTTGTGCAATTAAGTTACTAAACAAGGGATATCAGGGGGTTTAGATGATTATACCGATTCACAGCGAGACTTCGGAATTTCCAGCGATTTTCCGGTGAGTGCAGGAATTCCCGGCAACGTTGTCTGAGACAGATTCTAGTTGAACGATTTATGTTAATACTTACCTAATAATGGATTGCAAACAAAAGAGTCGAGAATTTTACCGATTTGAAGTAAGTCTCGGTTTTCCGGTGAAAGTCTGGAGAATGCAGAATATCTCCGGCGACGTGCTAAAGCTTCGAGAGATTGTGCGATTTTGAGCGAAAAGGTTACCAGAGGTTTGGGTGGGTATTTATAGGGAAGAACATAATGTATGGAGTCCGAATTTTGGTCTTGGTTCGCGGTCAAAGTTTCTCCGGTGGTTACGACCGTAATTGACTGTTAGACGTCGGTTTATAACCGATGTCGAAGTCGGTTATACTGTTTTAGTCAAAAGGAAAATGGCTAAACTCGCGGATTGCCGGATTTTTCGGTGATTGCGAGTTCTGCCGCGCTGAGGTCCGGTTTTGAATTCGAGTTTTATTTTAAGTATTATTTGTTTCAGTAATTTCACAAAGGAAGCATGTGGCGAAGCGGTGTGTTGTGTGTTTGAGTTTGTGGGCGACCCGAGTTCGAAACCCGGCGTCCCCATTTTATTTTTTTCTCACAATTTACGATTATTTATAAAATATGGTTTTTAAATTCTAATATAGTTATTAATTATGTATCGTTTAAAATTAATTTGAGCAATAAATATGCAACGAAAATTATAACTGGATATTCGATTAATAAACGAAGCGGGTTTTGGAAACCCGTTTTTCGACGGATGTTACAGTATCCCCTACTTTTAGAAATTTTGTCCCGAAATTTAAGTAGTAGTGGTAACAGGAAAAAGATGCGGGTATTTCTCGCGCATTGAGTCTTCACGTTCCCAAGTAAACTCAGGTCCTCGTTTCGACTCCCAACGTACCCTGACAATTGGAATACGACTTCGTCTTAAACGTTTCTCTCCGAAGTCCATGATTTCTACTGGTCTTTCAATGAAGTGCATAGATTCATCGATCTGAATATCTTCTAGAGGAATATGGAGGTTTTCATCGGCGAGGCACTTCTTCAAGTTTGATACGTGGAATGTGGGATGAATTCTGTTGAGCTCTTCTGGTAGGTCAAGCTTGTATGCTACAGGACCTACCCTTTCGAGTATCTTGAAAGGTCCTACGTAGCGTGGTGCTAGCTTGCCCTTCTGGCCAAAACGAACCACTCCCTTCCATGGTAATACTTTTAAAAGTACTTGATCCCCAATGTCAAACTCCAAGGGCTTTCGTCGTTTGTTAGCATAACTCTTTTGACGACTTTGAGCCGCTAGAAGATTGTTTCGAATTTGAATGACCTTGTCGGTTGTTTCTTGAATTAACTCTGGACCGGTGATTTATGATTCCCCAATTTCGTGCCAACATACTGGAGATCGGCACTTACGACCATATAAAGCTTCGAAAGGAGCCATGCCGATACTTGAATGGTAGCTATTGTTGTACGAAAATTCAACTAATGGTAGATGAGCGTCCCAATTCCCTTTGAAGTCTAGGACACATGCTCGAAGCATGTCTTCAAGAGTTTGGATGGTGCGTTCAGATTGTCCATCAGTTTGAGGATGAAAAGCGGTACTGAGGTCTAATCGTGTACCCAAGGCGGTTTGTACGGCTCGCCATGTTCGTGAAGTGAAACGACCATCACGGTCTGAAATGATGCTTAAAGGTACACCATGACGGCTTACGATCTCGCTGATGTAGCTAACTTCTCGTTCTTGAAGTCCTCGCGAATCGGAATGAAGTGAGCTGATTTTGTAAGACGATCAATGATTACCCATATGGTGTCATACCCACTGGAGGTGCGAGGTAACCCGGTGATGAAGTCCATGGTTATGTTTTCCCACTTCCAAACAGGTATTTCAGGTTGGGTTAGAAGTCCTGAAGGTCTTTGATGTTCAGCTTTTACTTTGGAACAGGTAAGGCACTTGGAAACAAAAACAGCAATATCCTTTTTCATGCCCGGCCACCAGTAGGTGTATCGTAGGTCTTGATACATCTTGTCGGCTCCTGGGTGTACAGAGTACCGTGTTTTGTGCGCCTCATTCATAAGGAAATCACGAAGGTGATCGCGATCGGGAATCCATATGCGATTTAGATAGTATAGAATACCGTCGGATTTGGTTTCGATTTTGAGTTCTGCTCCACATGACAGCTCATCTCGGACGTCGTTTTCTGTTACAGAAACATGTTGAGCTGCTCGGATTCGATCTCTGATGTCGGTTATGATTTGCGAACATAGAAGACGAATGGAGTTCGCATAACCTTTTCGACTGAGTGCATCAGCCACCACATTTGCCTTTCCATGATGATACCGAATTTCACAGTCGTAGTCGTTAAGAAGTTCGACCCATCTTCGTTGCCTCATATTCAACTCCTTTTGGTTGAAGATATGTTGGAGACTTTTGTGGTCAGTGTATATTTCACACTTGGTACCGTAGAGGTAATGTCTCCATATCTTGAGAGCGAACACAACGGCTCCAAGTTCCAGGTCGTGGGTGGTGTAATTCTTCTCATGAACTTTGAGTTGCCTAGAAGCACAGGCTATCACTTTTCCTCTTTGCATTAATACACAGCCTAGCCCTTGCCCTGATGCGTCACAATATACTACAAAGTCATCGCAACCTTCAGGAAGTGTGAGGATAGGTGCGTCACAAAGTTTTTGCTTTAGAGTTTGGAAGGCTTCTTCTTGATTAGGTCCCCATATGAAGGGTTTTCCTTTATGAGTCAAAGCCGTGAGTGGTACAGCAATACGGGAAAAATTGGCAATGAAGCGGCGATATAACCAGCCAAACCGAGAAATGACCTTACTTCGGTAGGGGTACGTGGTGCTTGCCATTCCTGTACTGCCTTGATTTTCGAAGGATCGACATGTATTCCCTTGTCATTAATGACATGTCAAAGGAATTGTACTTCTCTTAACCAGAATTCGCATTTAGAGAACTTAGCGTAGAGTTTTTCAGTCCATAAGAGTGTAAGGATGAGTCGAAGGTGTCGTTCATGATCAGATTTAGACTTGGAGTAGATGAGGATGTCGTCGATGAAGACTATGACAAAGCGGTCGAGGTAGGGTTTGCATACCCTATTCATTAGATCCATGAAGACAGCTGGGGCGTTGTTTAAACCGAATGGCATGACCATGAATTCGTAATGACCATAACGAGTCCTGAAGGCGGTCTTTGGGACGTCTTCTTCATGTACTCTGAGTTGATGATAACCAGAACGAAGGTCGATTTTTCAAAAGCAGGTGGCGCCTTGAAGTTGGTCTAGGAGGTCATCGATGCGAGGTAGTGGGTAGCGATTCTTAACCGTTAACTTGTTGAGTTCTCTGTAGTCGATACACATGCGAAACGTTCCATCTTTCTTCTTCACAAAAAGAACAGGTGCACCCCAAGGCGAGAAGCTAGGACGTATGAATCCTTTGTCAGTCAGTTCTTGCAGTTGACTGGCCAGCTCTTGCATTTCGGATGAGGCTAGCCTATAAGAGATTTTGCGACTGGTGTAGCGCCAGGTACAAGATCGATGCGGAATTCGACTTCTCTCACAGGAGGGAGTCCTGAGATGTCGTCGGGAAAGACTTGTGGGAATTCTTTCATTACTGGTATATCTTCGAGTTTCTTCTCCTTGTTTCCCTTCTTGACGACGTGAGTTAGGAATGCGACATAGTTCTTGCGGAGATATTTTCGGGCTTGAAGGCAGGACATTAATTTGAGTCCTTTCGAAGGGGTTTCTCCAAAGATACGTAGGGTCTGACCGTCTGCAAGAGGAATGCGAATGAACTTTTCGCGGCATACTACTTCAGCGTGATGCTGGCTGAGCCAGTCCATACCGATTATAATATCGAAACTTCCCAACTTCATAGGAATGAGGTCAACTGGAAAATCGTGATCATTTAGAGTGAGGGTACAATTTCGTATAATATAATTTAACGAAACGGGCTTTCCGTCAGCAACTTCCACCGTTAGAGATTCCATGAGATTATCACGAGTTTGGTTGAGGATAGGTTCGAATTCTAAGGACACAAAACTCTTATCCGCGCCAGTATCGAATAACATGGATGCATAACTACCATTGATGAGAAACGTACCGTTAACCACGTTGTTGTCAGCCCTAGCTTGGTTGGTATTGATGTTGAAAGCTCTTCCTCTAGCAGGTGGAGGAGCTTGGTTTACCGGATTTTCCTGAGCTTGGGCATGGATGATGTTCACCAAGCGCGGACATGTGTTCCTAAAGTTGTTTGGGTCTCCACAGTTGTAACAAGCTCGCATAG
The DNA here is from genome assembly GCA_947069175.1 of Scalesia atractyloides. Classification (NCBI taxonomy): domain Eukaryota; kingdom Viridiplantae; phylum Streptophyta; class Magnoliopsida; order Asterales; family Asteraceae; genus Scalesia; species Scalesia atractyloides. Next base: position 4,816,066 of record CAMTDV010000030.1, read on the forward strand.
GTTGCATCATGGGGTAGTTGGGTTGGTAGTAAGGTTGAGCTATGTGTTGCGTGGGTGGTAGAAGTAAGGGTTGTTGGCTTGACCCACTATCTGATGGTGGGTTTGGGTTGGGGGTTGATTGCGGTTCATTCGTTAAAGTGTGCGACAAGTTTGAATGGTGTGACCTGCACGGCCACAGCTGGTGCAATGTTGGCAAGGAGTTTCGGGGAGGTGATGGTATTGACAACGGTTGCATTTTGGGTATGGGCCGGTGTAGGGCTTTTTAAATGGTGCAGCTGAGGGAGCAATTTGGGTAATTGGTGCGGCAATGATAGGAGGGTTTGTTTGCGTGACGGCAAAATTTCTTCTGTTTCGTTTCCTCTTACCAGCAAATTTCGAAGAGGAGACGGAATGGTTTGGAGTTTGGGCCTCAATGGGGGCTTTCTTTTTCTCATCCTTGAATTTGCCGTTTCGGATGCGATTCTCGGTAAGTTCGGTAGCTAGTTCCATTGCGGCTTCAAGTGTTGCAGGCGAAGTGCTTAGAACCGAGTCTTGAATTTTCGAGGGGAGGCCTCGAATGTAGTGTTCAACCAAGCGGTACACGGGGTGAACAGATTAGGGATCATTTGGTTCAGTTCGAGAAATCTTTTGTTGTAGGAAGTGTGATCTCCTTCCTTTTGTTTCAACGAGTGGAATTCATCTTCCAACTTTTTAATTTCGCTTCTTGGACAGAAGCGCCTTGTCATTAGTTCCCTTAACTCTTCCCATGATAAGGCCATGGCATCTTCGACTCCTCGCTTACCCTTTTCTGTGTTCCACCAGGTAAGGGCTACTCCAAACAGTCTCCCTGTTGCATAACGTACTTTGCGATCCTCGGGACAATCGCAATTGAGGAAGGTGTTCTCCATTTCTTCAAACCAGTGGAGGAGGGCAGTAACACCTTCGGTCCCTTCATACTTTGGGGGGTCGCAAGATTTGAAGTGTTTGTAGGAGCACTTTTTGGAGTGAGGGTTGGCGACGCTCTGGTCTTCTTGATTGGGAGGGTTGATAGGATTTGCGGTGAGAGCTTGTTGAACTTGAATCACGATGTCAGGAAGTACCGCGGCCATTTGTTTAGCAATTTGAGTGGCCAAGCGTTCATTGGATCTTCCTGACTTTCTACCTCCACGTAGTTGCCTAGCCGACATCTACAGGAACATACATAGGAAGATTGTGAGTTTAAGAAGTTTTTAGGTGTCATGTGTCATTAAAAGAATACAAATAACATAACTATCAATAATGCAACTACATCCATAGGATGTCTTGGGTTTGCTCATGTTTGGGCCTCCAATGTCCCCCATACCATCGCCTGTATAGTCATGTGGGCCCCCATGACTATTGGCTTAGTATGATTCACATTGGTGTTGGCGGTTTAAACACTCGCATCACCCGAATGAAAACCATGAAATATGATTGCGAGATGTATGGTAGGAGGGTGTCCAGGTGTAGACACAATGACAACTCAAAGTGGGGTTAGCTCACACGACGTTTGGTATAGCATGCTTTGGCCTAATAGGTCCTTCGTACTCTCATCATTAGTCCCCAGGTAGGCAAACTGGTCCTTTATTTTGGATTTATACGAATGCCAAGCCTAGACAGGACGTTCCGACTACCGGTACTCGTACCCTTCCAGTTACTACATGCCCGTCATGAGAACTCACTTTGATGTGATTTGAAAAATACAAAAATCGTTGCAAAAGTCATGGGAATTGTGAGGTGTGTGCTCTCATGGGTATGATATGTTATGAGGATATGATTCATGATGAGCATTGTATAATAATATGTACTTATGAACACGCTTGCATAACATTGAATGTAACAATAAACATAAAGCATATAAACATCATGAATTTTGTATGTAACGCATAAACAATTTAAAATTTTAATCAACTATAGTATAGGCTCTAAGGGTCTAATAACCTATCCTATATCCCTATAGTCATGGCTCTGATACCAATCTGTCACACCCCGACCCGCAGCGGAATAAGAGTCGGGGCATTGGGTTATCACCAAAGCTCATGATGTTTACTAAAATGTTTCATATTTATTAAATTCAAATTACAACTTAAATATTCAAATCAAATCCATACAATTATAAGGAAATGAAACTAAGTAAAACAATCCCAAGCTTAAACTGATTTATTTCTTCTAGGTCTTCCTATGTGTTTCTTGCCTCAACTGGATCACCTGTATCATGTGTAAAACGGGGATATTTTGGGTTAACAAAAGTTGGCGAGTGAACCTTGAGAAAACATTGTTATTAATTTCTTGTTGTATTTAATATTGAAAATTTGTGCAATAATCACATGTGAGCAAACATATATATATAACATAAACACAAACCACATTGGATGAGTAAATGATATGAATGATGATGTATATGAGATCAAGGCTCAATCAAACGGAGCCGATCGAGTGACATGAATGATGATGTATGTGAGATCAAGGCTCAATCAAACGGAGCCGATCGAATGAGGCACCTGATACTCAACCCGTATCCCATAGGGAGCTGATGGGCCTAATGAAATGCATGCACTGAAAATAATAACTTCAATCTAAACATAATTCACACAACAATTGATACACATTTGATCACGGATATGAGGATGCACAAGTGTTTAAATATAATAAGGAATTAAACGACACATGATACACCCCAAAATGTGATTTAAAACGGGGAATTGGTAGAGATTCACTCACATTGGGTGCGTTCTTTGATGACATTGGATGCGCACGAGTTTTGGGATTTGATCGACGAGGAAAACTAACCTAAAATAATAACGAAATGGTTCGGTAAATAAATGGATTTTATTTGAGATTAATACTTTTAATTCATAATCTTAATAGGATTTTTAGATTTATTTTTGTGAGTTTAAGGACATTTTCTAACTTTAAAAATATTAATTTTAGGTATTTTTAAATAATTTTCTGATTAAATAAAAAAATAAAAAATGTTGACTTTTTGACTCTGACCGTTGACCGGTCGGATTGTGTTAATTATATGCGATGAGTGAGGTTCGAACTCGGGACCTCTCGTATACGTGCACGCAGCTCTACCAACTGAGCTACGTGTCTAATCCGAAATATTCTATGTTTTAATTATATTTATACACTAATTAACTTTTAACTTATTTGGGTTTTTATTAAAACAATTTATATGGCCGAACCGGTTGCAGGACCCGGAGTCGAACTCGGGTCCTTCGGTTCGAGTGCGCACAGCCCAACCAGTTGGGCTGTGTGTCATATCTGTTTAACTTATGGATTAAATTATACTTATTAACATTCGGTGACCTGATCCGATTCAGTTGTAAAAATGTTGGTTTTAATTCTGAAATTCGGTAACGTGTGCGATTCGAACCCGTGACGTGCGTGTTATGTTGCACACAGTCCACCGCTGGACTGTGTGTCTAACCCGGTTAAATATTCAGTTTTAGTTAAACTTATACACATGTTCGACTTCGTCTTCTTCGTTTACAAAGACACAGAACAATGATGTCCGACTGTTCTTGTTTAAATCGGTCATCGAATATATAATTGATTGGAATGAAATGGATAAAGAGGGTTACGGAGTAAAATGTACCGAACAGAATGTTTTTCTCAGATTTCCGGCAAGAGTCGTCGGCTCTGATTGGTGACTTCCGTCTGAGTGAATCAATTAACAGTTTTGATAAATGAGTTTTGCAATTAAGTTACTATACAAGGGATATCAGGGGGTTTAGATGATTGTACCGATTCACAGCGAGACTTCGGAATTTCCAGCGATTTTCCGGTGAGTGCAGGAATTCCCGGCAACGTTGTCTGAGACAGATTCTGGTTGAACGATTTATGTTAATACTTACCTAATAATGGATTGCAAACAAAAGAGTCGAGAATTTTACCGATTTGAAGTAAGTCTCGGTTTTCCGGTGAAAGTCCGGCGAATGCAGAATATCTCCGGCGACGTGCTAAAGCTTCGAGAGATTGTGCGATTTTGAGCGAAAAGGTTACCAGAGGTTTGGGTGGTATTTATAAGGAAGAACAGAATGTATTGAGTCCGAATTTTGGTCTTGATTCGCGGTCAAAGTTTCTCCGACGGTTACGACCGTAATTGACTGTTAGACGTCGGTTATAACCGATGTCGAAGTCGGTTATACTGTTTTAGTCAAAAGGAAAATGGCTAAACTCGCGGATTGCCGGATTTTCCGGTGATTGCGAGTTCTGCCGCGCTGAGGTCCGGTTTTGAATTCGAGTTTTATTTTAAGTATTATTTGTTTCAATAATTTCACAAAGGAAGCATGTGGCGGAGCGGTGTGTTGTGTGTTTGAGTTTGTGGGCGACCCGGGTTCGAAACCGGCGTCCCCATTTTATTTTTTTCTCACAATTTACGATTATTTATAAAATATGGTTTTTAAATTCTAATATAGTTATTAATTATGTATCGTTTAAAATTAATTTGAGCAATAAATATGCAACGAAAAATTATAACTGGATATTCGATTAATAACGAAGCGGGTTTTGGAAACTCGTTTTTCGACGGATGTTACAGTTTTGGCCATCACCTAAACATACGAGTTTGCTTGCTTGAAAAACAGTTTATGTTCTTATGAAAAACTTTGATAATTTTAACATTAACTTTTTGAGTTTTGATTCACCTTAGGTTTGTGGTTATAACTTAAACATATTAGTGAATCATAGATCAAAGCGAGTTACGCTTGAACTGTTGTAAAACAAAAATACAAAGGTACGGATACGAAGAACTATAACTTACTTGCAACAACGAACTTAGATGATCCTAGAGATACAATCTCTTCAACCTATAGAGGTCTTGGAATGTAGATTTTAGATGTGAAAAGCAATGGAGAGGGGACCCCTATTTATAGTTAAGAATTGAGGTTAAAACAACTTGTAAAACAAGATAGACATTAGAGTTTATAGAAACAATTTTTTTACTTTTTTTTCTTTTTTAAAACTTCCGTAAATAAAAATCTCTGCCAAATTTAAATTATAAGATATTATTATTATAATTATTATATATATATAATTAATTCAGCTGTTTAACTTTTTTTTCTCATATAACTTCGAAAAATAAATCATTTTATAAAAATACGAACATACCGTTTGGACAGACGTGTTTTTCTCTATCAATGACCTATGTTTCATAAAAATCAGAGTAGGGTCAAATATAATATTTTATTGATAACGGTTCGAACCGGTTTACAAATGGTTCGGATTCGATTTCCAAAATGATTCGGTTTTTCTAAGATCCGTTTTTTGAAGGATATTACAATTGGGTCCTTCATCAAATCCACCGAATAGATATCTTTTCTTACGAAAGCACAAAAATCCTTCCATAGTTGATAAAGAGTTAAAGGTTATTTGATGAGGAAAAAGGAAAACTAGTTGTGATTCAACGTCACTAACGGGTCAAACAGGTTATTGGCATATATTCAAAAGTTTTTGTAACTAGTCGTTGGTCAAAGTAGTTGATAATGGATGCTTCTTTTATATTGATTTGTTGATATTAATATGTAGTTAAGGTTTGTGTGTTCTTCATATTATGCACTTCAGTATTATACTACATTTTTGGCACAATTACTTCGTGTATTACTTTGAGTGTTCTATTTGATATATACCAACATTGTGATATCGGAGCTCAATGAGATAGCACTTTCATGGTAGGAAAAATAAAGTGTTCAAGCTACAACACAAACTACTGTAACAATGTGCAAAGAAGGGGGATGAAATGTAAAGTGTACGTATGAAGACAATTCTCAAATCACAAGATCTGTGGGATCTAAAATAAACTGGAATAACGAAGCTAACAAGTATCAAGCAAGGTACAAGGAAACAAACAAGAAATATAGAAAGGCAATGGTTATCATTCAACAAACCGATCATGGCAAGTTGTTCTCACAGATTGCAGAAGCAAACACAACAAATAAACATTTAACACCCTAAAATTGAATACTCAATATCATGTTTAGAATGCGGAAAAACTGGTACCAGTTTTTATCAGGTGTTTAAAAAAAGATTAAAAACTTTGCATAATCACTAATTTAATACAACATCTTTCCAAAACATCACTAGGGGTTAAAATCTACTTTATTAAATTCAATTGAAAATAAAACAACCATAATTAGTTATACACTCAGATAGTCTCCAACATCAAGATGTGTGTTCACATCCTATCCCAGGCACATAATCAGTTATACATTCAGATAGTCTCCAACATCAAGATGTGTGTTCACATCCTATCCCGAACACTTGATCCTCGATCTTCAAACTTCAACATGAACTTTACCTAAGGCATCATAACCCCAACCAGTTAACATTAATAGTGTTTACAATCGTTTTCAACTCTACTTTAAAATTAATGCATCTATGGATTGTAAAATATTACAACTAATATACATATTAATAGGTATATACAATACTTCGACATATATTCTATATAAAACAACTTATACTTCTTTATCAATGTTTATAAATGTTATTTTTATATAAAATATTATTTGGGATGTTACAAAATTACCTCTCTTAAAAAGTTTTTGTCCTTGAAACCGAATTGTACTTTTTTTAACGGGAATTTTTTTTTTACTTCTTGTGGGACTTCAACCCATGACCTCCTTAATTCTGATGCTCTTAGAAGCTTTGCTTCTCCCACTTGACACCAACCCTAATAGTGAAACTGGATTATACTTAAATCTTATGTTACAACACAATTATTCATCACATACTTTCGCACACAGCAATTATGTTATAATATTCAAAGAATTAAATACATCATTCTAATCAAATCCTTTTTAACATATCATCAAGATTAGCAATTAAGAATTAGCACATACCTTGTAGTCTTGAGAATACCCCTCTTATGTTTTACTTGCATTTCATCGTTTTATCTTGGATGATTCTAACTCTTGTGATCAGTCCAGCCTGTTAAATGTAAGATTAAATATTTATTTATATTTATTTAATCATATAGCTATCATTATCATTTATATAATATAGATCAAAATATGTTAAAACCTATAATATAATTAGTTGGTGATTGTTGATGGGCCATATTACCCTAATTAACTAATTGGGTTTCCCCTTGGGTGTATATAAGGAGATTACTAGAGAGAAATTAGGGTTAGACATTCATAACATCAACTCACAATTCCACTCCTCTCTCTCCATTACTATGAGTTCTTCAACCCTAAAGAACTCGGTACTACCATCAAGAAGATACATCCTAAAGAGGAACCAGATCAAGCTGACAACTATGTCGAACTCTATGGTTGCGTCTCTGACTGGATTCTCTGCTGGCCTATTTGCTATATCAGGTATTATTTACATGTTTTCCATTATGTTTAAACAGAACTGATCAACATTAAATACTTGACAACTCGCATATAGGACTTGTTTTAACATGTATTGACTTCTTTACAAATTCGTGATCATATCAATCATGTAATAAGCTTCAATGTAGACTCATTGAATGGCTCATCATATAATCCTTGTTAGTCACTTAAAGATGTCTATATGGTTATTAATAATTACAAATCTTTTAATATTAACTCAACTTGTGAATATAGTAATCTTATAAGTAACACATATGTATGTCTTTATCGGATTTCAGTTACTCAACTACTTGAGTCCACTTAAGCAGTAGTCGATTCAATCAAAGTCAATGACTTCAATTTGAAATTAAAAAACATAATAAATACATTGAAGACGTTTAATGCAATTTATTTTCCGTCTTTAATACTTGGAGTTGTTTCGACTTTTGTTTCATAATAAAACCAAGGTAAGCTGGGGTCCGGAAATGCACTAGAAACTATCCAACTCTCAAAAGCTTTTTAGCAATCTCCTGGTCTTTCTTGTGGCAATTTCGAGGGGTGCTCCTATCTTCCCGCAATACAAATGGCTTTAGTTGTTGTATCTGAGAAACATGTGGATTCTCCTGGGAGACCCTTAATATGTTTCAACAGACATGTGTTGAACATAAATACTCAGCCAAACATCATTTTGCTTCTACAACTTGTATTTTGTCTTTATTTCAGTTGTAACAAGTATCGTAATTTATTGTTTTCTTTATACTATGTATTGTACTTTGGAATTTAAAAGTGTTTTATCTTAACTTTATTAATGAATCTCAAACGAAATTTGTGGGTTTGAGTTTAGTATAATTGGGTCAGTCAGTTTCAGGTCAAACATGCGAGCACATTTAGTTAAATGGGTCGTGTTCATGTCAACCCAATGGGTTCGTGCCGCGTGTTAATCCATCTAACCTATTTAGGTTTAGTTTTATTTTTCCCAAAACGTGTTTTATGTCATAAACTAAATGGTTTGGGTATTATGCCAAAGTTAAAACTTAAAAGACAAACTTATATGTTTAAATAGTTTTACTTTTAGAGCAATTGAGCAAACAATTATGTAAGATATTATCCCTTACCTTATTACCTGTAGGTGATATCATAAGTTATCATATGCAAATGTTAGTTCTACAATATGAAAAATATATTTTGGAAATACGTATGTTATTAATGTGGTCTTCTAATTAAAAGAGGGTAGAGTCAATGACATTTAAGTACAATTTGTTCCGAAATGCATTTAGTTATTTGTGATTATGAATTTGAAGGCACTTATATCTGCTTGATGATATTTTGTTAGGATCTGAGGATTAACTTGTGTGCTTTGGGTGGAATAAGTATGTATGAAAGATAATATAAGATGGAATTGCAGCGGAATTATATGAACACACAAACTTGGAAAGATATCAAACTTGTATTAAGGATTATAATCAAAAGATTACAGGAATGATTTAACACTTCCCCTCAGCCTAATCACTTACTTTTGTTCGTACAATAAGGATGTCAAGTGATATGATGAAATAGATCTCTAACATGTAAGATTTATTTATACTAATTACAAACATCTGTTCTCAATCAAGGCTGACATCACCCTAATAACGACATCTAACATTCCCAACAGAAAAAATTCAACACATGTTAGAAACATCTGTTGGAATTAACAATTGATTAAATATACTAAACATTTGTTTTGACTAACACTGTTGCATTGATAAACTATGTTCTTTAAGCCTCTTTTGACTAGTTCCAAACATCTGTTTAGGCCTAAAAGATGTTTAGTGTTCACCATCAGTACTTTGTCTTCAACAGGGCTTTGGCAAACAGATGTTTCTTCTTCTCCAAAAGTGCTTTCCAGTCTTCAAAAGATCTTTGGATTCTTCAACAAGATGTTCTGTTAATGTTCAAGATTCAATATCTTTGGGGAGAGTTGTAATTCAAACTTGTTTATTTCATGATTAAAGGAGCATGTTTGGCTTTTGATATCATCTGTTCTTTTGTAGGTCCAACTCTCGCTTTTCAAGTGTTTCTTGGACTGCTAAAGCATCCTTTGCTTCCCTTGTATATCTTCTTTTCTCCTTTTCAATGGCAGCTTCTCTGGCCTTTTTGGCAGCAGACAGATCAAGCTTCTTTTGTGAGTTCTTGATCTGAGGGGGTAATTTTCTCATCCCTTCTGCATTCTCCTTTTTTCGGCATCATCTGTTGAATACCTGGGTTTTGGAGTAGAGCCAATGGTTTGAAGAAGGTGATCATTGATGACTTTGATTTCAGCTTGTGTATCTTTGTACCTTGCATCAACCATATTCCTAATAAACTCCATATTTATATTGTGGGTGGCATCAGTAAATTGCTTTTGAAGTTGTAGGTACATTTGTGCATGAATCCACATTTCTTTTACAAATTTTGCATTTGTAGGAGGAATTCTTGAGTTTTGAACCAAGGTCTTTAGCATATCTTTTAGCTCATCAACTAAAGATTCTATCTTCGTTACTCTCCTCCCCAATTCTTGATATCTTAATTCTTCACCTAATTTAATAGGATCATCTGAATTCCCACCAGAAGTGGTTGTATTTGGTTTTGAACCAAATGCCCCTTGTTTCTTAGTTTTTGGGACATCCAATTGATAGAGAGTGTACTATTGTAGACTCAACAGTTGTTGCCTTCAAGGAGGTATTAGCTATGTAACCACAGTTCACTGTGAGACTGTTGTCCCTACAGTTGTAGTGGCTGCCTCACTTGAAAAACCTGCAAGTGTCACTTGTGACCCAAGAGGTGTACCGTCATCTGCTTGTGTGTTAGCAATGATCTCAGGACTTGGCCTAGTCACATGTAGGGACATACCTTTAGTAATTGGTGATACAAAGGAACTAGGAGTGTTCAAGCCAGTTTTGTAAATTGCATCAAGCAATGGTTTCATTATGGTGAGTATATTTGTGGGTGGAGGAGTTGTAAGAGAATCAACCCCGTGAATAGGGCTTGAGTCTAGATGTTCAAGTGAATCATCAAATTCTGTATTTGGTTCCCCTTGTGCATACAACACTATCATTTTGTGAGGATATGTTGAGTTTGGATGGGTGGACATGTTTGCATCTGTTGTGAGTAAGTAACAACGAATGAAACTGCATTTGTGTTACAGCAGGCTTCTCTAGCATTTAATCTCCAGAGTTACCTTTTTGGCGCGTTTGGATTTGAGGATTGGAGTGGATTTTGCTGATGTGGGTAACACGATGGGGGGTTGTGCACCGTGGGCATCAGGAGTAGTGGGATCAGTGACAGTGGTTGTAACCTCTGCTGTTAAATTATTTTCTTCCTCAACATTTTCTTGACCTTTATTGGTCATCATGCGAGTAAAAGTTTCATTTGAAAGACTGTTCATTTGAAGGGTTTCACCCTGTTTAAAAATGTTTTTAGCTAAAACCTTTTGTAGGTAAAAGCTAAGCAGTCTTGGATACAAAATGAAGGCTTTAGTAGTACCATTTTAATGGCCTTCATGTTGCCACCGTGTCCACAGACAGTGTTTAGGATAGCTTATACTTTACATTTGTCAAAATAGCATATCCTAAATACTGAGTTTTCAGAGCTATTTCATTAAAAGCGGTGGTTTTTGCTGATAGGCATATCAGGAGGGTATGGAAAGTGTGGTTTGAATTTGATACTTTAAACTCTATAATTCGATACAATGAACAGTATGTTATCAATTTGTGAGTTGATCTTTTCGTATTAAATTGATTGTGAAATCAAGTTTAATATGACCAAACTCTGATACCAATTGATAGGATCTGAGTTTTAGCTTGTGTGTTATGTATGAAATGATATAAGATGGAATTGCAACGGAATTATATGAACACACAAATTTGGAAAGATATCAAACTTATATTAATGATCATAATCAAAAGATTACAAGAATGATTTTACACTCCCCCTCAGCCTGATCGCTGCTTATGTTCGTACAATAAGGATGTCAAGTGATGTGATGAAATAGATCTCTACATGTGAGATCTATTTATACTAAGTACAAACATATGTTCGCAATCGAGGCTGGCATCACCTTGATAGCGGCATCTAACATTCCTAAATAAAAAGATACCACAAATGTTATAAACATATGTTGGAACTAACAATTGATTAAATATACTAAACAGCTATTTTGATTAACATTGTTATATTGATAAACTATGTTCTTTAAACCTCTATTAACTAGTTCCAAACATTTGTGTAGGCCTAACAGATGTTTGGTTTTTATCATCAGTGCTTTGTCTTCAACAGGGCTTTGGCCTTTGAACAAATGTTTCTTCTTCTCCAATAGTGTTTTCCCGTCTTCAAATGATCTTTGGATTCTTCAAACATATGTTCTATTAGTGTTCAAGATTTACTATCTTTGGGGAGAGTTGTAATTCAAACTTGTTTATTTCATGATCAGAGGAGCATGTTTTGGCTTTTGATATCATCTATTCTTTTGTATATCCAACATATTTTGTTATTGTTGAAATTTTGAAAATACAGCAGTTGTTTAAGGAAGTCATGGTAAATTGACATTTATATTTGGTTGTTTGTAATTGTGATTTTGTTTTTGCATAGTTGCATGAGGGCTCTTGATATGACTTGGTTATTGTGTGCTTGGGTCCATGGCATGTGTGTGATATATAACTTGTGAGACTTCCTTGCAATGTATATATTGTGTAGCAAACTAAGCTTTATTAGCTAATTGGGAAATTATAAGCGTATTTTTAACCCACGGAGCAACTAATAAATGTTTATAAAGTTGAGAAGTAAAGATAATAAGTTGCACAAATTGAATAGATGTTGAAATTCCAGATAAATCAATATAGAGGTGCACGTAACCGGGTTTTCTAAATACCCGAGTTCGGGTATATACTCGGGTACGGGTGTATTGCTCATGAAAACCATTCCCTGTGTACCCGGGTTCAGGTTTTCTATATCCGAGGTATTAAAATACCCTATTTCCGGGTTCGGTATAAGTCGGGCTTTTAACTTGATTTTTTTTTTGCATAAAACATAGGAATAGAAACTTTTTATTTCATAAAACTTAGACTTAAAACACGCATAAATAACATAGATTTTAAGAACTTTTTTTTTTATTTTTGGTGTATTTCAAGTGGTGTGACTTATAACCCAAACATCAAACTAGTAGTTATACTAATTGCAGGAGACTTGGGGGACTGGAAACAGCCCAACATCAATGCTTAACGGCTATAAAACGACATTAAAGCCATTAAAAATGGTGTGGAACACAGTAGCTACAGAGCAACGGGTATGGGTATTGTTTAAAACCCAGATTGGGTATTCTTAAAACTCGGGTATGCAAAAAAACCCGGGTATAAAGCGGACATATGAAAACCCAGGTTCGGATACGCAGTTGAGATGGGTTCGGGTTTGGGTTTTTTGTGCACCACTAAATCTATATAAGGATTTTTTTTATTAGGATAAATAAATGTTAGTGGGTTTGGCCTTTTAAATGGGGTGGGTTTGGTTAGATAAGTTTTTCTTATTCGAGCTAGCTGACTTGGGCTAAAAAGTTAAACAAAGCCAATTTCAAGTTAACTCTTTACAAATGAGTTTTGAGCAAATTTCGATCCACCAACGATTTAGACAGCATTGGTCCCCGTCTTGTCACCAGGGAAGTACTTATTGATATGGTCCTTTTGATGATTATAATTACTTCTTCATTTCGTATAGATCTTGACTTGCTTAAACATGCTTCAACAAAGAGGGCAAGAAGGGCCCATATACAATCCTAGTAGTCATAGATAAGTAGATATGAACTATGGGCATTGTTGAAGATGGAAGATGTTGCAGGATGCCAAAAATAAGGTCGACGTGCCACACCGTTTGAAATATATATTTGTTTAAACTTCAACACGAGAATTTTACAATTACACACACCCACAAATCCTACCTTTCATCTCCTCTCACTCTCTTATGCATTTTTATCACTTTCCCAGTCATTTGTTTAAACTCATCATCAAACAATATATTCAAATAAATTGAAACTATAAACTGAACAGAGGGATTGGAGGTCAACCCCAGAAAACATGTAAGCCAATTTCAAAATAAGAAATAAAACACCAATCAGTTATTAGATAGTAAACCCGTCTGACCTTCTGTAGGTATCAGTTCCGGTTCCTGAACCTGAGCCAGTGCATTCTGTTGCTCCGCCAATCTAGTCATCCTTTCCATCAACTGTCCGGCTTTTCTCTTCCCTCTATCGGTACCATGATGTAGCAAATCCACCAGTACCGTCATAACCCCGAGTTCTTGAGCCTCCACCAGATACTTTTCATCTCCGGAACAAAGATGCACCATAACCGCAGCTGCATTCTCTTTATTCCTCGGGGACCCGCTCCCCATAAACTCCACCAGAACCGGTACCGCCTCAGATTTACCGATAGCCATCTTTCCTTCCGGGTGGCTTGAGAGTATCGCCAAAATGGCTAACGCTTCATCCTTCATACCACTTTGTGGCTCTGTTAGAAGCTCCATCAATGTCGGGACTACACCAGCTCTAATCGCGCGTCCTTTATTACCCTGATATATGCATAGATTAAATAACGCGGTTGCCGCGTCCTTCTTTCCTCTTTGAGTACCTTCACTTAGTAGTAATACAAGAGGTGGGATTGCTCCTAACGAACCGATTGTTACCTTGTTTTCATCGATCACCGAGAGGCTGAAAAGGGTAGCAGCCGCGTTCTCCCGAGCTTCCATACTACCCTTTTTCAGGACTTGAACTATTCCTGGGACTGCCCCTGAGGACACTATACTCCCTTTATTATCCTCACATATAGAGAGGTTTAAAAGCGCGGTTACCACGTGTTCTTGTGTGCGGGAATCAGGTGCGGTTAAGAGGTTTGTAAGAAGCGGGATGGCTCCGGCCTCAGCTACAGCAATGCGGTTATCAGCATTTCTTTTTGCAAGGAGGCGGATTTCACCGGCGGCAGTTCGTTGGTCATCGGGACTGGCGGAATTAAGCTTACGAAGGAGATTTTGTATCATGGAACGTTCTGCAGGAGTACAGGCGGAAGCAGACCGAGTGGCTCGTTTTGGCGGCTCTATTCCGTTTGTCTCGCACCATTGGGCTATGAGGCTGCGTAGTACGTAGTTGGGTATGAGTGCGGTGCTGGTCAGGTTTTGTTGTGTCTTGGGACATGTGCGGTGCCCTGCTTCCAACCATTTTTCAATGCATGAACGCTCATACGTCTACACAAATGCAAAAATGTCAAGTAAATAGGTCAAAACTACCACCTCTAACATTATGAAATATGAAAACACGACGGACGTTACCTGCCCTGTTGACACAATAACGGGATCCTTCATTAACTCAAGTGATATAGGACAACGGAAATCATTGGGTATGGCACCGTTTTTTGGATTTGGGACCAACGTTCCTTGACCCGTACAGCTTGGAAGAGCAGAAGTCTCGCCTGGTGGTGAGCCTGCAAATGGACTCGATGTCTGTACGAAATCTTTAATCTGCTTTAGTACCGTTGACATCTTTTCTATACTCTCGTCTGGATCTCCACCGCTGGCGGTAACCATTTCATGCAATGCTATTGACTCATGTGTAAGGTCAGTTATTTCGGTTAGGTGTAGCTTTTCAACCAGTCTCTTCAAGACAGCTGGATCCTCTACCACATCAACATTGTTGTGATAAAGGGATGAAAGGTCTTCATACAATTCAACATCAGGCGGATCGGTTCTTCCTTTGGCTCTTCTGAATTGAGCAAGAACAAGCGCAACCTGGATAAATTCCAATTTGCTATATGAGCACAATATTATTGCCCTTTCATGACAGTTAAAAAGCATAAATCATATATCTCACCTGCTCTTTAACTTCATCTGATATGTCAAGTTCGTCGATTGAAATACTGTTTAAATCCTGTTCCAAACGAGCTGTAAGTGCTTCGTACTTTTTCATGACTTCATCTCTTTCTAAGACCTGCATTGCAGAGCTTGTTGGGTAAATTTCACTTGCAAGGGAGTTAACTTCCAAATATGCCATTTACAAAAGATTTGCTTCATCTAATAACATTATGTTTAATGGTGGTTGATTTACTTATATCTGATATACTGATCGTAATGACCCGCTGGAATATTTCAGCCAGAAATAATACCAACTCTGCTCCTTTAAGATGTGACCAGAGTATTGACTACTGACCAGAACGTTCTTCTATGGACTATTCACATTCTTTTGGTATTTTCTGTCAACAAGGTCATAGGCACGAGATTTACAAACTCAACTCCCACAAGACTCATGACAGACGAATGATGGGCGATCAGACATTCAGACTCCACTATAAAATTTTCGCTAAATTTATAACTTTCTCAACCAACACAATTTAGGTCGTTTATAAAGATTAACGAAACTGCTTATCCCGTAATTACATTATGGAAAGTCATGAAACCGGGAGTAACTTTTGGTCAACCAATATGTAGCCAGCTTATCATTTACTTTAGATAAGATATATAACGCATAATCCAAACCTGAACTTCAGAACATTATTAACACATGAGAAAAAAAAAGGCAATATGGCTTTTTAATGCATGAATACGATCATAGATTCACAAAGAAGACCAACTTTGTTGCGTTTTCTCGTACCCCCTTGTCTTGCTACATCTTCAAATAGTAAAAAAGTAAAGCAAGCAATTAAAGTCAGTGAACTAAAAACTATGTTGGTCCAAAAATAGAGGCAACAAGATTTAAGAATAACGCCGCATTAATATCATATTCACAAATCATCAAATAACGGAATCAGCATAAAACAGCTGGAGTTTGGATCAAATTTCCAAATACAGAAAAGAAAAGTAGTCAGATCAGTTGCAAATAGTGTTAACAAATTGAATGGAAGCATATATCAAACCAAAGGTGAACTAATTATCATCATAATTCATAAAAAGAAACTAATAGAAAACATTTCACTAGCTTACTCTCAAAAATGACATCAACCAACAAGCTTTAACTTAGTACCAAATAGTGTCTTCATAATTAACAAGTTTAATAACTCCTGTAGCATAAATACCTACCACTAAAACAAGTCTTCATTATTCCACTTAATGATAATAATAATAATTATTGTCCCTGTCATTCAAACTGCCATTGATTTCACTTTTGCAATGTAGCAGACAAGTTCCAGACAACAATATAAATACAACTGCAATGGATTATTATTCTTCAGGCACGATCTAAACAAGATCATCAAGAATAAAACAGATAAATTAAATACGATCTTAACCTTCATTCAACAATATATCTAACGAATCGCGACTAAATCAATAAATTCATTGGAGTCATCACTTAAAAGTTAAACCCTAGGTCAGCTTATATCGTCGCAATTTGTGACAAAATCAGCATAATGAAACTGAAATATCTCAAATCTCGTGTATAACAACAACAATACTCGATCATAAATGCAGCATCCTGCTACCAAAATCACGAGCAAAAAACTACAAAAACAGCCGATCAGATTGACAGATTCAATTAACATAAATTTTACCAAATATATCTTGCTGCCTTCACTTCCAACTCGAAGCAATTCCTTAGCAGACTCCATATCCTCCATTAACGAAAGCAAAGCTTGATGAGAATCATCAGGAATCGGCTCCTTAACATCACGAATCTCTTCAAACAACGGCGTTAACAGCTTCAACCGTCGAGCTAGATTCGAGAAGAGCTTCTTCACCGTGCACCGGTAGTCGGAGATTGCAGATATATCGGTAACTGTATCGAGAAGTTTCTGAATCAGTCCAGCTTCCGCCATGAAAAGAAATGAGATTAGGAGAAGAAGTTGAGTTTCTGTTAATTGACGGAGACGGTAACTGAAATGTGAAGGGGGAGGGAGGCTTTTAGTCGAGTGGCGCGGCTGGCTGGTGTGGTGTGAGCTTAACCTAACAAGTAACCAGGGTTTAGTCAAGATTCTGTGTTTCTTAGCTGGAATATGAAATTGCAGTAACGGGTTAGTGACTCGGCTCGAGTCGACTGGGTGTTTGACTCGGGTTTGTACCACGTGTTATCGTTATCAGTTGTTAACTGACAAGTAACTCTGGAGTTTGGTTAACTTGTCACCTTATAGGCTTACAATAATATTTTTTTAACTCTTTTCTTATATTTACTCGTTTGGTTAACTTGTCACCTTATAGGCTTACAATAATATTTTTTTAACTCTTTTCTTATATTTACTCTGGAAATATTGTATATAACTAATTAAATAATCATTTGTATACCTATTATTTTTATTTTCTATATACAAGGTCTTTTCAGTTGGGTGGGGGGGTTTGTATTACTTTAAGGCAATTAGAAAACGTTAGAAGGTAAGATAATATTTTTTTAGAAATAAAAGGTAAGGGTATTAATCGCCCCTAATTACAAAAGGTAAAATTGTAGTTTTTGTAGTATAAAAGGTTGTGATTTGTTTATAGAGTTTTTTTTTTAAATCAAAGCTAAAGGTTTTATCATTGAAACAATTTTTTATTTTTTTTTCAAAGCAAAGCTAAAGGTTTTTTCATTGAAACAATTTTTAATAGATATATCTTTGAATAAAAGTTGAAGCTTATAGAACTTGCATTTCAAGCTTGTCTATGTTAATGTAATTGATGTTATATTTTGTGTCATGTTAGTTATGTATAAACACTATTTCTCCTGACTAATAAGAAAGCAGGGTGTGGGCGGCACTTTAGGCATAGGTTAGGGGGGCAACGCCAGCTTTCTCACTTTCTCACCCCGGCTTAGCGTTGGGCTGGGCGTTGCCACTCTGGTGTGGGAATTCCGTCTGGCGTGGGGCGGGGGACAGGTGAGCTGGCTGGTTTTGATTGGCTGGTCCAATATGATTGGCTTTGGTTGGCTACTTTAGGCTGGCTATGTGAAGCTAGCCACGCCCCTCCATACCTCACTTTTTTTGAGTTGGTCTGATGGAGCCCGCCTCCGCCACGTGTCTTGCAAAGCTCTCAACCCAAGCTCCCCACACCCAGCAGTCTATATGATATTTGGTTGATGAATATATAAATAAAAAAAATACATTGTGTTTAGTTTGAGAATTCTGAGATGGATATGTAATTAATAAAACTCGGTTAAAGTATTGGATTTTATGAAACATGACCTAATATTTTAAAAAGAGTGTAAATTAAGTTAATATAAATATAACTCGTATATAAAAACATTTGTTCACCTCTTTCATATATCCATGTTTTTTGTCCATCTCTATCTCATAGACATTTCTTCCTCACATGTTTTTATTTTAAAATAATATTTTCAAATAATTCTAATTTGAGTCCTAAGATCGATATATGTTTGCACAATATTATATCATGGTTTATCATATAGAGTCAGGATATACTAGAAAGTTTCTATGGGTAGCAAGGATAGAAGTAACCTTAACCATCTATTTAGTAATCAAGGGCTAAGATTAAATGAGTGGAATTGAAGGAAGAAAAGGAAGCGCGTGAGTTTGTTGAGGGGCATTGTAGTCAATCCAATGTAATAGTTTCTCTCTCCTCCGATTCCCCTCCATTTTTTAAACGTTAATAACTCATTCAATTACTTTACTTTTTTATAAAAATTGCACCATAAAAACGATTTTTTATCTTTAAAACAAGCACACTATTGCTATACTTTTGAAAAAAGTTTTCGATAACCCAGATGCGTAAAACGCAATGAAAAAATACACATTTTTTTTTCATTTTTATAAACACAATTGACTGAAAAACACAAAATAAAGTGTTTTTTCTAAAAGGCAATAGACAAAAAACACAAGAGAAAATGTTTTTCTATCTAAAAAGCAATTAATTAAAACACAAAACAAAGTTTATGTCTAAAACACAATTGACTAAAAATATAAATGAAAGCGTACTTTCTAAAACGCAATGGACTAAAATCACAAAAGAAAAGTGTTTTTTGTAAACGCAATGGACAAAAACTGTGTTTTTTCATTGTTTTGTAAAACGCAATAGACAAAAAACACACAAAAAATGTTTTTTTTCATTCTTTTGTAAAACGCAATGGATAAAAAACAGTGTTTTTTCATTTTATTTGTAAAATGCAATTGACAAAAAAACACCCAAAAAATGTGTTTTTTCATTCTTTTGTAAAACGTAATGGATAAAAAACTTTTTTTTTCATTATTTTGTAAAAACGCAATAGACCAAAAAACAACTAAAAAGTGTGTTTTTCCATTCTTTTGTAAAACGCAATGGACAAAAGCTGTGTTTTTTTATTATTTTGTAAAACGCAATGGACAAAAAACACACAAAAAGTGTGTTTTTGGATAAAAAAACACCAAAAAATTGTGTTTTTCATTCTTTTGTAAAACGCAATGGATAAAAAGCAGTGTTTTTTTCATTATTTTGTAAAATGCAATGGACAAAAAACACCAAAAAGGTGTGTTTTTCTTTTTTTTGGTAAAACACAATTTTAAATGAAAGTTTAAACTGAAAGGTGTTTTGTAATTTTTCTTTGAGACATTTTGTAAAACACATGGTGTGCAACTTTTTATTAATGTTTTCTCAATAAAATTGGAACTAATGATGTTGCCCATACACATGAATAAATCAAGAGAAAGAGTAGAATAAGAGATATCTTCAACTTTGAATACAAAATGTTTGAGAAATTTGAGAAGAAGAGTACCTTTTTTAACAGAAATCTCGTATTCCATCGCATCATGTTAAATTTGACAGAGAGGTGAGGTTGGGCAGACGATTCTGGTGGTGGTGGGCGATGGAGTGACGACGGTGGTGGTGGTGTGGTGGTGGTGGGGTGAGATGTATCGTGAAAAAAAATGACATATTGGGTTTTTGTTATAGAACTGTGTTTTTTTATCTTAGGGTTATTTGACTAAAATGCCCTTTCAATGTTTTTCTATCTTTGACACGTGTCACTCTATCATTGTTTCCTATGATTCTTAGCTAAAACAAACTTCTTATTTGATCCTTACCAGATATTCCAAATTTGATAGAAAAAACAAGAAGAAAACATGTTTGGACATTATGGATATTTATTTAGTTATTTTGAATATTCAAATTACTTCGACCTAAGAAAAATGTTCTGCTAAAACAAAAGCTCCCAAAAACATAAATAAAAAAATGTTCTGCTAAAACAAAAACTCCCAAAAACATAACAATTGTGTTAAACTTTTAAATATATATATATATATATATATATATATATATATATATATTGTATCAATATTCTTATAGATAGCATATATCACGCTATCAATATACTTAGCACATGATTTATCACGTTAGGAGATATCATATTACGGTTATACTTAGCACATGGTTTATCATTGTTAAAGAGTTGTATAAAAGTACATTGATTAGGTTTCTTTCTCATATGTTGTGCTCATTGCATTATATTTCTATGACACTTGAAAAGGCGAAATAAATACATCTCTCAGTAGAAACTTTTCTCATACATTTTTTATTAGTTTTACAACAATATAATATATATTTTCAAGCTATTATTGTTTTACATTTGATTAATAACTCTACCCTTCTATTATACTTTGAATAATAATGTTATACAATAGAGATAAGAATAAATATGTCTAACCAAATGAATGGTCTAACAATTGTCATTTTGAATTATTGCATCTTCAAGCAATTATACATTTTTTTATATTTGTATAAATAGAAAAAAAAATACATAATCACCAACCTTCATCTCTTAGACAAGTCGTTTTGGGGACAATTTGTTTGAGAATCAACTCAAGTATAATTACTTGTGTAATGTTCGATTAGTTTGGTTAAAAATTACCTAAGTACACCGTTTGTGAAGTTGATTTAGGTCTCATTTGATGGAACAGTTTAAACTGGAACTGTCATAATTTAATTTGAGAATAAGAACCGGTTATACTTTATATAATTTATAAAATAAAATAAAAAGTTGCCAATAAAAAATTAGCAGAATAAGATGCTATAAAACTTTAAGAGAACAGAAAGATCAAAGAAATCATTTATTTGTTATTTTAAAAATTGTAAATTAGGTGGCATTAATATCCTAAATTGGTGGATTTGGATGAGAAAATAAAGTGTAATATATGTGGGTCATTTAGCTCCTTTTTCCGCTTGAACTCTAGTGTTTGGGTTTGGGGCCTTTGATAACGACTAGCAAAAGTATTATATTCCAAATAAAGAGTGTGACACTATATCTTTTAAATTCTCTTTAAAGCAATAATAACAATTTCATGTGTACATATCTAAAACCAATAATAACAATTTCATGTGTACATATCTAAAGTTATAAAATATTATATTTTTCTCATATCGTAAGTCGTAAATTACGTACCCAAAATGTTTGATTCTAAGAAAATACACTATCTTGTCGAGACGTCGTGTATAAAGTTCTGTGTTTTGTCACGATTGTTGATGGTTTTAAGATTTTTGTTAAGACACGACTTTTGTACCCATTTTTTTGGTAACGGCTAACGAATCCTCTAAATAGGCTACTAGCAAAATTCATCACATCGGGATACATTCGCCTCTGAACCGGGGAAAACCCTCATCTAAGACCGAAGCCCGTGAACATTCGCCCGAAGGCACGACAGTGCGGTGAGGTAAAACCCGCTGAGTTTAAGGATCGAACTAGCGATCTCCACCTATGCACCTAGTCTTTCATCATCACTAGGTGCCGCAGAAAATAACGGTGAGGGGAATTATCGAACCTGGGTCTCTTAGAACAGCAAGTATCTCATTTACCACTCCACCACCACCTCATTCACAACTTTTTGTACCCAATTCAAAATATGATTTGGAATTCATATGTTTGAGGTGAGGTCGATGGATCAGACCGCATGCAATAGATGTTTTTGTTGTTTCAAAAGGACAAAAGGAAGAAACAAAGGTTGATTGGGTGGAGTCAATGAAAAAGCATGGGCTAAAATAAGGGTGGATAATTGACGGTGCACACATCCATAAGCTTGGGTAACTCATGTCCCAATCATGGGTCAACAAAGGTGTGGGTCTATGCCAATCAAGGCCATGATAATATAAAATATATGAAACATGCCACCTTTCATTCACAAGCACAGTTAATAACATGTATACAATAATAAAAAGGTTTTTAAGTCATTTAATTATGAATGCTCCTCTGTACCTAAGTATATATACATATAGCATGTACGTGAGTGTGTCTATATCTACATGAGGTATCTATTTTGAGGTTTTAGATTTTTGAAATTAAAGTAAACCAATATTTATGTAAACTTAATTTTTATAACAATATGAATATCTAAACTACACTCATTTGCAATTTTAGTTACAAATCTAAACTAAATGTATGTAAAAAATTATCACATTAAGCCACCATTAACAAATGCCTAAACATAAATTTACATACTGATAAGTAAGTATAATAACTTACGTTTAAATATTAAGATCAAATTATAAAAAGAATCATATGGATATCATATAACAAACTGTATGTTTTATATGATTACTTTTTTAATATAAAATAAATAAAGTATTACTAGTAATTTTACCTCGAGCGTTGCGTCGGGAGTCGGGTTTGTTTGTCACGTTAGCAAGAAAAAAGAACTAAAGGCAAAATACTAAAATGAATAAAAATAAAGAAATTAAACATGTGTATTATCAAAGTTAAAGTAGATGGACTAAACCTGTATAGAAACAAAGTTAACTAAATAAGGAAAGAAAACTTTATTAAAGTAGAGGGACTAGACATGTATATTAGGAAAATTAAAGTAGAAGGACTAAACATGTATATTAGAAAAGTTAAGGGTGTAAACAGAAAAACACACCACGTGCGTTGCGGTGGTATCAGTACAGTATTGGCACGCAATGTAGTTGGCAAAGAATGGGAAAAGTTAATTTATTGAAGTTTAGGGATTGTACGATAACTTTAGTATGTTACCCCACACGTTGCGGCGATACCAGTATTGTGCTAGCATGTGGCATACTCGCCAAGGAACACAGAAAAATAACCTTACTAAAGTTTATGAGTTGCATAATAACTTGAACTCGCTCCTTCCTCCGTGTCCTCGATACGTACTTCTTCCATGTCCTCTTTCTCCTTTGTCAAAGCCTCTGCATGACCCATACCTTGGATTTGACCACCACATCCTCTACCATGGCTCCAACCTTTAAGATAGTTACTTGAACTTGCCAACAAGAAGTTACCTTGATTGTTATACTCTGCTTCATCTTGACTTTTGAGGTGCTCTTCAAGAATTTTACCAACACTTTTAAAGTTGGTTCTTATAATGCCAACTTTCCTAAAAAGTCACTTATCATTCCGTTCTTTTTCTTTTTTAATCTTTCTAGTTTGCTCTTCAAGGTTTGTAGACGTGCCTTTTAAACTAGATTTGCTTTAATGTATAGAACTTTGATGAGTCTCATACTTCATTAGTAGAAGGTAGTCCAGTATTGTGCAACTTGTATTAGAACATCTTCCAACAATGTTTGGAAGGTGAATGCTTTTCATGTTGTAGGTAGACTACGACGACAAATTTTAGATAAGGATTGCCGATGGATGCCTGTCGCTAGAAAGTCCATTTTTATTTATAGTAAAATGCTTAAATTTTTCTATGTTTTATGCCTTCCTCGCTAGAAAATCATTTTAAAATGATTAAAATTTTCATGTCTTAAAGTTAGAAAATTTTTAAAGCAAGATGCTAAACTTTTTCATAGTTTTTCTTTTGAGATGCTTTACTTTTTATTTTTCTATTTTTAGTGAGCTAAACATTTTTTTTATCCATTTGAGGTATCATACTTAAAGTTCTCTTTTTTAATTGAGGATTTTTGGCTAAAGAAAAAAAAACCCTTTTTTTGAAAAAAGTTTCTTTTTGGTAAAAGGAAAAATTATACCTTAAACTGAAAAAAAAAAGTCTGATATGTTTAGTGGAAAGAATGGTGCCTCAAATTGAAATTGTAAAAGGTTCATATAATCCTTTTTGTGAATTTGCCCCTAAATTTTGATTGATCAATAACAATAATAATAGGTGATATATTTTTTTTTAAATAATTTTACTTATAGTAGTATAAATAATAAGAATTTGTTAAAAATTTACATAAATAATTATTTATTTTACAACTTGAAGAAATAAACACATTTTTTCTTTCTTATAAATACATAGCGTTGTGAAAACATGGATATTAATCATAGCGTTGTGAAATCATGGATTAACATCTTCCTTATTATTGTTAAAACACACACGTAATTTTTTTTAAATGGTCAACGAATCCTCCAAATGGGCTACTGGCGAAAATTATCACATCGAGAGACACTCGCCTCCAAACCGTGAAAAACCCTTGAACACTCGCCCAAATGCACGACAATGTGGTGAGGTAAAATCCGTTCAGTTCAAGGATCGAACTAGTGATCGCTGCCTAGTCGCTTAGTCTCCCATCATCACCAGGTGCCACATAAAACTAATGGGGGAATGCGGAATTGAACCTGAGTCTCTTGGAAACCCAAGTCTCTCCCTTACCACTCCACCACAAGCTTATTGGCACACACATAAATTTCTACTCGTTGAACTTTAAATAGTGGTCATAAAATAACCTTATAGATCTTAAAATACGGTTTTTCTTTCATATTTCCACTTGAAAATCTTTTTAATTGCATATTTACTCAAACCTAAACGCTAAATTAAAATTACATATTTTCTCTTCATTAACTAATAAATTGTAAATTTATCCATTTTAATTTATTTTATTAAAATTCAATTATATAATGATTATTTTACCCTTAATTTTATTAAACCTTGAAAAATTGAATATTTACCCATTTTACTATTTTTTTTCTTTTTAACCATTTTTTATTAAAATTTTGTTACGTTTCACTAGTTAGTTCTTTATTTCGTTTCTGGCATTTTTACTAAGTCTTTTTTTCGGTCACGAGCTAGAGTAACAATCATAAAACATTAGCTCTCGAGTGTTGATTGAGCCGTGATCTCCCATGTTAGTAATAACAATTGATTTTCCATCACATTTACATTATCATCTTACATCTGAAATCAGTTAACAATCTGTAACATGTATCAAAATCAACCGAGTTAAAATAAATAAGAATCTTAAAATAAAATAATCAACAATGAATACAAAACAAACATAATAAAATAATCAACAATGAATACAAAACAAACATATATGTATATTTGATTTAAAAGCAATCCTATGAACCAAATAAACTATATCAAGCATACGATACATGCATAGGAATGGGTAGAAATATCATTCACAAATGAAAGAAAGCAACGATACCATACAAATCAAAATATATGTTTTATCTTCAAAATTAAACAAAACATTCAACTTGAACAACCCAATACCCAATCAATTGTTAAAATAACTTAACAAAACAACCAACACTAGGACAAACCTATAACGTTGCGGTATGTTGAGGTTTTTCGGGCGCCGAGAATAATGTCAATTGTAACGTCGTTGACACGACGCTGGTCGTGGGATCTTGTGAGAGAGTGGAAGAAACTGATGAGTACTATGGTTTGCGTTTGAAGTTGATTACCTTTGAAGTGAGCGATTTTTATTTAAGCTTGGGTAAATATGCAATTAAGAGTTTATTTGAGGAGAAATATGCAAATTGGGGGCTTCGGACAGTTTGGGTAAATCAGTTACATTGTCCCCTATGCTTTGGGCATTGAACTTTTGTAGCAAATTGGTTCACGAACCCGAAGTTTTATGGGATGTCAATGATTGTTTTATGTTGAAAAGTTTATTCGGGTATTTTGGGTAGTTTGGAACATTGTACCATTTGATTTGGGTACTTTGAGTTTAATTTAGATAAAAATGAGGTGATACTATCTTATTGATTGGTTCAATTTGGGTACTTTTAGTAGTTTGAGAAGTCTCAATCGTATGTTTGATGGAGAGGATGAAACCCGAGCTTTAGAGTGTTTAAATATTGTGTTTTATGTGCGTTTTATGTGTTTACTTGCTTGGAATGAGTTAACTACGAGAAATCGTGTTTTTCAGGTAAAGAACGTAATTCGGAGAAGTTATCATGATTAAAGATGAAGTGGAGTGCTACGAGATGGAATTTGCAGCTCGTGATACGAATTTGGAGTGTGTTCGGGTGCTATCAAGGCTTGAGGATGCAAATTATACGAAAGAATGAAGTCCAAGGGGTTAAACATGAAGATTGGACGTGGTTTGAGGAAAACAAATAGAGTGGAATTAAAGATCTTAAGAGATAGAATGATAGAGTGTTGAATTACTAACCCGTAGGCGAAAACGGTGCGTAAAACGGAGCTATAACGAAAAAGTTATGAAGAAAACAGTTTTTGAACAAATCTGCTAAGTGACCAGAAAGTACGGAACGTCACTGGCGGTCCCTGGCCGTCAGTGAAGTCCCGGTTCCAAAAAAACGCGAATTTTGGTCTTGGAAGGTATATTAGGGTTTCAAGAAACATCTTATCATAATCATCACTTCTAAGGACGACCAAGGCACTTCCAGAGCTCAAAAGATCAAGGCTTTTTCACCAAAACCATCACAATTCTTCACCGAATCAATCATTCGATCATGAGTTCATCATCAAATCAAGATTTTGTTGACGTTGTGAGCGAGATGAGCGGCTAAACTCTTATGGTTTCCTCCGGATTGAGGGTTTTGTAAGTAGTTGATACTATGTGTTTGATTTAATCGTTTTGATTTGGTGATCTAAGCATTCGATGCTTTTCACCTAGATTTGATTCGTTAATTGTAAACAATTGCTTTTCACTTAAACCTTGATTTCTAAACATTCAATTCCCGAGAGTTATAGTAATTGGGATATATTTGCTATGGGTTAGGGTTGGTAATTACAATTGATAATCATTTGATAACCTCCCATTATGTATTGACCGGAGTACTTAGTCATTGATTATCACAATTAGTTAATCAGATTTACACTTATGTCTAAGTAGGTGTTATGAGTGAACACATAGTTGAAATTAACTGCAAAGCCTAAAGTCTGGAGGAACCATTCTTCTTTCATTTGATTACAACCTCGTTTTAATTCGTTAATTTAGACAATCTTCACAATCAAACAAACAGATTTTCCATTTCAGTAGTAGTTAATTAATACTTTTCATTATAACGCTTTCCACAATCCTCCTCCAGTTCGATATCCGACTTACTCTAGCTACTAGTTTATTTCGGTTTTTGCATGACACTAACGACAGTCATCAAAATGGCGCCGTTGCCGGGGAGGCGTGCGCAAAGTGTTTAAGTGTTAAGTTTAGTTAAATATAATTAAAAATTCAAAAATGTTTCTGTTTTATTTTGTTTCGCTAAGAATTACGCGAGGTTTCTTTTGTTTGTGTGTGTAGGTGATCGTGATTGTGTATTCATCATACTAGGAACTCCGGAAACTCATCACCGTTAGTCTTTGATCTAGAAATTGAAAGAACAGCTCGACATACTCGGGTTGTACATCGAGGAAACAGAGTTCTGCAATCACCAGTAACAACATCAAAGGCAATGGAAAACTCAAGTGGTCACGAAACTCAGCCAGTCACTCCGTCTCAACAAACCCAGTTCTCACTGACACCGACACAACCAGCACCAAATACAACATTACCACCTGAACCACAGTTACAAACAACGCAACCTGTTGTTACAAAGATGCCACCCATGCCACCACCACCTTTCCCGAACCTTAGTAACCTTCCACCTTATCCCAGCCAAACATAAGAACAAACATCAACCTTTCAACATTCGTCACCTTATGTTCGGGTTATTGCTGACAATAATGCAACTCCACCAGATCAAACTGGACCTTCCAGTTCAACTGCTAATCTTCCTCAATCAACACAACATGCATATTTCCCGCCTCCACAGATGCCTCAGCACTATTCGGCAATAAAAAATATGTTGAACCCTCAAGAGGGAATGTATGGATATGAGGAGAGTTATGACAGATATGAAGGTTATGGAGGAAATCAGTATGATGGACAGATGATGGGATTAGGAACTCAAATGGGGAATTGCATAGAAATTCAAACAGCAGGGCATCATCAATCAGTTCAGGCGACGCATCAGGCGAATCAGCAATCAGGTAACACGTTGCCACAGTTTCAACAAGTTCCAGTCCAAAAACAACAGCATGTGCAGCAGCCTGAGCCATTAAATCAACAACCTTACAGACTCGAATTCCATTACCACCACCAGTGCCTCAGATGCCGGGTCAGGCAAGACCTCTTCCTAGAAATCTAGTTCACCAGGCTAACCCTCCAGAGGGTATCCCTATTAGATACAATCGGGGACCACTTAGAGGGGTGGAGAGTCATTTTAAACCGGCCATAGAAAATAATCCTTCACCGGTAGTAGTTCCGCAATGCGAGGAGGAAGGTCATTCGAAGTACGTGAACAGTCAATCGCCAGTCTACCACGAGGAGCCATATTTCCATTTGGCAGCATATGATGCTCGGTGTAACACCATAGGAGGTCAAGGGTTTACAGCTGATGATGTGAAATTGGTACTCTTCCAATTCACACTTGAAGACAAAGCTCAGAAGTGGTTTCATTCCCTTCCTTCGGCATCAATCTTTACATGGTCGGAAATGCAACAGTTGTTTTAAGACGAATTTTATACTTCCTTGCGGACGAACAATGCAAGGAAAGATATTCAGGGTTTCTGACAACAACAGGGTGAACTCTTTCATGAAGCACTGAATCGTTTTAAGATGATGCTCAAGAATTGCCCACATCACGGAATTCAGTTGTGGGAATTACTCAATGCGTTTCATGAGGGTCTGACTGAAGAAGATGCACGAGAAGTTAGTTCCACATCAAATGGCATGTTTGGCACTAATGATGAACTGGTGGATTGGGAATTTCTTGAGCGGACTGCTAGAAATTCGAAGCGGAAGGTACAATCTTCGAGAAGTACGCGACATTCGGTAGTGCAAGTTGTAGAAAATCCACCCGAAGCTAGTGGATCAACGCCTTTTTGTGGGCACTGTGGAGATTTTGGGCATATAGCAGATCAGTGTACAGTTGTTCTGGGTGATGTCCACTTTGTTCAAGGTGGAGGTGGGGGTAGAAATTTTACCTTGCAATCTAACACATACCATCCGGGACTAAGAAATCACCCGAACTTGAGTTATGGAAATGCAAACAATCAACTCAATCCGGGGTTTCAAGGGAACAATCAGTCTGGTGGTTCACGGAACTTTAATCAGAATCAGTTTCAAGGTAATTTCCAAGGTAGCTACCAGAACAATCAAAGAGGACCAACTGGGCCCTCTAACATCGCCGAGGGTAATGATATTGTGGAAATGTTGAAGTCGATTCAGCAGGATTTGCGAAAACGTAGTCAAGCAGATGAGATGCGGGACAAAGCCATACAGTCGCTAACTACACAGATGGGATAGTTAGCTAGTGAAATGGCTAGTCTGAAACAACAGAGTGGGAAGCTTCCAAGTGACACGCAGACAAATCCCAAGAATACGAAGAACATTCCAATTAGTGTGGTAAATCTTGTTCATAAAAATAAATGTTTGGATAATGAGTTGCATGTTTTTCATGTGATTGCAGGTTTGAGTGATACTAATGAAGAGCCAAATGGAGTTGATTTAGGGAACCAGTCGTTCCAATCCGGGTTGGAAAATTCAAGATTCATCGCGCATTGTTGGATTATGGAGCGGGAGTGAACGTTCTCCCCGGTAGCTTGTACGACCAATATGACTTTGGTCCTCTACAAGCGTGTGATAGCATGGAGATGTTCGCAGACGCGAGTTTGAAACAACCTCGCGGGATTGTGAAAGATGTGGTAATCCAGCTCGGCGAGTTCTACTACTCGGTTGATTTCATGGTGGTCGATTATACACCAGCATAGACCTACGCACAGCCGCAGGTAATTTTGGGACGCCCATTCTTGTATACAAAAAACGCTCAAATCGATTGCAGAAATGGAATGGTCACTTTAAGCTACCAAAATCGTAAGTTGTATTTTAATGTGTTTTTAAAATCCATTGCTTACGATCTTCTTGCTGATTTGAGTCTTACAGGTGCTACTAACAAATTTGTTTCATGTGTTAGCAAGGATATGACATATGCGAGTGGCGTTGAACCTTACAGATCTATGGTTGATATGAATGGTAATCAGGTGAAGAGAGTGACTACGAGAGGAAGAGCGAAGGAGAAAAAAACACTAGATAATTGGTTTAGAGGGGGCAATGAAGCTGAATTTGACCCTAACCAGAGTGAAGCTATGACCCTCCCTAAAAACTGGATGGAAATATACGGAGAGAAATGGGAGGGTAAGCGTTCAGCTGAACAATCAAAGAGGACCAACTAGGCCCTCTAACATCACCGAGGGTAATGATTATTGTGGAAATGTTGAAGTCGATTCAGCAGGATTTGCGGAAACGTAGTCAAGCAGATGAGATGCGGGACAAAGCCATACAGTCGCTAACTACACAGATGGGATAGTTAGCTAGTGAAATGGCTAGTCTGAAACAACAGAGTGGGAAGCTTCGAAGTGACACGCAGACAAATCCCAAGAATACGAAGAACATTCCAATTAGTGTGGTAAATCTTGTTCATAAAAATAAATGTTTGGATAATGAGTTGCATGTTTTTCATGTAATTGCAGGTTTGAGTGATACTAATGAAGAGCCAAATGGAGTTGATTTAGGGAACCAGTCGTTCCAATCCAGTTTGGAAAATTCAAGATTCATCGCGCATTGTTGGATTATGGAGGGGGAGTGAGCGTTCTCCCCGGTAGCTTGTACGACCAATATGACTTTGGTCCTCTACAAGCGTGTGATAGCATGGAGATGTTCGCAGACACGAGTTTGAAACAACCTCGCGGGATTGTGAAAGATGTGGTAATCCAGCTCGGCGAGTTCTACTACTCGGTTGATTTCATGGTGGTCGATTATACACCAGCACAGACCTACGCACAGCCGTAGGTAATTTTGGGACGCCCATTCTTGTATACAAAAAACGCTCAAATCGATTGCAGAAATGGAATGGTCACTTTAAGCTACCAAAATCGTAAGTTGTCTTTTAATGTGTTTTTAAAATCCATTGCTTACGATCTTCTTGCTGATTTGAGTCTTACAGGTGCTACTAACAAATTTGTTTCATGTGTTAGCAAGGATATGACATATGCGAGTGGCGTTGAACCTTACAGATCTAGGGTTGATATGAATGGTAATCAGGTGAAGAGAGTGACTACGAGAGGAAGAGCGAAGGAGAAAAAACCACTAGATAATTGGTTTAGAGGGGGCAATGAAGCTGAATTTGACCCTAACCAGAGTGAAGCTATGACCCTCCCTAAAAACTGGATGGAAATATACGGAGAGAAATGGGAGGGTAAGCGTTCAGCTGAACCACCCTGAGCATGTCAGGTACGGTCTGGCTGAAGACCTAAAACTTAGCGCTCTCGGGAGGCAGCCAGAGGATGTAGAGTATTGTATTTCATTTCGGTTTCATTTGGTGTGTTGTGTTTTGACAGGTTTCTACGCGTTCATCTTCACAGATGCAATGATTCAAGTGTGAGGATGTTTTGCAACCCGGTGAGATATCAGAAAATCCAGTGGATGTGTATTCTCCGGTTTTGAGCGCAACAGTTACACCGTTACAGACACATGATAAGGTGCATGTGTTTCTCTATCTTGTGTTTTATTGTTTTTCTAGTGGTGTTTAAATTATTTATGTGTTATGGGAATGAGTGTTAATTGGTTGCTCGGTTAGGAGTTAGTCGCTTAGTCGTGTAGGTTTGGTTGGATTCCCGGGCATTTATTTTTAAAAGCACCATACATTGGGACAATGTATCCCAAGTGTGGGGATGGGAAGCCCGGGAAGGGATTTGTGGATAAAGTTTGAAGAGATGAAATAGTGATTGGAAATCGATGAAAACTGAAAAAATTGAAAATTTTGAAAATTTTGCTAAAGTTTTCATTGTCTTAAACTTGCTAATTGGATATGACCTAAAGTTTCAATCACTGATAGATTTCTTACCGGTAGTAGACTAGATTAGTTCCCTTGTCATGTTGTTCCTTTAAGTTTCATGAGAGTAGGCTTGTCAAGTGTTTTTATAGAAAAGAGTTGAAAAGAGATGTCTATCTAGGGGTAACATGTTTCTAATCGCATATGCTACATGTCGTTAACCTTCTTACCTTTTCTTGGTGAGATCTTGAGCCTGTAGATAGATAGAATGCATTATATGATGAATTCGTTTGTTGAGTGCAGGCTATGTGTTATTATGTGTTAGAACTTGTGTGATTTGATGCATGCTGAGATTGTGGATTTCACATGTGCACATAGGTGATAAAGGCATTAGGATATATGTTCTTCATTCGTGTTTGTGTTTGTTATTACGGTGTGTCCACTAAATTCCCTTAGTAGCCCTGTTGAGCCTAATTACCTTCCGTTTGTTCACCCGTTGTTTTGTGAAAACCGACCGTGATGGTATATGAAAAAAAAAAAGAAGAGAGAATCAGAAAAATTGCAGAAATATAGAAAATGAAAAAAAAAAGATCAAAAAGAAGTTTGATTGTCATTTGTTGTGGGGTAGATACCAACACAAATGTGAGATTGAATAAGTTTTTACAATCTGGTTATTGTTTGTGAGCCAATTAGAAAATAAAGAGCAAAAATTTTCCCTACCTTAGCCTAAACTGTAGTGCCTCGTATTTTGATTGTTAATTTTTATAAGAATAATATGACGAGTCGTTAATCATAACATATATATATATACATGTGTGTGTGTTTCCAATCCTATTGACACACCGTTAATCATTAAAACAATAGCATAAGCTATTACATGATTATTTACGGGTTCGAGTGCGAAAACGAATTTTAACAAAATTAATCGGGCCACTCTTAGAACGCAAGAACCTGATTCATGGGCCTTGGGCCCAACAAACCAAACCCTATTTTCTAAAACCCTACTTATAATACACAAAACACACACACTCACACAAAAAAAAACAGAGACACAGCCGCACCACCCACACCCTCACTGCCCCTTCCCCAAGTCCGGCGACCGGAGACGATTCCGGCGACTTCCGGCGCCACTCGGTTCTCCGGCAAACCACCATAACCACCCTCCATCCCTCACTCCCCTCTTCTCTCTCACTTCAACCACCCACCGACACCATCATTGGTGTCCGCGACATCTGTATAACGGCAGCAAGGCGGCAGGAGAGTCGGCGCTCCCTCGTCGGCGATGACGGTGGCGTTCGGCGACGGGACGGAGAGAGAAAGAGAGAAATGCGAAAGAAGAGAGGGGAACCGTAGAGAGAGAAAGTTGTAGTAAGAGAGATGGACAAGGGAAGCACTGACGACGACAATACATCGGATGCGGCGGCCAAGTCGTTTCGGCATCAAACAGTCGTGGTTTTGGCCGGCGGCGGCTTACGGCAGTTCTGGGGCCGGTTTTGCAATCGGGTCTCATCTCAGTTCACATTCACTCCAGATTCGAGCTCAGGTCATATTTGGTCCGGTTTCTCCTCGGGTCAGATTTGGTCCAGTTCTCTCGGCAGATTGGTTCAGTTTCTCGCAGGTCGCACGAACAGTTTTGGTACGGGTCAATATGGTCAGATTGATGCTCGGTTGGGCTCGAGTCAACTCGGGTCGGACACGGTCGACGCTTCGACACGGGACTTGGTACGATCCTCTAACGACGTAATTTCTATTTATCATGTTTCATGTATATTGTTTCATGTGCTTTAGCGCGAACCTATACCCCTTGTAATTTAATTAAACTTTTGTACTTAGCAAAGAATTCTTATATAATTACTCTTAATAACTATTTACATTCGAACCGACACATTGGTATATTATTTGTTGAGTTTTGACAATTTTAACGACAACTTATGTTGTCAGGATTCGTCCAAAAACAAGAGGAAACTCTGCCCGTTTAAATTTCGTCAAAACCTACATATTTATCTATTACACGCCTCATCGAGATCATATATTTTATCTATTAAACTTTTGTCAAAAATAAACATATTTATTACGTTTTTGTCAAAAGTATATAATTATATATATATATATATACACACGTATCTATTATATGTTCCGACAAAAATATATACATACCTTTCTTTTCGACAATATATATATATATATATATATATATATATGTTTGCTACATATTCGCTACGTTGATTAACATATCAAAACTCAAACGAAGTTTACGCAATAAGTATTAAAGTGTATATTTATTTCTTTATAACACTTCTATAACTCTCTTTCGCCCATGCGAGGTGACCTTGGTATACATCGTTCGACCGGCAACTCTTCACGAAAGTTACAAAGGAAGCTTAGCAAAAATGTGAGCATATTCGACCCCCCCCCCCTTTACACTTTAACGCATTTGGGGTGCAACATGTATAAAGTAACAAAAATTTGTACCAAACCAAAATTAAATGCATTCTAATTACCAAATGTGTTATCAGTTATGCCTATGTGAGTTATGCTGTTAGTTTAAACTTGTTTATACATGACAGATGTTACGCTTATGTTAGTTATACGTGCCAGTTTCAACTTGTATGTCCATGCTATTTCGTTCGGCTTAGGTTGTTTATGTATGCTCGTTCCATTTGAATACAACTTTCCATGTTGTAATTGAAACAAACCTTTATACTTATTTTATATCCAGACTTGTATGCTTGCAAATACTTTTGTATTGATCCATGCTTTTAATACATGTTGCAGGAATTCTGTGGATGCAAGGAATCTAGTAGGATTAGCCTAGAAACACATTTAATTTTAGATAC
Source organism: Scalesia atractyloides (assembly GCA_947069175.1). Classification (NCBI taxonomy): domain Eukaryota; kingdom Viridiplantae; phylum Streptophyta; class Magnoliopsida; order Asterales; family Asteraceae; genus Scalesia; species Scalesia atractyloides. The sequence continues at coordinate 4,851,111 of CAMTDV010000030.1, forward strand.
GTGATGCATTGTATCACACTTCAAACATGTTGTAATTTTGTTTCAAAACTTATAATAAACTAGTATCAGCGAAATGAAATTATATTCCTTTTATACTTGTCATGATTTCAATTTGTATTGATTTAAGCAATGAAAAAGGGTAATTATTAAACACTTGACACAAATAGCGTTATGAAGCCTCTTGCAATCTCGTTTTCGTCTCATCCCGATGTTTCCGCCATCGGTTGGGGTGTGACAGATTGGTATCAGAGCCATAACTATAGGGAATTAGGTAGAATTGCCATGTTTGACCTAGTCTATAGTTTAAGTACCATACTCTTGACCAATTGTGATACTTGTCTAAATTGTTATTCCCCCTACCTTGCTTCTCTCTCCCATTTGGTCTTAAAACTTACAATATTTCTTTCCTAAGACACAACACAATACAAGTTCTTGAGAATATTCTTGTTCCACAATCGAAGTAACTCATCAAAACAGGGGTGATTCCCGCCATTGGTGACGAATTTCAATCCACTCTAAATGTTATTTTGTGCGAAATTCACCATCAAGTCAGGAGTGATATCCATATCTTGATGCGAGTTTCTATTCATTATCTAGTGGATCTTTATTAACAATTCGAGGTTATATCTTGATACGTTCAATGAACCACAATTTAGGGACGAAATTGTCAAGCCAGGATTGACATCCACACCTTGATGACTCATCCCGCTCTTCACTTTTCAGTCTCGCCAAAGTTTCTTATTTTCGATCAAATTAGGGACATGTACTAACTGGAAGGGTAAAATACCGTTAATCGCTTGGCGACGAGAGTATTATACCTATTAGGCCAAAATCATGTCTCCCTAATTCGAAAGGACTTACGAGTCACTTTGGAATAGTCGAAGTTTCTAAAAACCGGAACACTCCAACATTTTATCAAGCCTCTCTTTTACGCTATCTTAAATTTTATACGAATAATACTTATTCCTTCATTCATTTCAAAGTCAACATTATACTAAAATCGAATTTATGCACAATAAACCTCTCATTTATTCGAAATCTATTACACAACGATTCAATAGGTGCATACTAAACACTATATTTGATTTGGATTACTGGAACATTCTTATGTGATAAACTCGTTATAAAACCACACCTTAACATGTGTAGCGCTTGTGTAGCGCTATAGGAGTAGTGTCCGCCCATATTCTTGAGGTCATGTTAAGTAAACTATTTTACACACTCTATGTTTCAACAATATTGACTAGTCAACATTTGCGTACACGATGGTTTGACTTGTTTATTCACAAGTTTATGTGGTAGACTCATCATTAACTTTGATCAAGCCACACCTTAACATGTATAGCGCTTGTGTAGCACTATAGGAGTGACGCCCGCCCGTATTCTTGAGGTCATGTTAAGTAAACTATTTTACACCCTCTTCGTTTTAACGATGATGGGTAGTCTACATTGCGGTACACGATGGTTTGACCTATTTATTCACATGCCGGTAATCCGTTAATCTTGGTTAACTAAAATATATCATGCGTATTGTACAAGAATGTGCATGTACACACATATACTCATACTCATACGGTATACACTTTCATACTTAAATACAATTATACTTATATACTTGAGACTCTATATACGCTATCAGTCTTACTCGTAATAAGCTAATAAACCCTGATTATGACACGGAACGTAACGTGGCATCAATTAGCGAAACAAACGTAATATGGTATGAACATGGTGGATACGCCGCTGGTACTTCCTATATATAAGTGTCCCTACTATATTACCAAACTTTCATGAAAACGTGCCATGAGAAATTTAGTGTTTTGCTGCTATATTGAATACAAACTTTGATCACTCGCAATCTGTTCTCATCTATACACAAGCATACTATCTTTTCTAAAGACTTCATCTCGCATAAATTTTGGGACGAAATTTCCTAAAGTAGGGGAGACTGTAACGCCTCGTATTTTGATTGTTAATTTTTATAAGAATAATACGACGAGTCGTTAATCATAACATATATATATATATATATATATATACATGTGTGTGTGTTACCAATCCTATTGACACGCCGTTAATCATTAAAACAATAGCATACGCTATTACATGATTATTTACTGGTTCGAGTGCGAAAACGAATTTTAACAAAATTAATCGGGCCACTCTAGAACGCAAGAACCTGATTCATGGGCAAACCAAACCCTATTTTCTAAAACCCTACTTATAATACATAAAACACACACACTCACACAAAAAAAACAGAGACACAGCCGCACCACCCACACCTTCACTGTAACATTTGTATAAATCAGGTCTCCAAAACCCGCTCCGTTTTGTAATCAAATACCAAGTTATGAAATGACATTAAGTATTTATGAGTATTTTGAGTTTAAACGTTACATAATTAATATATAAACTAAACTATAAAAATTATATTTGATAAAAAGTTAAAATAAAATAAATAAAAAATATTTGGAGCTGACCGGACTCGAACCCGGGTCAACTGCATACAACAACTTATCTTTCCGTCTCCAAACCACTCCGCCACCAATTGTTTTCTGTTGATATTAGGAAAACAATTGAGTTTTATACGCAAACACGAATTAACGGATAGTGATAGCTGAATAACGGAAATCGGCAAATTGAACGCTGAATCTTTTCGACTTCGTTTGTCTAGCTCATAACCGATGAATATCGGTTTCCAATTAAGTCCTAATTGATTGAACTTAAAGTTCTCATCACTTTCGGTATTTGTAACTGAAAATGTACCAATCTCTGATTTAATCCAAGTCCTGATCATTTGCGCGTTTCATAACTACCACATCAACACTCAATTTCATTTTCGTCAAGACTCTGAGCCGTAAAACCTTCTAAAATCGATCGCCGGAAATTTTCTGCAACTCACCGGAAAACCGGGACTTGCATTTTCACGGTAAATTCTTCGACTCTTTTTGTTTAAATCATGTGATTAGTCAATCTCTAACACAATTCCATCATCAGAACCAATCTTAGCCAACACTTATCGGAAATCCCATTTTCGCCGGAAAGTTCCTGAAATTGCCGGAGTTTCGCTGTGAAAGGGTAAGACATCCTACACTTCATTTAAACCTTGTTTAGATGATTTAACTCTATAAATAATCGACCCACACCGTTAATTGTTCCAACAGTCGGAGCTCAATTTCTGCACCGACAAAACTCTCGCCGGATTCCTGTGTTTATCTCCAATCGGTAAATCCTGTTCTTTAAACTTTTTCCATTCCTTAATATTGAATTACTGATAGTGTTTAAGTCGCAAAATCCAATCTTAACCAGTTGGAATGCGCTGACAGTTTATACGACGAAGAAGATGAACTTATTTCAGAACATAAGAGTAATTAAAATTCGGTTTATAAACGGGTTAGACACACAGTCCAGCGGTGGACTGTGTGCACATTTTATAATCACGTCGCGAGTTCGATCCTTACTACACACACTCTGCGTAATAAACATTCCTTTTTATTCATAAACTAACCGGGTTGAAACGAGTAGTTGTTAAGTATAATATAAATCAAGAATATAACCGGGTTAGACACACAGTCCAGCGGTGGACTGTGTGCAAAACAAACTACACGTCGCGCGATCGAGTCCCGTCCCAAACACCGGTTCAATGAGATTAAAACGTTTTGCAAAATAAAGGAATTTTCGGTAAATTCGAATAAGTGTATAAATATAATAAGAACTGGATTTCTAACGGGTTAGTCACGTAGCTCAGTTGGTAGAGCTACGTGCGCGTGAACGGAAGGTCACCGGTTCGAATCCCGCACGGCGCAAGTATTACCGCTGACCGAACCGGTCAACGGTCAACGGTCAAACAGCAAAAAAAAATATTATTATTTTTTAATATTTATTTGTTTAATTTAAATTAAAAATCAATTAAAAATACTTAAAAATAACATTCCTAAGGATAGAAAATAGCCATAAACTCACAAAAAATATATCTAAAAATCCCATTAAAATCTTTAATAAAATCCATCCATTTAATATATTTTTTCCATTATAATTTAGGTCAGTGATTCCTCGTTGACTCGCTCCGTCTAAATCGTGCGCATCTCACCAACTCAAATCCAACGCACCCAATGTGAGTGAACCCTTCAAATTCCCCGTTTTAATCACATTTTTGGGGTGTATCATGTGTCTTGTTCATTTACTTATTATAACTAAGTTATTGTGCATATATCATATCATGACATGTGTGTTAGTTGTTGCTGATAAGTAGTTATTATTGTTTACAAATTATTATTTCAGTACATGCAATTGCTGAGGCCGTAGCTCCCCATCCCTCGAGGTTGAGTTTGATCCCCATTTTATTATGCGGTTGATCAGGGCGTGCCCGCACGATCGGCTCCGTTTGATTGAGCCTTGATCGGTCATTTTATTTACATTTCAATACATGCAATACGCTCGGCTCCGTTTGATTGAGCCTTGAGCACACAGTTCAATTTACATTTTCAGTTCATGCAATACGATCGGCTCCGTTTGATTGAGCCTCGATCTCACAGTTCATTTATGTTAATTATCATATGATGTTGGTATGTTCATGTATGCTATCGATTGTTAATGTATGTTATAATTGTAACTGATGTTGCCATTGCTTGATTTCATACATATGCTCTTATATGATTATGCACAATATGTTATTGATAAACTAACCAGAAATTCATTATTAAATGTTTATCTATAAGGTTCACTCGCCAACTTATGTTGACCCAAAAACCTCCCATTTTACACATGATACAGGTGAACCAGCAGCAGCTAGGAACACGTAGGATCTGGATTAGAAGAAATAAAACGATTTAGTATTTGGAATATTATGTTTGGTTATTTTCCTTTGTAATGAATGAACATGTTTGAACGTTTGAGAAATGTAACTTTGACTTCATTTAATAATGGAACATAATAGTAAATGTCATGTGCTTTGGTGATAACCCAATTATGCCCCGACTCTTATTTCCGCTGCGGGTCGGGGTGTGACAGATTGGTATCAGAGCCATGACTATAGGGATATAGGATATGTTATTAGACCCTTAGAGCCTATACTATAGTCGACTAGAAACTTATAAGAATTTTGTGTGTTATATGCCAAATTTCATGATGTTTATATGTTTATGTTAAAATGTTACATTTGATATTGTTCAAGCATGTTCATAAGTATGTATTATCAAATAATGCCTACCATGAAATCGTATGATCATAATATATCACATCCATGCAAGCACACACCACATCATGATTGATTTTACAACGATTTTCGTGTTTTCAAATCTCATCAAAGTGAGTTCTCATGACGGGCATGTAGTAACTGGAAGGGTACTAGTACCGGTAGTCGGAACGTCCTGTCTAGGCTGGCATTCGTATAAATCCAAAATAAAGGACCAGTTTGCCTACCTGGGGACCAACGATGAGAGTACGAAATACCTATTAGGCCAAAGCATGCTATACCAAACGTCGTGAGAGCTAATCCCACTTTGAGTTGTCATTGTGTCTACACCTGGACACGTTCCGACCAAACATCTCATGAACATATTTTGTGGTTAGCATTCGGGGGATGCAAGTGTTAAATTGCCAATACTAATGTGAATCCTACCAAACCAATAGCCATGGGGGCCCACATGACTATATAGGTGAAGGTATGGGGGACATTTGAGGCCCAACATGAGCGAACCCAAGACATCCTTCGGATGTAGTTGCATTATTGATATTTATGTTATTTTCATTTTTTTTAAGACACATGACACCTAAAAGATACCATAAACTCACAATTTTCTCATTTTATGATCCTGTAGATGTCGTCTAGATCGCATCGAAGGAGTAGGAAATCGGAAAAGTCTCAGGAACGTTTGGCCACTCATATCGCCAACCAAATGGCCACGATATTACCTGACATCGTAGTACAAGTACAACAAGCCCTTGCTGCAAATCCTACTAACCCTCCTCAACAACAGGACCAGATCATCAACGACCCTCCTACCATCAAATGCTCCTACAAACATTTTAAGTCCTGCGATCCCCCAAAATTTGAAGGGACAGAGGGAGTCACTGCTCTCCTACATTGGTTCGAGGAGATGGAAAACGTTTTCTTAAACTGCGATTGTCCTGAGGATCGCAAAGTTCGTTATGCCACCGGAGACTACTTGGTGTAGCTCTCACTTGGTGGAATACGGAGAAAGGAAAGAGGGGAACGGAAGATGCGATGGCCTTAACTTGGGAGGAGTTAAGGGAAATCATGACTAGGCGATTCTGTCCTAGGAGTGAAATTAAGAAATTGGAAGATGAATTTCATGCCCTGAAGCAAAAAGATGGTGATCACTCTACTTACAACAAAAAGTTCTTGGAGTTGAACCAGATGGTACCAAACTTATTCACTCCAACCTACCGTCTGATCGAACATTACATTCGAGGACTTCCCTCGAAAATCCAAGATTCGGTCCTCAGCGTTTCACCGGTAACACTCGAAGCTGCCATGGAGTTGGCAACAGAACTGACCGAAAACCGAATTCGCAATGGGAAGTTCAAGGAAGAAAAGAAGAAAACCCCTGCTGAGGGACAAACCTCAAACCACCACACTCCTTCCTCTAAATTTTCTAACAAGAGGAAGCGTAACAACAGGAACTTTGCAGTCACCCACACCAACACCCCTGTTCCTGCTGCACCCATCACTCAAGCCACTCCTCCACCCGCGCCATACAAAAGACCATACACAGGACCACTACCAAAATGTAACCGTTGTCAGTATCACCACTCCCCTGACTATCCTTGCCAATACTGTACCAGCTGCGGTCGCGCTGGACACATTGTACAACACTGCCGCGCACCTCAACGAGCAAACCGCCACCAACCTATAACCCAAACCCACCAACAATTTATGGGTCAAGCCCAACAACAACAACCATTTCCACCCACTCAACATTTAGCCCAAACATACTATCAACCCAACTACCCTATGGGCCAACCTATGCGGGCATGTTTCAATTGTGGGGATCCAAGTCATTTCAGGAACTCATGTCCAAGACTGGTCAATATTATTCATGCTCAGGCCCAAGCCAACCCTGTGAACCAAGCAAACCAAGCTCCTCCACCTGCTAGAGGAAGGGCTTTCAATATTAACGCAAACCAGGCCAGGGCTGACGGCAATGTAGTCAACGGTACGTTTCTTATAAATGGTAGATATGCCTCTATGTTATTTGATACTGGTGCGAATAGAAGTTTCGTGTCATTAGAGTTTGAACCCATCTTAAGTAAAAATCGAGATAAGCTCGCGGAATCCATAACAGTAGAAGTTGCAGATGGAAAACCAGTTTCGTTAGACTCTATTTTGCGCAACTGTACGCTCACCCTAAACGACCACGATTTCTCAGTCGATCTTATTCCTATGAAGCTGGGAAGTTTCGACATCATAGTCGGAATGGATTGGCTCAGTCAGCATAATGCGGAAGTTGTATGCCGTGAGAAATTTATTCGTATTCCTCTTTCAAACGGTCAGACTCTTCAAATTATTGGAGAAACCTCGGCGAAAGGACTCAACTTAATGTCTTGCCTTCAAGCTCAAAAATACCTTCGCAAGAATTATGTCGCGTTTTTAGCCCATATCATCAAGAAGGGAACCGCAGAAAAGAAACTTGAAGATATTCCTGTTGTAAAAGATTTTCCACAAGTTTTTCCTGACGACATTTCAGGACTTCCTCCAATCAGAGATGTCGAATTTCGTATCGATCTTATACCTGGTGCTACACCAGTGGCAAAATCTCCATATAGGTTAGCCCCCTCTGAAATGCAAGAGCTAGCCAGTCAATTGCAAGAGTTGACTGACAAGGGATTTATACGCCCCAGCTCATCGCCTTGGGGTGCACCTGTACTCTTTGTAAAGAAGAAGGATGGATCTTTTCGCATGTGCATCGACTACAGAGAGCTCAACAAGTTAACTATCAAAAATCGATATCCTTTACCTCGTATAGATGACCTTCTTGACCAACTACAAGGTGCCAGTTGCTTTTCGAAAATCGACCTTCGATCTGGCTATCATCAGCTTAGAGTGCATGAAGAAGACGTCCCTAAAACTGCTTTTCGAACTCGATATGGTCACTATGAATTCATGGTTATGCCGTTTGGATTAACCAACGCACCAGCTGTTTTCATGGACCTAATGAATAGAGTCTGCAAACCTTACCTTGATCGATTTGTTATTGTGTTCATTGACGATATTCTTATCTATTCAAAATCCAAAGCTGATCATGAGCGTCATCTGCGACTTGTTCTTGCACTTCTAGAAAAGGAAAAGCTTTATGCCAAGTTCTCTAAATGTGAATTCTGGTTAAAAGAGGTGCAATTTCTTGGGCATGTGGTCAATGACAAAGGAATACATGTGGACCCATCAAAGATCAAAGCAGTTCAAGAATGGCAAGCTCCACGTACGCCAACCGAAGTAAGGTCTTTTCTTGGACTTGCTGGTTACTATCGTCGATTCATTTCAAACTTCTCTCGCATTGCGGTGCCACTCACGGCTTTAACCCATAAAGGGAAACCATTTGTATGGGGGCCCAAGCAAGAAGAAGCTTTTCAAACTCTCAAGCGAAAACTTTGTGATGCACCAATCCTCACTCTTCCTGAAGGTTGTGATGATTTTGTAGTCTATTGCGACGCGTCAGGACAAGGATTAGGTTGCGTTCTCATGCAAAGAGGGAAAGTCGTAGCTTATGCCTCAAGGCAACTCAAGACACACGAAAAGAACTACACCACTCATGACCTTGAACTTGGAGCCGTTGTATTCGCTCTTAAGATATGGAGACATTATCTTTATGGTACGAAGTGTGAAATATACACTGACCACAAGAGTCTTCAACATATCTTCAATCAGAAAGAGTTAAATATGAGGCAACGAAGATGGGTCGAACTCCTAAATGATTACGACTGTGAAATCAGATACCACCCTGGTAAAGCAAATGTGGTGGCTGATGCACTTAGTCGAAAGGGTTATGCGAACTCCATTCATCTTCTATGTTCGCAAATTATAACCAATATTAAGGATCAAATTCGAGAAGCTCAACACGTTTCCATAACAGAGGAAGATGTACAAAAGGAGATGTCCTGTGGAGCCGAGCTAAAGCTGGAAACTAAATCTGATGGTATTTTGTATTACCTAGATCGTATATGGATTCCTAACCATATCAATCTTCGTGAAACACTCATGCATGAAGCCCATAAGTCGCGATATTCTATACACCCAGGAGCCGATAAGATGTATCAAGACCTAAGGTACACCTATTGGTGGCCTGGAATGAAGAAAGATATTGCCGTTTTTGTTTCCAAGTGTCTCACTTGTTCCAAAGTAAAGGCTGAACACCAAAGACCCTCAGGACTTCTGGTCCAACCAGAAATACCTGTCTGGAAGTGGGAAAATATAACCATGGATTTCATTACCGGGTTACCTCGCACTTCTAGTGGGTATGACACTATATGGGTGATTATAGACCGACTCACAAAATCAGCTCACTTTATCCCTATTCAAGAAGATTTCAAGAACGAAAAGCTTGCTCGTATTTATATCAACGAAATCGTCAGCCGACATGGAGTTCCGTTAAGTATTATTTCTGATCGTGATGGTCGTTTCACCTCACGAACATGGCAGGCAGTACAATCCGCTATGGGCACTCGACTAGATCTCAGTACCGCCTATCATCCTCAAACTGATGGACAGTCTGAGCGCACCATTCAAACCCTTGAGGACATGCTTAGAGCATGTGTCATAGACTTCAAGGGAAATTGGGACGCCCACTTACCGTTAGTCGAATTTTCGTACAACAACAGTTATCATTCTAGCATCGGCATGGCACCTTTTGAAGCTTTATATGGTCGAAAGTGTCGATCTCCTGTTTGTTGGCACGAAATTGGGGAAGCACAAATTACTGGTCCAGAATTGATCCAAGAAACCACAGATAAGATTCATCAAATCCGAAACAATCTTCTAGCGGCTCAAAGTCGTCAAAAGAGTTACGCAGATAAACGACGGAAGCCCTTGGAGTTTAGCGTTGGTGATCATGTGCTTTTAAAAGTGTCACCGTGGAAGGGAGTAGTTCGTTTTGGTCAAAAGGGAAAGCTAGCACCACGTTACGTAGGACCTTTCAAGATACTCGAAAGAGTAGGTCCTGTAGCTTACAAGCTTGACCTACCGGAAGAACTTGACAGAATTCATCCCACATTCCACGTGTCGAACTTGAAGAAGTGCCTCGCTGACGAGAATCTTCATATTCCACTGGAGGATATTCAGATTGATGAATCCATGCATTTTATTGAAAGGCCAGTAGAGATTATGGACTATGGAGAAAAGCGTCTACGTCGAAGTCGAATTCCTATTGTTAGGGTACGCTGGGAGTCGAAACGGGGACCTGAGTTTACTTGGGAACGTGAAGACTCAATGCGCGAAAAATACCCTCATCTTTTCCCTACTACTTCAACTGTTTGAATTTCGGGACGAAATTCCTAAAAGTAGGGGATACTGTAACATTTGTATAAATCGGGTCTCCAAAACCCGCTCCGTTTTGTAATCAAATACCAAGTTATGAAATGACATTAAGTATTTATGAGTATTTTGAGTTTAAACGTTACATAATTAATATATAAACTAAACTATAAAAATTATATTTGATAAAAAGTTAAAATAAAATAAAGAAAAAATATTTGGAGCTGACCGGACTCGAACCCGGGTCAACTGCATACAACAACTTATCTTTCCGTCTCCAAACCACTCCGCCACCAATTGTTTTCTGTTGATATTAGGAAAACAATTGAGTTTTATACGCAAACACGAATTAACGGATAGTGATAGCTGAATAACGGAAATCGGCAAATTGAACGCTGAATCTTTTCGACTTCGTTTGTCTAGCTCATAACCGATGAATATCGGTTTCCAATTAAGTCCTAATTGATTGAACTTAAAGTTCTCATCACTTTCGGTATTTGTAACTGAAAATGTACCAATCTCTGATTTAATCCAAGTCCTGATCATTTGCGCGTTTCATAACTACCACATCAACACTCAATTTCATTTTCGTCAAGACTCTGAGCCGTAAAACCTTCTAAAATCGATCGCCGGAAATTTTCTGCAACTCACCGGAAAACCGGGACTTGCATTTTCACGGTAAATTCTTCGACTCTTTTTGTTTAAATCATGTGATTAGTCAATCTCTAACACAATTCCATCATCAGAACCAATCTTAGCCAACACTTATCGGAAATCCCATTTTCGCCGGAAAGTTCCTGAAATTGCCGGAGTTTCGCTGTGAAAGGGTAAGACATCCTACACTTCATTTAAACCTTGTTTAGATGATTTAACTCTATAAATAATCGACCCACACCGTTAATTGTTCCAACAGTCGGAGCTCAATTTCTGCACCGACAAAACTCTCGCCGGATTCCTGTGTTTATCTCCAATCGGTAAATCCTGTTCTTTAAACTTTTTCCATTCCTTAATATTGAATTACTGATAGTGTTTAAGTCGCAAAATCCAATCTTAACCAGTTGGAATGCGCTGACAGTTTATACGACGAAGAAGATGAACTTATTTCAGAACATAAGAGTAATTAAAATTCGGTTTATAAACGGGTTAGACACACAGTCCAGCGGTGGACTGTGTGCACATTTTATAATCACGTCGCGAGTTCGATCCTTACTACACACACTCTGCGTAATAAACATTCCTTTTTATTCATAAACTAACCGGGTTGAAACGAGTAGTTGTTAAGTATAATATAAATCAAGAATATAACCGGGTTAGACACACAGTCCAGCGGTGGACTGTGTGCAAAACAAACTACACGTCGCGCGATCGAGTCCCGTCCCAAACACCGGTTCAATGAGATTAAAACGTTTTGCAAAATAAAGGAATTTTCGGTAAATTCGAATAAGTGTATAAATATAATAAGAACTGGATTTCTAACGGGTTAGTCACGTAGCTCAGTTGGTAGAGCTACGTGCGCGTGAACGGAAGGTCACCGGTTCGAATCCCGCACGGCGCAAGTATTACCGCTGACCGAACCGGTCAACGGTCAACGGTCAACGGTCAAACAGTAAAAAAAAATATTTTTTTTTTTAATATTTATTTGTTTAATTTAAATTAAAAATCAATTAAAAATACTTAAAAATAACATTTCTAAGGATAGAAAATAGCCATAAACTCACAAAAAATATATCTAAAAATCCCATTAAAATCTTTAATAAAATCCATCCATTTAATATATTTTTTCCATTATAATTTAGGTCAGTGATTCCTCGTTGACTCGCTCCGTCTAAATCGTGCGCATCTCACCAACTCAAATCCAACGCACCCAATGTGAGTGAACCCTTCAAATTCCCCGTTTTAATCACATTTTTTGGGTGTATCATGTGTCTTGTTCATTTACTTATTATAACTAAGTTATTGTGCATATATCATATCATGACATGTGTGTTAGTTGTTGCTGATAAGTAGTTATTATTGTTTACAAATTATTATTTCAGTACATGCAATTGCTGAGGCCGTAGCTCCCCATCCCTCGAGGTTGAGTTTGATCCCCATTTTATTATGCGGTTGATCAGGGCGTGCCCGCACGATCGGCTCCGTTTGATTGAGCCTTGATCGGTCATTTTATTTACATTTCAATACATGCAATACGCTCGGCTCCGTTTGATTGAGCCTTGAGCACACAGTTCAATTTACATTTTCAGTTCATGCAATACGATCGGCTCCGTTTGATTGAGCCTCGATCTCACAGTTCATTTATGTTAATTATCATATGATGTTGGTATGTTCATGTATGCTATCGATTGTTAATGTATGTTATAATTGTAACTGATGTTGCCATTGCTTGATTTCATACATATGCTCTTATATGATTATGCACAATATGTTATTGATAAACTAACCAGAAATTCATTATTAAATGTTTATCTATAAGGTTCACTCGCCAACTTATGTTGACCCAAAAACCTCCCATTTTACACATGATACAGGTGAACCAGCAGCAGCTAGGAACACGTAGGATCTGGATTAGAAGAAATAAAACGATTTAGTATTTGGAATATTATGTTTGGTTATTTTCCTTTGTAATGAATGAACATGTTTGAACGTTTGAGAAATGTAACTTTGACTTCATTTAATAATGGAACATAATAGTAAATGTCATGTGCTTTGGTGATAACCCAATTATGCCCCGACTCTTATTTCCGCTGCGGGTCGGGGTGTGACATTCACTGCCCCTTCCCCAAGTCAGGCGACCGGAGACGATTCCGGGGACTCCAGGCGCCACTCGGTTCTCCGGCAAACCACCATAACCACCCTCCATCCCTCACTCCCCTCTTCTCTCTCACTTCAACCACCCGCCGACACCATCATTGGTGCCGGCGACATCAGTATAACGGAAACAAGAGAGTCGGCGCTCCCTCGCCGGCAATGACGGTGGCGGGACGGAGAGAGAGAGAGAGAAACGCGAAAGGAGAGAGGGGAACCGTAGAGAGAGAAAGTTGTAGTAAGAGAGATGGACAACGGCAGCACTGACGACGACAGTACATCGGCGCGGCGGCCAAGTCGTTTCCGGCATCAAACGGCCGTGGTTCTGGCCGGCGGCGGCTTATGGCAGTTCTGGGGCTCGGTTTTGCAATCGGGTATCATCTCAGTTCGGGTTCGCTCCAGATTCGAGCTTGGGACAGATTTGGTCCGGTTTTTCCTCGGTTCAGATTTGGTCCAGTTTCTCGCAGGGTCGTCATCGAACAGTTTTGGTACGGGTCAATATGGTCAGATTGATGCTCGGCTGGGCTCGAGTCAACTCTGGTCGGACACGGTCGACGCTTCAACACGGACTTGGTACGATCCTCTAACGACGCAGTTTCTATTTATCATGTTTCATGTATATTGTTTCATGTGCTTTAGCGCGAATCGATACCCCTAGTAATTTAATTAAACTTTTATACTTAGCAAAGAATTCTTATATAATTACTCTTAATAATTATTTACATTCGAACACATTGGTATATTATTTGTTGAGTTTTGACAATTTTAACGACAACTTATGTTGTCGGGATTCGTCCAAAAACAAGAGGAAACTCTGCCCGTTTAAATTTCGTCAAAACCTATATATTTATCTATTACACGCCTCATCGAGATATATATGTTTATCTATTAAACTTTTTCAAAAATAAACATGTTTATTACGTTTTCGTCAAAAGTATATATATATACGTATCTATTATATGTTCCGACAAAAATATATACATACCTTTCTTTTCGACAATATATCATTATCTATATATAATATATATATATTTGCTACATATTCGCTACGTTGATGAATGTATCAAAAGTCAAACGAAGTTTACGCAATAAGTATTAAAGTGTATGATTTATTTCTTTATAATACTTCTATAACTGTCTTTCGCCCTTTCGAGGTGACCTCGGTATACATCGTTCGACCGGCAACTCTTCACGAAAGTTACAAAGGAAGCTTAGCAAAAATGTGAGCATACTCAACCCCCCTTTACACTTTAACGCATTTTAGGGTGCAACATGTATAAATTAACAAAAATTTGTACCGGACCAAAATTAAATGCATTCTAATTACCAAACGTGTTATCAGTTATGCCTATAAGTTTGCGTGTTAGTTTTAAACTTGTTTATACATGACATCTGTTACGCTTATGTTAGTTATACGTGCCAGTTTCAACTTGTATGTCCATGCTATTTCATTCAGCTTAGGTTGTTTATGTATGCTCGTTCCATTTGAATACAACTTGCCATGTTATAATTGAAACAAACTTTTATACTTATAGAGTTAATTTCTGTTTGACTCCTTGAGGTTTACCTATTTTAACCATCTGAGTACGAATTCTTGTTTTTTTCTCAAATCATGGCCTATGGTTTATGAATGTTAACTATTTGACTCCTTATGGCTAACTCCATCCAACTTTGACGTTAGTTCTTAAGGGTATAATTATCCGTTCAATTTAGTATGTTTAATAGATCTAAATTAAATACTAATTAGTGTATAATATTTCTAAAGCAAATATATTATTAATGATCATGTGAGTTAATTGGTGGAACTTGATTACATCAGAAAAAAATGGATTCTAATTTATATACAAACTATGTTATAGTCTCGAGTATTATACGGGTTTTTATAAATGTAATGTTATATATTTAATGAATAAACATGTTTTAAAAAACATATGCATTGCCCGCTTGAATAAAGTCGTGTATTAGAGTAATAGAATAAAATATAACATAATTTGTTAACACATATATTCTTCAACATACGGATTTATATAAATGACCATTGACATAAAGTAATAAATTTTATGAAGTAAATTTTGAAAACATAATATCTATTAATTGGGTATTAACTTTGATTTTTTTAATATCACCTATTTTTTTATTATATAACCTATTGCATTTTAACATTGTTACCATCCAACAACATTAAATATTTAAAAAGGTTAATTATTGTTTTCGTCCCTGTGGTTTGTCAAAAATCACTATTTCAGTCCCATTAGTTTAAAAATTGCGATTTCAATCCCTGTGGTTTCACTTTCGTAACCATTTCAGTCCCTGTGGTTTCACTTTCGTAACCACTTCAACCCATTTATTATGTAAGTACAAGGACTGAAATGGTTACGAGGTGGACTGAAATGGTTACGAAAGTGAAACCACAGGACTGAAATCGCAATTTTAAACTAATGGACTGAAATAGTGATTTTTGACAAACCACAGGACGGAAACAGTAATTAACTCTATTTAAAATTTGATTTCTTGCTTATGTAATCAAGTTCCGTCAATTAATTCTATCTTCATGAATAAAATGTATATTTGCTATAGAAACAATCATCGACCAAAGGTAAGTATGAATTTTTATTTGAATTTGATTTATTAAACACTTAAAATTTAATGGACAATTATACCCTCAAGAACTAATGTCAAAGTTGGATGGAGTTAGCCATAAGGAGTCAAATAGTTAACTTTTAATTATAACGCTTTCCACAATCCTCCTCTGTTCGATATCCGACTTACTCTAGCTACTAGTTTATTTCGGTTTTTGCATGACACTAACGACAGTCATCAATGTTCTTTGTTTTTATAGATGAAATTAGCACGATTGTTTTAATATAAAGTTAATTTTTTTCTTTACATGATTATGATTGACCGGTTGTGTGCATTGATCTTCAAATCCTTTTTGTTATTGAACCATTATCAATTTTTCCATAGTTTTTAATTTGACCACCAATACCAATTTTTAAAGCCAATGATCTTTAGATCAAGTGGTGGAAAACTTGCATTTCTCTTGGGAGATGCAGGTTTAGCTCTCACTTGGTATAGAGTGAGGCACGACTGATAGAAGACCCAGAGAAATTTGGATTCGATCCTTGAGCCAAATGTATTTTACTGATAATTTCACCATCGTGCCTACGGACGGGTGGGTTATCCGATTTCCCCCGGAATTGGTGGTGGACTCAGGTTTCTCTCGGAATACTCCGTTTGATCCAGTGGGTGCCCCGAAAGTGCTCGTAATTAATTATGTTGGTCGTTCGAAAAAAATACCAATATTTAAACTATGCAGATAAATGAGTCTAGTTTAAGTTGGCTGATTATTTTAATTCCAATCAATTATGAAATGGTTAGTAAGTTAATCTTAGCTATTAAATTAGTTTGTTTAAAGTCTCGTTTACTTCCTACACTACTCATGTAAAATCCATATTATTTTTTACATTTTTCACACACTTTAGTACCACAAAAGCAACTTCTTTGACTTGTAACATAACTAGGAAATTTCCCCGCGCGTTGCGACGGGGTCGAAAAGTAAAGTAACTCGAATTTATACCGTCTAATAAAAACGTATTACATTTGAGTTGACTCGTTTTCGATAAAAGTTACATCAAAACGTAGATCAACTGAAAACGTATACATAACGAAAACTTATTATATTTGACCTGACTTATTCGTGAAAGAAATTTACGTTGAAACATTAACCAACTTTAATTTATACTGACATGTACATCAAAATAAGCACACAAGAAAATTATATTTTTTCGTTAAATAATGGTGATGGCGCGTTGTGATGACGTTGAAACGTAAATAACTCAAATTTATATCGTCTAGTGAAAATGTATTATATTTGACCCGACTTATTTTAGAAAAAAAATTATATCAAAACATACACACACTAAAAACGTACATAAAAATAAGCGTAAAAACCGTATTATATCTGAACCTACTATTAAAAAAATTACGTCAAAACCTAAATCCACTTGAATTTATACCGACACGTACATAAAAAAATTTACAATGTCTTTACAAAAGTGAGGGGATATAAGTGTTGAAACTAAATGTTAAAGGGTAAAGCCTACTCATTTTCAAAAAGAAAAAAAATTACGACGAAACCTAACTCAACAAAATTTATACAGACACGTACATAAAAAAGATGAAAGCCTTTACAAAGTTGAAGGGTTATAAGTGTCAATACTAAATGTTAAAGGGTAGAAGTAAAAAAAGAAAAATAATAAAACAATAAAACACTAAAAGACAAAAAAAATTAAAAACCAGCTAATGGTACGTTGATCGCCCTTGTGATTGTAAGAACATTGGGTGTGGTTTGGTTTGTCCATTTGGGGACTAGCTGCCACGTATGCGTCACGTCAAAAGGGTGGAGGATATTTGGGGATTACCCAAGGGTGTAGAGGATGGTCCTCCTCATTTTTTATTATTATTTTTTAATTTAGTAAAATAATTAAAACAAAGTAAATAAAAATAAAAAAAGTTACATTTAAACAAAAACCTAAAGTTACATTAAAAAAACTAAACATTTAAAAAAAATACAAGATAAATAAAAAAAATCTAAAGTTACATAAAAAAAGCTACACTACGAATTCCATTTTTTTTTATTTTTTTCCCTTATCTTTTCTAAGATCTTGCGTTCTTCCTCAGGATATGCGCTAATGTCGGTTGTCAGTATCCTCCATTCCTCGACTTCCCGCGCCTCCTCGGCTTGTTTCTTCAATTTCACTTTTCGGTTTGCGTCTCGGTAAAGGTTTGGTTGAATGCTTTCAACTCAGCCATTAAACCTTCCAACTTCGAAGCACCACCGCTTCCTGACGCGGCTTGTTTCCTTTTTTCCGCCGCTATCTTTTTTCTTTTGACCCTGCCCGGGGGACATTCTTCCTCCTCAATCGGCTCCTCGTTGAACTCGGGGTCGTCGTTGATGTCTATTTGGCAACGAGCGGTTGAGGAGCCCACGCTGTAACTACCTGAATCGGACGTTTTAGACGTTTGGTTGCTCGTCTCGCGGCTGCAACCTCATTCGGAACCATCGTCCATTTTGGAGCATCCTTAACACTTGCCATGCACGGATATGTGGGAAAGTTTTGT
Source organism: Scalesia atractyloides (assembly GCA_947069175.1). Taxonomy (NCBI): domain Eukaryota; kingdom Viridiplantae; phylum Streptophyta; class Magnoliopsida; order Asterales; family Asteraceae; genus Scalesia; species Scalesia atractyloides. Next base: position 4,869,529 of record CAMTDV010000030.1, read on the forward strand.
TATGATCAAGGGTGTATAAACGCATCGCCTCAAGAAAAACATTTTCGTCGTTCCACCCACTGGTTTGGAGGCGCGCGTTTGGTTATACAGACCAGCAAATCGTTGGATCACCAGATTCATCTTGCGCCACTTGGAGCTGACAGAATCAATCTTCCTATACTCGCCTTGGTCCATAAAACGTGTGGAACAGTTCAAGGATTTCTAGCCAAAACGAATCGTTTGATTGATTGTTACCTAAAGTTATAATATGCAAAAATATATTATGCAACAAAAAAAAGTTAGTAACAATAATAATATTATGTATCAAAAATATATTATGCCAAAAAAAAACTAGTAACAATAATAATATTATGTAACAAAAATATATTACCGATGATTTGGATTCTTTGTCGACGAGAGCCACGCCTTGGCCAACGCCTCTTCCTCAGCATGTGATCATTTTTGTTGTTTATCATTCGTTGTTTTCCTTCCCCTTTTTTATTCTTTCCCTTATTATTTTTCCTTCTTGAACTTTGAGGTTGCGTTTCTGGGACAAACTCTACGTCATCATCTCCTTCCTCGATTTGTGGTGGTGTTCTTTGTGGCGGTTGTTGCGGTTGTTGATATGGCATGTTCATCGGATTTTGCATTATTTGTTGATATGGCATTTGTTGATGCGGCATGTTCATCGGGTTTTGCATTTGTTGGAATTGGTTTAGTTGGTTGAAAGCGTTTGGCGTTTGTTGGAAACCCGAAAAAGAGTTTTGGGTTCCCCAATTATTTTCGATGGTGGGAGTGTAGCCGGGTGACGTGAACGGGAGTGAACTACTTGAGTTAGGATTATTTTGGTTGAAAGGATCCATATTTTTTTTTTCAAAGTTGAAAGAGATGGGTTTATAAAAATGGAGAGAAAGATGAAGATGTTTGTAAAAAATGGTGGGTTAAAGTGATATATAAAGTGGTATTGGGTAGGGTTTTTATTTAAAGTTACCGTTCAAACTTTTGGGAGCCCACTTTTTTGACCATTCATGCCCGTCCCCAACGTCTCTTTTCTGCCGATTGCGACGAGCCGAGCCCCAGGGGGCGGTGTGTGACGGGGCAAGAGGACCGGCGCCGAGGTGGGACTACCCCACACCCAATGGTCTAATACTTTATAATACCATTGACATTTGCTCTTTCACAAAAAATACTCACACACTTTACTCACAAAAAATGTTATTACTCACAAAAAATGTAAGGCTATAGGCTTCAAAGCGCTAGGGCTTTTGATTTTTTTTCTGACAAATTTCTTTTATTACCTTCTGTCAAATTCAACCAGATTGGGTAGTGATTGTTCGTCTTTTTTGAATTTGCATTGTTGAATGCTCAGGGGCTGTTTGGCAACATCTGAACCAATAAGTGCTTAATGAATAAGAGACTCTGAATAGTTAAGAGGCCCTGAACTAGTAAGTGTTGAACCAGTAAGGTGTTGTTTTGTTGCACATCTGAATGATTGTGTAGAATGGCATTTTTACCCTTTGAACTAATTTGTGCTGAATGAAATGTATCTGTTTGTTTAGCGCTCTGTATTGAATGATGAATAATTAAAAAAACCCATAAAACATAATAGAAAATCCAAGTTACACATATATTATTCAAAGTGCAAGGAAACATACTATAATCCAAATAGAAATTAATACTAAGCGTACAATTTTAATTTGAACCATTTGACCCTAGCTGACTAGCAATCTGGTTACGCAAGTTATTCATGTACTCAATGCCTTGTGAACCCCATTCTATGTCTTGAACTAACTAGCCATCACTTTCTCCACCTTGTATTTCAGGAAACAAAGTGTTCTAATCGTAGTCCATAAATAATTGATCATAAATATTGCATTTCCTTATAAAATTATGGACCACGAAACAAGCAATCACTATGTCTCTTTGTATAGGAAAAGAAAATGGAGCCATTTGCTTTAGGATTGGGAATCTTGCCTTCAAAACACCATAAGAGCGCTCAATAACGTTTCTCAGTTGTGCGTGTGCATGATTGAATTTTTCTTCCTTCGTCAACGCACGTTGTCTCGAAAATCGGCTAACCAATACCTCATATTACGGTAGGGAGTCATGAATCCACGAGTGTTTGTGTATGCAGCGTCACAAATGTAATATTTATCTGTAAACGTTAGTATCAGAACTATTACATAAAAAAACACATAATGTATTTAATAATCAATGTTAAAGAATGGTTAAAAACCTAGTTGGGGGAAAGGAAAGCCGGAAGTCTGGTTAAATGCTACTTCTTTTAAAACTCGTGAATCATGTGCAATGCCCTCCCATCTGGCCCATACGAACGTGAATATCATATCGAAATTACAAATTGCTAGTACATTTGAAAGCATTCACCTTTTCCTCTTCCCCTGTAACGAGTTTGTTGATCAGCAGGCACGATTGCATGTACAAGAGTGCCATCTAACGCACCTATTGCTCCAGGAAATATTTCTTTAGCCTTCTATGTCGTTCTCATGTATTAGCGTTTGCATTAGAATATGTTGAAACAATAACTTCTCTTGCGAAATTCATCATTGCATTTAACACCTCATGAAAACATCTATGAATCGTTTCAGTCGAGTGTTGAAACCTTCGTTTAACCATTCGAAAACGTTCACTATGTCCTATGACCATCAAAGACATAGCCAACTTTTCTTCTAAGCTTATGAACCTACTAATTTGCAACAATTTTTTTTGTTTAAAATGGTTGCACAATAGTACAAATGCCTCACGTGAAAGACGCATCATCTCATGACATTGTGTAGAAGTTCCATGCAACAATTCTTGTGTGTATGCATGACCGGTCAATGCCGAATTCGGATCTCTTTTACTTTTATTTCCCTTTGAGTATAAAGATACCAAATGGCAACAAAGGATAATGATAATTAAAATATCATCATCCGAATCCATACGAAACCTGTCAAAAATTCAAACAAACATATGAAAAAAACCATCCGTAACAAAAGCCATAGCAAATAGTTTCCACAAAACCCATAACAAATAGTTTCAACAATAGCCTTAATAAATATCTTCACCAAAAGCCATGACAATAGTTCAACAAAATCCATAGCATTAGTTCAACAATATCCTAGCCAAAAACATCCGAAACAATAAGTTCAACAAAATCCTACTAGAAAATTCCATACTTCGCTCCCGCGTTCTTAACCCATAGCTCGCAACTCTGCGGCTTCAATCGCAACCACACTTTCCTAAGATCAGCACTTTCATCAAAAAGCAAAAGCGTCGTTTGATGTCTTACATCTGTTTCTTCCCATCCCATTGATTCCACCTTCTCCATGCATGCATCCATATCCTTAGAGAGTTCATGTTTCTCGATCCATATCTTTGCCACCTTGGTAATAACCTCTCTAATTTCTACTAGCTCTGAATCTTCGGATGGCTTTTTTTTGTTTCTCTCCCTTTTTTGTTTAGACCGAACAGTTGACTCGTCACTAACACCTTGAGTCGGGGCTCCACTTGATTACACTCGACGACATCCTCAATATCATCTAAATTTTGCTCAAACACTTCCTCATTTGGGTGAGGAAGTGTTGAAGATGGCCCCCCAACTGGCAAAGCCAGTCGAAGTAGATCCTTGAACAGCTGAAAACAAAGCTCTGCGTAAGACAACGTACTCTTTTCAAGGCTTCTACGAATTTGTTGGACTGGGTGAAAAATATTATAGAATACTATAAGATTATTGAAATATAATAACAACTTTTACCTAGAAAAAAAGAAATACCTTAATCTCAGTTTCCCATTCTTCTTTCGATAAGTTACATATGTTCGTTATAGGATCATAAACATTACCCGTTTTGTTTTTCAACTTTAACCAGGCTGCAAATTCTGATTTAGTATAATCATAACGGTTCTTCATTTGTTTTTGATCCACTATGAAATTGTGTTCTATTTTCAACTTTTCACCTACATTATTCCATGAGTGTGATTTAAGACTGCTTCCTTCACATCCACGAAGTGTGATTTCTTGAAGACATGTTTCAAGAAATGTTTTCTCAACTCCCTCTAGGTTCCAATTAGTCCTACCCCTTTTTTGTGCCATGTCTTTGAACAATTCGAAACACACAAAAAAAAGCTACTTAATACAAACATACCACTAAACCATTACGAAGAAAAATAAACCAAATTAAAACATCACAAAATCAACTAGTCATTTAACTAACACACAATATATCTTCTTCACATATATAAAACTTAACAACGGACTTAACAATTTAAAACTAATTCAAAAGGAGCTAAAGTAATTAAAGCTAGTTTCATTTCAAAGTTTTAAAATGAAATAACAGCCAAACACAAGGAGGATCGTGCTCCACACAAACAGGAACCACAATACAAAATAAAAACCAAAAAAATACCTATACGAGGTACAAACATAAGTTATCTTCTTGTTTTTTTGTGGGCCTGCAAACAGGAACTTGACCATTATTATAACTTGTACCAAAATCATCATATTTAACTTCAAAATGTACACAATGTATTTACAAAATCATCATATTTAACTTCAAAATGTACAAATGAGGGTACCTTAATCGATTGATATGGAGGAGTCGGCTGAGGAGAAGGGCGGCACTGTGGAGGCGGCGGCGCTGTGCTGGTTCGGCTGAGGAGGAGGGCGGTGGCGATCTGGAGTTTCGATTGTGGAGGCGGGCGATGACAATGTGGTGGTTCAGATGTGGAGGAGGATGGCGGGGCTATGGTGGTTCGGATGTGGAGGAGGGCGGCGTGTGGAGGAGAGGGGAGGAGCAGAGAGGAGAAGACGATGGGGCTGTGGGAGAAGAAGATGAAGTTGTGTTGTTTAGGGCACAAGGGTATCCTTGTCTCAAGTTTCATTCAGACATGTATAATAGCTTAACCATTCAGAGGTGGTGTTTTGGTGAACCAAACGTCTATACCTCTGACTGATTCAGAGACTTGCCTCTTAATGGGACCATTCAGATGTAAATAGACAACCCCTTAGATGGGAAATGAAGGCGGTGAACTCAAGCTTCGTTGGTGGCGTCTATGGTGGTGTTGCTTGTAGTATTAATGCAGTTTTATAGAAAATTACATCGTTGCCTTTTTTAACTTAAATTTGGTTTATCTTCCTTTTTTCACCATTATGAAAGAAATGACACATTGTGTTTTTTTTTTTGATTTTGAGCTATTTTACCTTGATTAATGTTATTTGGATTTTCATTTGAAGTTAATGATTGTTATTGTGACACTTACTAATATTAACTAGGTATCTTTAGTTACAAAAACGACTTCTATTCTAGGGTCGGAACGTAATTGATTGCAAATGAGGTTCTAACTTTTCATCAACTTCATGAAGAACGTCCTTCGCTCGTAAGTGCCTTGAGTTCTTTGTGATTATGTAATATGATTTTGACTTGTAAATCCTTGATTATGAAATTCTAGTTGTCAATTCTTTATTAGGCTTATCAATAGATTTATAAGTTCTTTGATTCTTTATGTTTTTTGTTATACACTTAAACGCACGTGTAACAAAATCGAAAGAAACAAACATGGTCATTCAAAAAATATGATGGTTGATAACAACAAAATATGTAATTACACCAATTTTACGTTTCGTTTTAGACCTTCATAAAGGTTTAGTCATCATGGAGAGTGTTGACTACTTAGGACGTTAAACTTTATAAAAAAGTTTCTTAACAGTAACTAAAATTATATACTAATGTTAAATATTACTTAATTTAAAACAAAACCGTAGAAATTTGTAGTATCTGATTTAGGGGAATTGGCCTCTAATAATCCCAACTAGACGTCATTGGCCATTGCCAGTTCCACCTTTGAATAATCCTCGTGCCAGTCCCACCTTTCACTTATTTTTCCTCCACCGGTCCTCAGTTAAAAAAAACTTAACAAGGTTAATTTTTTTTCCAAATTACAAACTGACGTATTAGGGTTTTGATTAGAACGAGGATACGAGTCCATTGATGTAAAACTTACATCGAAACGGTGCTCCAAAGGTGGGACTGTTATGGAGAATATTTAAAAGTGGGACTCACAATGGCTAATGAGGTCTTGTTAAGATTATTACATGCCAATTCCCCAAACTAATGATTTAAATTGCATTTTTTTGGGCCTTGTAAGTGGGTCACAATACAGCCCGACCCAACACGTTCAAACCTGTTCTCCCTCATTCGCCTCCGATTCCCCAACCGAATCTTACAAAATCGATCCGTAAATTGCAAAAGATATTCATAATTCGCGCCTGTAAATGGAATATTCCGGTCGCCGGAGAAAGCGCAGGGATCCATGGCGGTTAATCAGCCGGAGCACCGTCTCCTTCGTCTGCGTTTGCTTCGCACAGTTTGCTCTCTTCCTATTATCCTCCTTCTTCAACTCTTCCAACATCATAACACTCCTTTTTCTCTCAGGTTCTAATGAATATATGCATTTGATATACTTCTGTAAGATGTTATTGTTGTCAATCGGATTTTGATTTTGAAGTTGTTTTGTTCAGTTATTGTGTTGTTAGGGTTGACGGTTATAGGGAGAAGATGTAAGAAGTTATTTGGACTGCGTGGCTCAGCTCCTGCTTTTGTATTTACGAATATATTGTTCATGTGGTCTGTGTACTTAGTTGCGATTCGACAAGGTAACCTCTTGATTCCAGAGTGTTGATTTATTAATTAACTTCAAAATTGATGGTTGTATAGAATAGATAGATGATAACATCAAACTAAGGTGCCTGGAACATCAAAGTTAATAACATACCTTAGCTATATACCTGGAAAGATTTCGGATAGTCGATATGAATTTGCGATATTCACATCATAAGAGAGGATTAGAGGCTCTTACTTTTCTAATTAGGAGGGATATACTACACTAATCGGCCTTTGTCCCAATTGCTGAGTGTTATGTGCCTTATGTCTAAGGCTTGATGCAGAACTACTACGAGCCGGGGTCTCATCGGAAGCAGTCTCTCTATTCCTACGGGGTAGAGGTAAGGCTGTCTATATCTTACCCTTCTCAGACCCTACCAGAGCTTTGCTATTGGTGGGATTTACTGTGATATGATGATGATGATGATGATGATGATGACTTTTCTTATTAGGAGATATCGTAAGTGACGTTTTTTGGATGATCTTGTTAGGATCAAGCACACACGAACTCAACAGAAACAGGAAAGCAATAAATGACACAAGGTCAATTGACGTGGTTCGGTCTAAACTGACCTACACCCACGGGTGGAAACTAGGTATTCTTTTAAATGAGGTGATCAACAAATTGCAAGTATGTGGGTTATATTTGTAGAGACTAATTAGGGTTTAACAAGGCCTACGAACCCAGCAGATCTTATTGTGTTGTATAAACTGTAGTTATATAATGATTACGATAGTAACGATAATGGTAATAAAAGATTCTAATTCCATTTTTGATTTGGAATTGGGTAATATCTTTATAGACTGATAAGAAAGGAGTAGCTAGTTGCTTTTAGTTAAGCATAGTTGGCTTTTATCTTTGTTTATGAAGGTAAGACTGTAAGAGAGTGAGACTTCATATGCTGCAAATAGGGAACCACTAATGTTGTTGAAAATATATATATGATTAAAAAAAAATTCTACTATATACATGGTAATTACCTTTTTAATGGTAATGAGTTTTATCCCCAAGTTGATGCAGCGCAAGCAATATTTTCGTTACTTTGTCGAGCAATGAATGTTGACTTTTAGAAGTTGTGAACTGTATGTTGCCTTTTTTGGTTTTTAACTTTGAGTTGTAGTTCATCTTTTTTTTTTCTTTTTTTTTTGATAAAGTTATTTGTATTGTTGCATGTTTGAACTTCAAATATGTAATTCCATCATTGTAGGGTATGTTTCATTGATGAATGGAACTTACCGCCTTACCGGTTACTAAAAGTTTGGAAGCATCAAGCATGTACATCTTGACACTTAATGTTTGAGCTTTAAACTTACGCACTCTTATTACATTGTCAGATGTAACCACATTTAGTATCTAGAAATTTATGGTGTAAAAATATTCTGCAATAAGCCAATAATCTAGTAGTTTTTGGTCATTTTCTTACGAGCCACTGAGAAATGCTGGTAATATTTGTTGAACGAAACCGATAATACAAAAACAACATCGTTTAAACATATCAAGGCTAAATTATTAAGAAGGGAATCTATGTTACTAGATTATCCAAGTCTGTGACTAAAGGATTCTCCACTTGTCTGTGCATGCCTTAGGCTGTCGTGTCCTGTATCTTTCGTCATTTTGTGTTAACCAACTTGTGACATCAAAGCAACACAAAGCCTTAAAAGGTTTAAGTAATAAAAGTTGGAAGTGATACAACAAAGTTCTTAATAGGATGTAAAATTTTAGTTCAATGAAACATGGTCTCTTTTGGTATTGTAATTAAAATGTACTAATATGTCATATTTGCCTTTTCTACCGGTAGCAAGTTGTTACTCTTTGATAGTTTCATGTATCTGATAACAATATACCCATCTATTTTGAGTGAAAATTGTGACAGTCGTTTTATATTGTAGTATGTATTTTTAAAAAGAAACGGTGAGCAAGTAAAAAAACAGACAAGATTAGACCATAGCAGTAACACAAGCTATAGAGAAATCTTCTGGCACGAGCCAAGTAACCGGTCTCTAATAAGTTAAATCTCACTATCTCAGATACAACATTAGAGTTTGAATCAGTATCTTTTTTGTTTTCTTTATTTATTTGAAAACTAACATACCCCGGTATAATGTCATTTGTGTTTATTATGCCTTCAATGCTAATAAAACAATCTAATCACTGTTTTACAGCCATCTCATTTCTATTGGATATCATCTTTCATGCAGAGCTCATTATTCTCCTAATCGGCCTATATAGGTCGGTCTGTGTGTTAAAACTTGGTTAACATATGTTCTCATAAAGCAAGATTCGGTTTAATGCATGGAATTATCTTTTAGATAATCCTAATGAGAGTATTCTTGGTGGCAGGATCATCTCAGGTGATCCCGGTTTTGTCGATTATGAACCTATCTCCAACACTGAAACGTTTCTAGAGGTTACTATCCATTCAATATATTCCCATTAAAATTCCAGATCATGCATGACGATCGTCGATCTTTATCTTCTCATGCAGGGATCAGAGCTTCCAACTTCCGACATTTACGAGGGATCCCCATCTGTTGAGGTTTCTATTTCTCCCTTTTCACATTCATCTCATTTTTCTTTGTTTTTGAGGTACTTTATGTTTATGTTATAACAGAGCTCATTTTTACTCCAAAGGGTAAGATATTGTAAGCACTGTCATGCACATGTTAAGGGATTTGACCACCATTGTCCTGCTTTCGGGAATTGCATAGGTAACAACTGTAAAAAAGTTTGTTTCACCTGTTACAGTGTTACTATTGTAATGTTAGTATCAGCTTTAAATGATTAGATGCTACCGTTGTCAATTTAGTGCAGGTCAGAACAATCATCTACTCTTCATGGTTCTCCTAGCCGGATTTATAATAGTCGAGTCGTGTTACATTTTGGGTGCATCTCAAAGTAAGCTTCACCTATTTTTCTTAAATCTTTTTCAAACGCTTATCTTAATGTATTCATAATTACATTCCATTCACAACAGCATCCCGAACACTTGATAGTGATGGACGGAAGGTACTATCAACTGTTCTTTCAATCACTACCTTGAATCTTGTCAGTTGTGTTTTTGTTTAAGCAAGGTTGTAATGTTTTAGATCTTGTTATCCAGCAGGTTGGTTGGATCGTAACATTAGCTACTAGCACGATGGTATTTTCCATTCTCCAAGTACTTTGGCAGGTACCTTGCTATTATATTATATATAGTTATATACCATACCAGATTACGATTGTTTTTTTTTTTTTTTTATTGTATAACATGGAATTGTTAGGGGGCATTTCTGGCGTGGCATATCTACTGTGTGTGTTTTAATATCAGAACAGATGAGTGGGTAAGCTCTTTAATCCATGGTTGTAAAAATCCCGACTAGTCTCCGGTTAGTTGCCGATTAATCAGTAATCGGAGGTTCACCGATTAATCACTAGGCGGCCATTATGGCGGTCCTATTCTAGCCAGACGCTGGCCAAATTTCGAACAAACCTTACAAATTCCTTTCAATTACTAAAAAAATGGATCAGTTACTTGAAGGGTTAAAACATGCCCGCTTTAGAAAACTACATATAAAAATGTGTGTGTGTATATAACTAAAAATTTCTTATAAAAATCTCGATTCGATTAATTCCGATTAATCCCTGTTAATCCCGATTAATCGTAGTCGTCACTCACCGCCCGACTAGCGCCTAGCGATTCTTACAATACTGCTTTAATCTAATCATTGTATATCTGGTCATTTCATTGGTCATATAATCTACTGCGTTGTTATGTGTTTTTGCAGATGCACTGGAAGAAATATCCAGAGTTCCAGCATATTACACATTCTCAACTAGGTAATTGGGGATAATGTGCCTCCATATATTTTAAAGATAAATAATTGATGCGTTGACCTTTGAGTCAAATGCGGTAATGTGAATGATATTTAGCTTCTTCAACTCACCGATAAATTGATGACTAGTTTCAACTTTATACGTAACTAATACAAATAAGGATTTGATGCTAATTAGTGAATAATCTTTGGATGTCCAGGAGAAACAGGAACAATAACATGGTTTAGAAATCCCTATGACAAAGGAATTTGGCAGAATTTGAAGGAGTTCATTGAAGCCAAAGGATAAGGTCATTAGCTTTATAAATGAAAATTACCGTATTATATGTTTCTGTTTTTTCACTAAGGAAATTTATCTGCATTTGTTTTGTAATTAGTTTTTTTGAAGGGTAGATTAAATAACTAGACGGTGACAGAGTTTAGTTAACTTGTTTGTAAATGGATTTGTACAATAATTTTGTTATGAGAAAACATATTACAAGTCATATCTTCCTTTTTAGTGATGTAATTGTTTAAAAAAATTATGTTCTGTAATAATGATGTTCTATAAAATTCTTCTGGCTTTAACTATTATTTTTTTGAATGGCAATTTCTTTTAATTTCTGTCGTATGTGAGAATTGAACCTAAGACCCCTATCTCCCAAACGTAGGTAAGGTGTTTGAAGGCTTTGTCTTTGCCAATGACCACCGCCCATTGTGTTGAAAAATTTCATAACAGTGGAACAACGTTAAACCCGTTTAGGCCTGCTGGACTTATTATACGTGTTTCTTATATAAACTAGAATTACATGTACCGAAGACTGAAGATCAGATCGTAATGAACCGGATCCAGGAAACTTTGGACAAGGTTCCTTTTGATAGATTCTCACTAATTGTTTTTCCAAATCATACAAGATTTTTACTAACCTTTTCTATTCCAATTCCAAACACCCCTGGATCCGCCCCTGGTTATAGGCTAGTTTCCGTCTTGAACCGGTGACAAACACATGTTTGTTAGGATCCATTATCGATCTGCCCCCTTCCATTTGCATGTGTTTTACTAATCCATAATATTCAAGGCTGTTCAGTAAACTATAAAATTTCAAGTGAATACCTTTAATGTTTTCTAAAATGTTACTAAATATTTGTAACGTAATTATCAATAAAATTAGTGGGACCACCGGACCAAGGTCCGGTCATATCTAGCATGTGGTCAATGTTTCCCCGGCAAGATTTCACGGGTGATATGACTTATGAATCAAACACCACATCAAACAAACATTCACAAAGGTTCATTGCACTTTTGGATGCTCCTGTAAAAGCTTCATCAACTACCATTATTTACAAAGTCAACTTGGGTCAACTTCAATTCCAAAGTGTAATAAATTTTGTCTTCCATCCAATCATACATCATCTATATATATTAACCAAATCACAAGCATATTAAAAAAAGAAAAAAGAATAATATAAACTTTGATCATCTAAATGAAGTTTAAACACTCACATCTACACATCAAACATGGTTATGAATAAGAAATATGTGGCAGGTTCACAAAAAGAACCGAACATATTAAGTCTCAAAAACATGGAGTTCTCAATCTTCTACCCTCTTTTCGTCCATTGGAATCCGAACCTGACCCAGGGCTTGATTGGACTGGTGGTGCAATTCGTCCATCCACAAACAATGAATTCGGTATCTCTCCAAAAGGTTGATCAGGAAGGGCGAGCTCATGAGGTCCAACAACCATTAGACCATGTTGATCTGTGCCCTTGAGCGGCTCTTCTTTCTACTTCAAGAAACCGTCCAAGAGGAACAATGTTATTTCTAGCGATATCAACATCGATGTTATCTCTTGGGCACAGACAAAACTTGAGACACCAAGTTTTTGATTTGGGGTTTGATCTTCCGTTGCGTCCCAAAGTTATGGTTTCGGAAACGACTCTTCTTCTACTTCCTAAAGATCTTCTAGAAAGTTCTACAATGCTTGAAACACCCAAGAGGTTTCCTAGTGTGATGCTCTTGTCATGAAAGAATGACCCTGTGGACTTCATAACCAACAACAATATTCTTAATGTTAAAGCTCACATTATCCAAAATGATTACAAGTAAAAACCCTAAAACATATAATTGTACTTTTATAAGATGACATGTGGAAGACACATGCTTCTTACAGGGTCAAATTTGTCATTTTAAGTTGCACATAGATTCACTTGTTTCAAGGTAGAAAAATGTTTGATCATCTACTCCTTATATGTCTTTATGTATGTCTCAAACCAAAACAAGCCTGGGCTGAATAAGACACAACTAGAAATGCTCAGAGATGAAATGATTTGAAGTGATAATTTGTACACTATGCATCCAATATATTGTATTTAATTTAAATCTAGAGAATCTCTACTCTTCAAAGTGTTTGCTTAACCCAACAAAAAGTAAAAGCTGTTAGATTATGCTAGTAATTCTAAAGAACTTTTGTGACTTAAAGATTCTCATCTCTTATTCTTTTATTGCACCTTAAGATTTCATACATACATACATGAAAAAAAGAATTCTCTATTACGCAGATTATCACTGACGGAAAGATTCTATGGGTAGACGAAATCAAGTAAAAATGCAAAGAAAAATGTAAACTAAAAAGGGTCATCGGTAAGCTGTCGCTGAATACCGGTAGATTACCAACGTATACCCTAACTCGGGGAATACCAACAATGACTGAAGGATTACAACGACCCTTTTTGTTTAGCTTTTTCTTTATTTATGTTTTTTTTCTCTATTTTACTGGATTTCGTAATCAAAGAAAGACAGTTGGATGATAGTCTGTTGGTGATTCTCATTTGTGTAGTAGTGGTGCCTTAACTACAAAACTTGTTTTGTATAACGTATGCTTTTAAGTTTTAACTTTAAACACGAGACGTTGCAATCCTTTATTCTTTTTCTTTACAAAAATGTTTATACAATTGTGTATCATGAAAATGGGGCAACTCAAAAGGTGTAGGTATATAGTTAAGAAAACCATGTGTACATATCAACATGATGAAACGTATCACTAACTCCTAGCAGTTAAATTATTGGTACCGAAAATCACTATCACATATATATAGATTATTTGAGCAAGTTCAACCACATTATCATAGGAGCCTCGATCGGTTTCATAAAATGAAAGAAAAGAAAGTGATGAACAACATTAAATCCAAACCTGTGTATCTAGATCCAAAGAAGAAACCGAGGTTAAAGTAGGGAGCCACTAAGCAAAGTGTTGCATGAGATTGATCCTGAATAATCATAGTTTCTTGCTCTTGCATTCAAAGGTTGTAGTCCCAAAGGCCATCCACCATCTTCCTGCATTCAACTCAAATGAATGAACAAAAACACCAAGATAAAACCCTAAATGAGCATGCATGATCACCCCCAATTAGCGGTTAGTGCGTCATAGGAGATAATAATACCTGTTGAGCCATGTAGAAACTGCAAAAATGGAGTTGACTATTGAAAATATGTTAACTAGTCTCAGTTTAATCAAAAAGAAATTAAACTGTCATATCATATGAGTTAGAAGTGTTCTTTATCATTATGTGTTAGGGATGAGCAAATGGGTGTTACATGGGATCAAAGAGTAAAGAGAAAGAGGCATGATGGGGTCAAAAAGGAGTGGAGTGGAAATGAGAGCGGTCTTATTTTATATCATTGCAGACACCCTTTCTCATTTTTGTCTTGCTTTATTCTCCTATGGTCTATTTTAATTACTAGGGAAAAGAAGAGACAGAATAAGTATGTCACCTGCTCAACTTTCTCTTGTTTAACAGAAAAAAAAAGATAATATAGGCCTAAAACAAATAATATATATATACGAGAGAGAAAGTATATTGTACAAAATGGCTTAACGTACATTACGTATGACATGTGAATTCGCACCCTACAGTGAAAAATCGCATGGTATATATGCATGTATGAAATCGCATGGCTGTTGCAATTTCGCATAGTTTGGGGTTGAATTTGATGAATTCGCATGGAGGAGAGTGAATTCGCATGGGATAGGGCGGCTGTCATTGTCGCTTACATTTTGTACGATAAGCTATTTTGTACAATAATCTACCCCTATATATATGTGCAAATGTTTCTGTTTTGATTATATATATAGGGTTTGCTAGCTAACACAGCTTCAACTGATAACATTATCTTTACCTTTTTATGGATATAGGATGAATATATGTAACAGTATTAAAAAGCTACTATTTAATGAATTTTTATTAAGGTTTTTGATGTAACATTTATTATATGTAGCTTGCAAATGTTTAAACTCTTTAATACATTAGATGTTGAAACTTCCAAAGTTTAGGTAAGATGTCGGTACATCAAATTAGGTTTGATATAATAGTTGGAACCAAAATATTGTATGGTGGGTAGGTGCTTCTCATGAGTTTGGTTCAAGTGAATGTGATATCTTAATATATTGTGCATGAACTATGAGGGTTTTTTTTAAGTATATACATTATTGCTTTAGTTGGTATAGGTTAGGGTAAAATAAAACTTATACGAGTTGTAAAAACTTAGAGAACTTGGCTACGAAGGTTTTCAAAAAAAAAATTTTTTACCAAAAATCCTAAAAAAATCAACTTTTCCAAAAAAATTAAAAAAAACTTTTTTTTTTTTATTTATGACAGCTGTAAACACTGTAAAAAGTAATGTCATGCTTATGTCATCACCATTTTACAACTATTTTAAGGGGTGAAAAACACCACTTCGAAATTTTTTTACGGCAGTGTTTTCTAACATTTTAATCTAGTGGTATGAAAAAAATGGGGGCAAAACTCGCACGAGAAGATTGAGTTCTCTAAGTTCTCACAACTCGGTGGGTTTTCCCTTGATCTTGATCCTAGTTGGTATAATATATATATTTTATACTTAGAGAAATTAAATACTTTATCTTTTTAACTAAAACTTTTAGAATCTTTCTAATTAACATTTAGGGGAAAAAAAGTTAGGTGTATACATGTAGAAACTTAACATCTTAGTCTACTGATAAAAAAATTCTAAAAAAGAATTTGGAGAATATATTAGTATGTATACACACACACTTGAAAAGGGATTACTTGAATGGCATTCTGATGATATAGAAGGAAATGTGAAGGATCCAATAAAGGAAGAAAAGAAAAGACACTTTGCTTAGGTGTATGCTCATTCATGGTTATGTGAAAGGATTATTAGTGTTCATCAAGTAACATTTATCTTAGAATATTAATAATAAGATCACTGATCAGGTGGATTTGTTGATGCATTATACATGAAGATGCTCTTTATATCATGATTATATTAATTAAAAAAGTGCTACCGATGCTTTATAAAGTCTTAAGTATCCTATTGTTACACCTAGATCTCTTAATTATACCAAATTAAGCTATATCAACATGTTATTAAATCTTAACTAAATACCAGTCTAATTAAACATGGTATGTTAGGCTATGGGGTATGAGGCGGGGTTTGGGCGTGGGTTGGAGGGCAACGCCCAAGTCACCACCCGGAGTGGCTTGGGTTTTGGCGTGGCCCGTTGGGTGGGGGTTTAGCACCCGGCGTTGGGCGGGTCTACGAAGCTGATGTGGCGGTTGGTGATTGGTGGGTCAAACTAGCCGTTTGGGCTAGCCGTTGGGGTTTTTTTTTAAAAAACTTCTTTTTTTCCATATAAATACCCCTCATAATCTAATTTTTCACAAAAAATATCAAACACAAAAAAAACAATGAGTTCTTCAAATTCAAGCGATTCTTCATCATCGTCTGATGATGGTGCGGAAATATTTCTACAAACGATCGTGACAGTTGTGAAAGCTATCGTGGAAGACGACAGGCGGAGACTTCGCAACCAAAGCGTAGGAGATATACCCCTCGTGAACGTCAAACGGCTAACGATTTGTTGGTAAGTGACTATTTTTCACTCGAACCTAAGTATGATGAAAAATGTTTAAGCGTGTTTTCGTATGAGTAAACGCTTATTTTTAAGGATATCTAAGGATCTCGAGGAGAAGTATGATTTTTTTCAAACAAAGACCGGATGTAACCGGCCAATTAGGATTCAGTACGTGGCAAAAGGTCACGGCCGCGACTTAGACAGTTAGCGTACGGCACCAGCTCTGACATTATGGACGGCTATTTAAAAATGTCGGCACTTGTGGCTAGAGAAAGTCTACACAACTTTTGTTCGTGTATTATAGAAATTTATGAGGAAAAATATTTGAGAAAGCCGTCGTTCAGCGATGTACAACAATATTAGAACACCACGCCGATTACCATGGCCTACCTGGATGCTAGGTAGTTTAGATTGTATGAAATGGCCTTGGGAACTTTGTCCAGTCACATGGAAAGGCGCTCACACAAGTGGATATCATGGAATGCCAGCCATCATGCTTGAAGCGGTTGCGTCCCAAGATATTTGGATATGGCATGCATTCTTTGGTATGCAGGTTCACATAACGATATTACTATCATAAACCACTCCCCCTTTTGAATGATGGGTCAATGGTATAGGACCCAAAGGAAGTTTCTTTGTGAATAAAGTTGAGTACGTGCATGGGTACTACCTAGTTGATGGGATTTACCCAGAGTGGGGGGTTTTCGTTAAATCGTTCTCACAACACGGTACCCTCGATCCAAAGAGATTAAAGTTCAACAGGGTCCAAATGGTGCACGTAAAGACGTCGAGCGAGCGTTCGGTGTTTTAAAGAAGAGGTGGCGAATTTTGGCAATGCCTTGTCGACTATGGGACAAGGATCAGATTGGAAACGTTATGTACGCTTGCATCATTATTCACAACATGATTTTGAGGATGAAGGTAGGGCGGTCGTTACCTACTATGAAGACGATGTAAGTCAAGTATAGAGCGTAACAGTTACAGACGAGGACAAATCAGTGAACGAATTTATTATCAAGTCGCGGGATATACATCACAACCTTCGTTCTGATTTGGTTGAGCACGTTTCAACGATTCCTGGGTTCGACTCCGATAAGATGATGATTCAAACGAAGAGTGAATGTTTTCATTTTGATGTATGTTTTTTTTGTAATTATTTTTAATTAAAAAGGTTTGTGTGTATATATATATTAAAAAAAGGGCTGATGTGGCTTGGCCACGCCACCCCAGCCACGCCACCACATACCCATTCAATGTGGGTTTGGGTCTTGGGTCCACCGTTTGCCACTTATCAACCCATGCCCCCAACCCAAGCCTCACCATAACCCACGTTCTTAACACTTTTTAAAACGTTATTAAAATATTGATTTTATAATGCAAGTGTGAATAAAAGTTGAGTGGCCAAGGTCCGATTGGTCAATGTTACCCCGGCAAGATTTCACAGGTGACAGGAATTAGGAATCAAACACCACATCAAACAAACACTTACCAAGGTTCCTAAAACTTTTGGATGCTACCGTAGAAGCTTCATCAACCACAAACTCTTAACTTTGGTCAACTTCGTAAGAGTCATATAATATTATATCATATGTATAATATCTTTTACGAGGCTTTTTTTAAGTTTTTGAGCATGCTGATTTTTAGAATGAAGCAGCTTTGCCTTTTGTATATGTGACTCCTAGACCAAAATAATATGCATTAGCATAAAACGATTAAAAGGATACGTACTTGCTAAAAATATAACATTTTCACCTTTTTGAACCATAACATTTTAACGAAGGAATAATGGATTTTAATAATTAAAACTATTAGCTGTTGGCCGGCAACAGTCCCAATTTTAAAATAACTAGTGGTGGTCCCAACTTTTCACATAGTGTAAACTAATGGACCTTTACTAATAGAACCTTAATTTCTTTTTATCTCATTTTCCTTTTCGCTTTAGTAAAAGTCCATTAGTTTAGAATATATTAAAAGGTGGGACCACCACTGGTTATTTAACGAATAGTCATTTTTTTTAATTTCATAATCAAACATTATATAATATATATATATATATATATATATATATATATATATGGTAAGGTATTGTAAAAAAGACCAAAAGTGTGAGAAAGGTAAGAAAGAATCTCAGCCATTAGATCTAAATTAATTGAAAAGGGTAATCAAGTAATTTTATCATTGATTTAATTAATTCAAAAACTTCCATAAACCGCCACCCTAATTTATAGGAATACCGAATAGCACTACAAACACCATTCAACACGTATATAACACCATTCAATAAGTATATAACACCCTTCAATAAATATATAACACCATTCAATAAGTATATAACACCATTTTAAAGATCTCTATAAAAAACACTACGAATAACACTACAACAACCATTCAGCGCATATATAACAACATTCAATAATTATATAACACCATTCAATAATTATAAACACATTCAACACATATATAACACCATTCAATAATTATATAACACCATGAACTGAAACAAAAAACCATTAACTGAAACATTCGATTGAACGTAAATTTTTTTTCTGTATATAAGTATAGGAATATGGTACTCATATTAAAGATTAGAAAACACTCGTTATTATGGTGTAATTTTTAAAAAAAAATGAGTTACGTGTAAAAAGTTATTGGCGTTTAAAAAATAAAAGGGGAACTTGCATGTGGATTGCATGTGACTTTCTAAAATTAAAAATGTTAATTTTACCTTTATACCCTTAATCTAGAAATATTTTAATTGTTATACTATTTACAAGATTGTCATCAAGATCTCAACCATTAGATTAAAGATCTAATAGTTTAGATTCTTTCTTACACTTCTCACACTTTGGGCCTTTTTTACAGGATCCTCTACCTATATATATATATATATATATAGGGCTAGGTTCATTTGTGAACACCCCTTGATAGTGAACTGTGTGAACTAATCCTAGCTCTTGATTATCAATACACAAGTGTAAATCAACGGCCAAGATTTTATGATAAAAATACACCAGTGTATTTTATCATTTGATGATGTAAATCAATGGCCAGAATTTATTCACACAGTTCACAATACTCAAATATTATGGATCCACAGGGTAGTGCTTCACAAACATAGAAGATGTTGTAATGGAAGATGATTATGATTCGATTGAAGGAGTTCGAAATCCGAATTCAAATAACGTCAAAACAGGGGATCCTTACAACAAGATTTAAATTAAGGGAGTCAACGTTTTTATAGACAATTGTATTAAACGAGATTATGATGTACATCGTAGATTCTACTTCTTTTAATAGTATTGAATGAGATTCATAATAATAATGCGACGTTGGTTTTTATCTTTTGTACAAAATGTGTAATAATCTTTAACATGCGTTATAACGGATGATTTAGAACATGTTTTTTCTGTTTCAATGTATACAAAAAACAACATGCGTAAGTACTTCCCAAACATGCTAATGATCAAGTAGAAAAATAAAGTACGTTATTACTGTTAAATCATGAATTTAGCATGCGTGATTTATATTATGTTAACATGTGTAGAGGAGAGAGTGTATGTTCCAGAGGTAGAAGCCTTATGTATACCTGTTGAAGGCATGCATTTTAGTTCAATGGAACAAACATATGTTTTTTTACCAAACATATGCCAAGAAGTCTGGTTTTCTGTCTGAAAGGTGGCGAACAAGTTAGTGGTAGTATTATAAAGGCAAAGTATTTTGTATGCTCAAAGGAGGGTCATAAGCCACACATTATAGACAATTCATATTCAAAGAAAAAAAGGAATATAAAAGCAGGAAGAGACCTTCTATTCAAATGGAATGTAAAGCACAAATGTTCCTTCGTTCAATGGATGACATATCATACACAATTAAAAAGTTTTTTGAAGGGCATTTTTTGAAGGGCATAATCATCTGCTTGTTTATCCCGAAGATGTTCATTTATTACCTGCATATAGGAATTTGTCGAAAGTTCAAAAAGAAGTTATTTGGGCATTGGGAACTCTAAATCTTGGCCCCGTTAAATCTTTCCATATAATAAGGAAAAGATATGGTGGTTTTGAAGCTGTTGGTGCTACGATTGATGATTGCAAAAATTTCAGAAGTAGAATAAGTAGCTACATAGGAAAGTATGACGCAAACATGATTATTAATAGGTTGACTGGCAATAAAAAAATATTTGGTTGACTATCCGTTCGAACATTCAATTGATGAAACCATCGGTTGACTGGCTTGTTCTGGGCTAATGGTCTTTGCAAACGGAATTACATGGAGTTTGGAGATATTATATCTTTTGATGCAACATTCAAAACTAACAAGTAAGCCTTTCTGTTTATGCGTCATTTGTATTTTATTTAAATTTTAGTTTTATATATGTATATATTAAGTAGGTACAAGATGGTTTTTGTACCTTTTACCGGCATCGACAATCATTCTCAAAATGTAACTTTCAGAGTTTAGTTGGTATCATCTGAATCCATCTAATCATATAGGTGGCTTCTACAATCTTTCTTGAATTTGTTTGGAAGCTAGCCCAAAGTTGTGGTCACTGATCAGGATCCGACAATGAAATAAGCGACCGAGAGTGTTTTTGATAAAGGCAGACATAGATTGTGCATGTGACACATTATGAAAAAAGTTTCGGATAAGGTTAGAACAATAGTAGACAATAACATGCGTTAATATTAATAGTACATGCGTGATTTCATACATTCTTTCTCACATGAGTAACTAATGTTTCAACGTGCGTTATTTATTAAGTATTTTACATATTTTGTTACAGTTTGATCATGAATTGTGCAACAATGAGTAATTTAAAAGAAGGATGTGTGTTACAGTCTGGACAGAGTCAGTTGAGCTAGAAACATTGGAAAGAGAATGGAAACTTGTAATGATTGATTTTTGTCTTACTGAAAACAAATGGATAGATGATATGTTTGGGATGAGATCTATGTGGGTACCTGCGTTTTATCGTCATGAGCCCATGTCTGGACTCATAGGTCACACATCTAGATCGGAGAGTGAGAACCACTTTTTTTGTCAAGTGGCTAATTCACAACTTACTCTTGTTGAATTATTAAATCATTTCAATGGTGCAATGGATGTTCAAAGGTTCAATCGCCGAAAGAATGACCATGTTTCTAGACATACGATTCCAGACCAATGGACTAAATGTACTTTGGAAGAGGATGCTTCTAAAATATGCACCATGTCTATTGATCAACAACTAGAGATATATGCAACATTGGACGATTGTTTTCCAATGGAGACTAAAGTTGATGGATAGTATCTTAGGATATCGATGAAGGATTTTAAAGCTTATGGAGATGGCTTGCTAGAGGTAACAAACATGCATGATTACATATTTAATATTATACATAACATGCGTGATTATACTTTTTGTGTTTTTTGACATGTGGTATTCAAGAAAGGTGAAGATGTAATTGGATCATGTAGTTGCCGGAGGTTCGAACAATACGGTATGCTATGTCAGCACATCTTTTATGCATTAAATATGTTCAAAGTCAAGCAAATCCCTAACAAGTATATCATGAAGCGATGGACAAAATATGTTGTCCCAGATGAACTAAATGACAGTTTTGATATAAAAGTGGATGCTAACGACGAGCATCAAAAGGCTAAACAGATCGCTTGTGAGATAATGTTTATCTTATTACAAACATTGATCAGCTCATTTTAGTTAGGGACCAGATGAATGGAACAAAGGAAAACGTTGATGAGCTTCGGATAAAGAAGCCTGTTGATCCAAAGTTTGATATATATTCTAAGCTAATTGGTTATGAGCAACAATCAACTGATGCTCCTCCTACAGTTCGTGTCCCAACCCAACCGACATAAAAAATAAAGGTTGTGGTTCACACAAGAGGATTAAATCGAAGAAAGAATAAATGATAAGTTGGAAAGGGAAAAAAAACTAGAACATGTAGTGTTTGTAAGGTGAAAGGCCACGATATTCGTACATGTCAAGAACTAAAAGGCTTGACTGAAGGTGGGAAAGGGAAAAAAAAACACAAAAGAAATCAGTCTGGCCAGAAGACAGTGAGCCGAGCTCGATGACGATGACGAAAGCGACTCAGAACAATGGGAAGAAGTTGATGACAGTGAGATGGAGCTCGATGACGAGTGAATCCGGAGAATGGACATATTTTTGTTTTCCGTTTACACAAGTTATAATAGTTCAGCTAAACATATCCCACACCTTTCTCATAACGTGCACTTTTTATTTTATAACATGCGACATTAGGTCTGTTTTATATATTGTCACAATCTATGATCATACCAATTTCACAACTTATGTTCATAACGTGCGATTTTATGGAGTGTTAATGTGCGTCTCTTACCATAATCTACGAGATTACCACTTTTAATATCAAAATTATACTCTTATTTATTCATTAACACAATCTTGTTACAACGTCTGGTTTCACGGATGTTAACATGTGTGATTATCTTTCTTATTCATTAAGTAACACAATCATGTCAAAATATTAACTAAGCAGATTCAGTAATATTATAATATCATGACCCAAAATATACATTAACCAAGTTCTAAAGAGCAGTTATATGTTTCCCATCATACCCACAAAAAACAACTGCAACCATCATCAACATAACAATACCATCAACATTACAAGTCATTAAAAAACAAGAAAATACCATATCAAAATAACCATACCATCTACTTTGTTGAAAAGATCTTGTCAAGCTCCTTCTCATTGATCTTAATCTTCTCCTTCACTGAAACCACAGCTTCCTTCAGATTCGAATACACCAATTACTTTAGTAGAGTACTTTTATAATCACTCTCGAGTAATTGCACATAATTACTCTAGAGTAATTACACGGGAAAAATTATTTTTCTCTTATTTTTCACCTAAACAACATGCTTAAGTAGCATTCACTTTGATATTAAGACTCATATGTATATATATTTATAATCACATCATAGTATTTTATATTTAATATATATAGCAAATTGTAATCTGAAAACGGACAATATTCCTGACAAATCATCTAACAATTCATTTAAATATCTTGTATTTCTTAAAGTAATACTGATTTATCTAATTTATTATTTGACTGTACGCAACAAATTTTCTTTTGAACGGCCCACAAAAAACGTTTTTTTCATACTAGGTTTGGCCAATTGTACAAAGAAAATAACTACATGTACACCAAAACTAGCCGAAGCCATTGACAATTACATGGCCATATTAAAATTCCTTCACTCGTTCCAAGTTCACGCCACTACTTTGTTCCATGTTTTACCCACAGAAGGCGATTTTACCTCCTCTACGACCTTCGATGACCGGGTTCGCTTGGTTAAAGAGCACACCATTTTGCATCCGCCACACCACGACTTGAAAGATGGCATGTATTAACTTCTGTTTCCTGCTTGACTCCGAAACCACACCATGAAGCTCCCTAATATCTCGAAAACTAAAGGCTAATATGGGCGGAATTTTACACCATTGTGCAACCACCTGCCAAATTGTCTGGGCGAAGTGGCAAGACACAAAGATGTGCTCGCTAGACTTAGCATAATCCCCGCAAAAGGGACAAGTTGTATCCCTACATTAATATTTTTGGAAGCTAAGGCGACCTAGTAGGGAGTCGTTATTTAACCGCCCTCCACAGACAATTCCAACATTATTGGTAGCCAAGAGTTCCACGGAAGATGAGATCTATTCGCACAACTTGTTTTTTTCTTGACGCTAGCCACCGAGAATGCACCAGACGGATGTAAAACCCAAACCCAAGTATCTGAACCAGGTCTCGGAGTGAACCCGACCAGACTTGCTGAGAGATTCTGGACTTCTGCAGCCTCCACCGCGTTCAGCATGGGACTGGCTCAATGCTAGTGAAAAGTCATGCCAGCACCCCTCCCCCCAGGATACGCAGTCTGCGAGTATACAAAATTTATTCCCTTCATTTTTTTAACAATAAAGGATATGCCGAGTGTAGAGGACAATTTCCAAGCCACAAATCCAACCAAAAGGCAGTTCCACTCCCATCTCCAACATCATAGTGAATTGCCTCATGCATAAATTCTAAAATGACCAAGAGTATTATTAATGCTTACAAATTGTTTCCAAGGCTCGGCTACGGTAAATTTTGCTGGAATAGAAGACCACGATCTTGAGTTATAGTGAACCACCCAAATCACTCTCCTCCATAGGCTATTTTTTTCCGTTTAAAGCCTCCACCACCATTTTGCTAGCATATACAAATTCGCGTCTCGGAGTGATCCGAAGTCTAATCCTCCATATTCGACCGAAGTAACCACATTATCCCACGCTATCCAACTCATATGAGACATGTCTTCAGTGCCGCCCCAAAAGGATGCCCTTCTTATTTTCTCCAAATGCTCTATAAACCTCTCCGCCGATCCGGAAAATTCATTTGTGATAAAATCCAGTCTAGGAGCTTCCAATTCAATTAATCATACGCTTTGCTAATATTAACTTTAAATATCATACCCGATTTCCTCGCCGTTTTCATCCAAGCAATTGTTTCATTGAGAATGAGGGGACCGTCGGTAATGCTCTAACCCACCAAAATAAACTGATTGCTCCTCGAATATCAACCTCCCGATTACTCTTATAAGACGATTAACCAAGACCTTCGATATGGCTTTAATAACAACCCCAATCAAACTAATAGGCCGGAAATCCGATGGGTTAATCGGGTCCTTAATCTTCGGAATTAAGGCGATGAACAAGAATTATTTATCGAGCCATCCATCCATATAGAATCTTTTGAAGAGGCGCATGAAATCATTATACAAAACGTTCCAATTCCTTTAACAAATTTGAAATTGAACCCGCTCGGGCCCGGTCCCCAACACGATCCCAAATGGCTTCTTCTATTTCTAAAGGAGTAAATGGGGATTCTATGGCTACGGCTTCTTCAACAGTGAGAGTGGCCAAGTTTTGGAACACTATGGAAGGTCTATAGGCATTGGCTCCACAATTGATTAGAAAAAAAAGCCATAAAATCTTTCTTTTACCTCCACTGGATTACAATCCACACCCCATCAATCATGATGCCATTTATCCTATTATTACTAACTAACTAGCAGTGGTGGTTTTTAGAAAACCATGCATACCACGTTTTATTAAACTACGAATGACTATACATTTTTTAAGGTTTAATTAAAAATGGATTATAAAGAAAAGATGAAATACAATCGAGCACTGATGCTTTATACAAACGTGATGTTTATGTTCCACAAGTGTTATGTGATGTTTATGTTCAATAATAAGTTTATAAACAAAATAAACAACAAAAATTTAATTACATAGGTATTGGTATTGAAAATTTGGTTTTTTTATCATAGGAAAATAATGGAAAAACAATCTATGATATGTGATTTAACTATTTAAGATTAAGCTCAATATAGCACCAAGTAAACTAACGGTTAACCAAAAAGTGACACTTCATGTCTTATGACTCTATATGTTCATCAATATGAAAACAAAGATCCATAAAGTCAAAATGCTCTACGCCGAATGGGCACAGATATTCAGGCCTTCACAGGTCGACATTACCACCACAAAAAGAACAAATCTTTATAAAATGAGAAAGTCCATACCAGTTCTCATACATCTTATGTGCATGATTTTGCTCGCTTTTGTGCACTTCTTTCTATCCTTGCTATAATACTACACATACAACCCAATCATCACTGACATAAAAAATGATATTTTAATCCCACGATTCTTCTCAGAGCACGCAACACCCTCCTCACTTGAAAACAATATACACGAAAAGATCAAAAATTTGTTTTATTATTTGTTAAAATGGAGGTCTTAAATTGATGAGAATATTTTACCAAGTGCCATATCGTTGTCGATATCGCACTTGTTGTTATCGTGTTGGTTAAGGTCTATAGAAGAAATGGCTACGTATAACAAATGCACCAATGGATCACGAACATAAATCTTATTTCTTATGGCAACCATAATTACTAATTACAAAACCCCAATATAGTAACTTACAGAAGGTCTACTATCGGGTAATTACATAAGATGGACCCTTCATTACAAAAGAGAATCAAGTATTAGTTGGAAAAGAGTTTTTCTAGCAATAAATAGATTGCAAAGATGTATATAATCTCAGTTTTGTTCAATTATACCTGGATGTATAAATACCAAAAATATTCAATCTTTGCTGAAAAAAGGTTTAATGAATATAATCGAATCAGTTTCATTCGGATAGAATAATATTATGAAATAGAAGTTTTTATAACTAAGCAAATGATCTAAATCAGGTTAAGGACAAAAATTACATACCTGTTAGTCGAAGCCTTGGTCCAAATTGCGGGCTTGAAAGGCTTCTTGGGTTAAAAGTCGAAAAAAAGTATATATATTCATATTAAGTATACTTTCAGCCCAACATCCTAACTATCTGTTTGTTTAGCAGATTACCTGAGAGCTAACTTCCAGCTCAACATCCTCATGAGTGTTCATAAATGATGGTGTAGATATGTCCATTGCAGTTTCGCTCTAATTGGTCACACACAACGAAATTTGTTTCAAATATATAACTAATTAATAATGTGACAAAATAAACTTTAGGAATGATTACTAGATTGTCATTGTGCTGTTTAATCGCAATCTCATACTCTACTTTCTTTCTAGCTGCCTTTGCCACATAAGGAGCTTTCTAAAACTACAAGATACCTAATGCCTTAAAGATCACAATCACATTAACCAAAACAACATTACCTTGGAATAGTGAACGGTGCACTCGAACATAATCTATTTCCTGTCTCTTTGCCTTAACTGGCCGCCTTGCTGTAATCTCATCACCAAAAGAAAAATTAATCATATGAATCATATTAATCAAAAACAACATTACCTTGAAATAGTGAATGTAACGTCTCACCTTTTGAACATTATCATCTTCAAATCACAACCATAACATCATCAATAGCAATATAAAACCGTAAAGGATAAAAGAAGGAAAACTTAAATCATTATCACATATTGAAATAAGATTTAGGTGACACGTAACATCTATAGACAAACTGGTACCAAACAACAACCTTAAAAAAGAAATTCAGATGCAACATTTTCTAGTTTATCGACAATGGAACACTGTCTTGTATCTTTAAACTCCCAAAAATAAGTAAAAATAAACTGTGACAAGAAAGATTAATATGATTAAAAGTTAAAGTATTAAAAAGTAAAAATTACATATAAAAAAACTAATCAGACACTTAAACTCTAATAGTAAGAGTCAAGAAACTTTAACTTCAACTCCATCGAGCACTGAACTTCTCGATGTATGTCCTTGATCTTTATCATGAACTCCAGGTCTCTATCTCCACACTCTATATTACTCGCAACACACAGGTCACGAACGGAAGTCGTCGGCATCACCCTCAGGTCTCTTCGAAACCTTATCTCGTGTCAGCAGACCAAGTCGCAGTCCGTTAAAACACCTCTTCAACTCTTGAAGAGTAGACCTATCAACATAAACTTACTCTTCGATTTGTTTAATAAAGCGTTGCTTTAAATCGTCGATTGTGCAAAAGTCTATGATACCATTTTAATGTATTCATAAGAACTTATGCAAAACAATAACAATTGCTCTTCTATTTCACTGAATGAATCGGTGTATGATGAAAAAATCATTTCAATTGGCAAAGGTAATATATAGTGAAATATCTAACAGCCCAAATGTCAGATTTAAATGCAAGCATTAAATAAAAATTTATATTTAACAACCATGTACAGTTAATGATTTAAGAGGGAAAAACATGTACATTTAATATAAACATGTACATTTATATTCAAAAACCATGTGCATTTAATGCAAAACTTTTCAAAAATGAGTTTTCATGGGAAAACATGTAAAATTAAAAATCTAGAAACCCAAAGGATAAAATTTAAACTTTCAAAAACATGTATCATAATTAGGAATCATCTCTTCATTTAACATATCAGACATTGTAAACACTATAAAAGGCTCATGATTAGTTTAGTTGAAAACATCAACAATTCACTTTTAAAAAACTGTTCATCCAAAAACAAACTATCCAAAAACATTCACACTCTTTCTAAATGGCAAACAGAACCTTCTACCACTTGACAGATACTAACGCTGTTAAAATGAAATTTTCAAGATGGTCACTCCAAGAACAGAGAACAGATGAAGAACTCAACCAAAAAGTTGCTATCATGAGTGAAAATTATTACAAGCAAACCTAGAGTAGCATTGCACTGCTGGATGAAGTTGTTCATTCCACTTTATCAGAGTTCAAAGATAAAGCAGACAAGTTTATCACACAGCTGCTGAAACAGTATCAGAAGACTTGCAATATGCTAGTTAATCTTCAAATTAAACGAAAAAATGAAATTGCATGGAAGAAACGAGAGTCATAGATATCCTAGGAAGTGTTAATTCTAGCGTGTAGTGTTTAATATTTTTCAAAATCAGAGTTTTGTTATTCACCATTTAATATCGAATGAAGAAAATTCGGACTTTGTTTTTTGTAGAGTTACAATCTTTTTATCAGTGATCAATTGGCGAAATAACAACTTTACCCTTTAATTCCTAGCATAACTTATCGAATGAATAAAAACCCTTTTAATTATCAGTGATCAATAGCAAACAAAGTATGACATACGCAAATAACCTATTGATTTCAAACATTCCATCTATCAGATATCTCACATATCAAATTATGTAAATTCAGTTAAACACAAATAAATCTCTAAATTCAGTAAACACAAATCAGACTATATAAATTTAGTATTACACAAATCAAACTATAATAATTCAGCATGACACCTAACAAATTATATAAACTCACTACAATACATATCAAATTATACACAAATCAAATTATATAAATTCAATATAGCACAAATTACACTATATAAATTCAGCATAACACAAATCACACTATGTAAATTTAGTATAACAGAAACCAAATTATATAATTGTAGACACTTAAGAGCGGATTTCAGTCATAGTAGGCCTATAATTTTCCACTAATCTTTTAATAAAAACTGGATCAGAAATACAATGTTAGTGTTGTAGGCCTATAATTTGATGTCCTTCCAAGCAAACGTAAAATTAATAAAAATTATTATTTAAAGTTGAATACCCAGTTGTAGTTATTTTACTGTATAATTCCCATTACTTAAAGAAAAAAAGAATTGAAAGGAGTTACCTTTGACATCAGCCTTTATTTCCTTCTCCGTGGCTGGTCTTGTTCAATGTAACACCGCTTTAAAAAGCGACATCGTAATATAACTTCACGGCTAAAGTTTTAAACTTGTTTTTCCACTAACCTTTTAATAAAAAGTTTTCTGAAACAATTTTTCATATCATTGTACAATGTTAGTGTTTGTAGGCCTATAATTTCTTGTCCTTCCGAGCAAACCTAAGAAATAAGCAAAATAATCAAAATTTAGCAACCATTCCTAAATTCTTTAAAAGTATTTATTAAATTAAAAACAAATACAAAATCAGTTTCTTATCATCTAACTAACTTAAATCGAATCTAAGAATAGTTAATTTTATGCACCTGAAGTTGTATCAGCTAAAATAACCAAGAACCATGGTTTCATACATGTTGGTTGTCATGAGAAAGCAGAGTCAACCAGATCCATTGGATGCTTGATCACATTAAAAGATATTCAGGGTCAAACCTACTAAAGCATGCAAGCACACACTCACAGTTGCAAAATCCATTGGTTGCTTATCACATCATGAAAATCAAAACTTCAACAAAATGAATCAAATGACAATAAGAATGCAGAGCAACTCAAAGCTAACTCCTCATGGTCAACTTACAATGAATCTGTGATCATTACCCAGCCTAATGAAATCTGGAATACCAAACCAATAAGCTTCATATCAGAATCTTTACTTTTGGACATGAACAGGATGTTCTAGACTAGAGATTCAACAGAGAGACAATAAAGATTAAGAAAAACATGACTAATAATTATATCTTTAAACTTAAATTATTTGAAAAAAAAGCAATTTCTTAAAAAGAGCATGCATTTACAACCTCAGGCTTTAGGTTATGGTGCCCTACGCATTGAAAATGGCAAAAGGTAAGCTTTGTATCTGAACAATTATCAACTTTGCATCTGCTTTTGTATGTCTTCCACCTCTGTCTGCATTTGAAACAAAGTTTGACTAAAGTCAACTACATCAACTCATCACTCAACAAATGACACAAAGCACACTAAGCACAAAAACACTTAGCAAAAATCATAAAGTAAATTCACTTCTAAGTAAGCTTAAACAACAATACATGATCCGAGAAGTTATCGAGTAGGAGGCAGAGGAGCAGAATCAGTATCCCCTAAAGCATCACACTTCTCTGGATCATTCCGGTGACCTGGTACCGATTCCTCGGCTGAAACTGAGATCTCCGTATCCGCACTTGTTCCTTTCTGGACCTACATTTCACAGTTTTATATATTTATGTACTAATAATTAACCAAAATTAGCAACCAACACAGTGACCTAATCACAAATCAAACAATAATACAATAACATTATATAATATATAATATACAAAAGCATAAAGTATTAACAATATAATATTCACTAATCACTATGTGTTTATAAGAAATAGGTAAAGTTAAAAAAGTGTATAGATCATGAAATAACCGTCACATACAGGAGCGGCCGGAGATTGCTGGTGCCAAGACGCAATGTAGAGTTTCCGGCCACCGTCATCGGAGTGATTTAGGTCGGAGATAGAAGAAGTCGATGTGTTGATGTGAAGTCGGAGATAAGTCTGGCGTTGTCTCAACGACGGTCACCGGTCCGTGTCTAGAAACCCGAGCGGTGGTGATTTAGGTGTTTGTAGTGGTGGTGGTGTGGCTGGTTCTGCTCAGAGGCGTGAAAGAGAATGGATGTTCAACAAATAATGGAGAGAGAAGGGGTGGGAGAAAAAAGCAGATAAATGACGCGGTGGGAGAGGGAGCAGATATTTAGGTTTTAGTTTCAAATTAAAAAAGTGGGCAAGATTTAGGCGGTTTAGACTTTAATCCCACTTTCTCTATTTTAAAATTTTAAATTTCAAATTAAAATGGAACCAAAAATGATATTTATAGTGTAATAATGGAGTAAGCAAAGCTGAGTTGGCATAGCTCTTTGGTTGCCAAGTAAGTATTTCTTATGTCATGCTCATCTCTTCTTTTATAGATAGGGGAGACATTCGAATTAATAATAGTATGATAATAGGCAGAGTTTTCGTCACCTTCGAGCGCCCATCTTGCGCGGGATTTTTGCCTCATATCCAACTGTTTTTCAGTCCACTTCTAGCACTATCTGCTTAAACTGGCTCGTTGAAGCAGTTCCCCTCGACTGGCAGCCTTCCCTCAGCCAAATTATCCAACACATCGCGATTCTTTTTTTTTTCTTTCAAATTATCCAACACGGCGATAAGATTCTTTTTACACAACAATTAGTTTCATTATTTTTAACCAACAAATACTATATTTCTAAACATATAGATTAGTTCACCCAAAGTAAATCTATCCAATTTATTAATTGTTTTATCTAGTTACAAAATAAATTTAGAGTAAATTGAACAAAACATCCTTTATGTTCCTCAAACTTGCAGTTCCAGCCTAATGTTTAAAAGTTGCTAAAAACAACCTTTAAGTTTATTTTTGTTGCGGGTTCAATCCTTTACAGCTAACCACGTTATTTTCTTCAGTTAAGTCCCTCACATGCATAACATGTGAGGTATATTCGTCATTTTGGTTGATCATGTGAGGGAACTTAACTGAAGAAAATAACGTGGTTAGTTGTAAAGGATTGACCCGCAACAAAAATAAACTTAAAGGTTGTTTTTAGCAACTTTTAAACATTAAGGCTGGAACCTGCAAGTTTGAGGAAACATAAAGGATGTTTGTGCAATTTACTCATAAATTTATCAAATCAGTAAATGTGTAATCATTGGGCTATAATCAAAACAAATGGATTGTGGTTTAATGGGCTTGAGAGGAAAGTAGATAAGGTACGACCCAATCAGGGATTAAGCGAGGGCCAAGGCCCAAGGGGAAGGGCATAAACAATAATCTGTTTAATTTAAACCCTAGTCCAGGATAATATTGTATTATTTAGTGTAATATACAAGTTAGGTATCTTAAATTCTTCTTTTTAGGCGTCTTAAATTCTTCTTTCAAAGATACAAGTAGTTAAAAACTCAATTTCTTAATATTTGAAGTATTAAGGTATCAATATTATTTATGCTGGTTGTTTAACATAGATTTTTAGGTTACATGGTTGTGGTATCATAATTTTGTTTTTTCCTTAATCAAAGGATCAGTTACTTTTATATCATTTTATAAGTGATTTTCACTCAAATTTACAAATCCTTATTCAAGTAATATGTATTATCACCGATGAAACTTTGAGCCTGTTGGGTACATGATTTAAATTGACCAATTTGGGTTGGACCAAACCCATCAAAGCAATGGGTTATCTACACGGTCACAATGATAATATATTTATGGGCCAGATTTAAGAGATAATATATATTTGTGGGCCAGAGTTAAGAGATATTGGAAAAAAGAAAATTGTGCTAGTTTATATATAACATTTTATATCAACTTAAAAACACAGAGGTCTTCAGAATTTGGTCCTAATAAATAAAAAATCAAATAAAATTCAATTCGACTTAAAATCAATCAGATTGAAATTTTGGTTTACAATTTGTGTTTAACCCGAACCAAATTGAAACCATTTATATGTATATATTTATGTGTGCGTGTATATTATATTTTCTCTGATCATCCTCACCCTATTTTATAAAATCCTCACCCTATTTTATAAAATCTGAAGACTTATAAAGTGTAAACTCTATGAAATTTCCGTGTTTAATAGGAGTATCTTTGTAGTAGTTATTCACTTGACTCTTAAAAAAAACTAGTCTATGGGCATGTCCGACGGAGTCTTTAACATAATTAATATTAATGCCATGCAAGTATTTTGTTGTATTTTAAATGGAGATCATAAATTTGGTATGGCATACGATGACTATATGAACATAAAATTTATATGGCATGCTCATCAATATAAATAGATAAAAATGACATTCTAGGTGCCTATAAGTGAACTAGTGTATGTTCGGTTAGTTATATCGCAATCTTCTTATAACTTTTCTTCTAGTTAACGTTATCAGCAAACACAAAGACTCTAAACCCTGTTTAAGAGTAGTCTCCAAACCCTTTTAAGAGTAGTGTAAATAATAGAATGTTTTGTAACAACTTTAAGCCACAAAAATAATAACAAATTGTTAGGGTAACAACTAATTTATAATTTCTACACTAAGTCACTAAGGGGAAGGGTCATTTGCCCTTCCTATCATAACATCCACCAATCTTTACTCGTCACGTCACCAACGTCATCCACTACCTTAAACTATCTAATTTGATGACACCACTGTCCTACGGCCTACAATAGGGGTGTTCAAGATGATATTATCCGGTTTTCGAATATCCGAATTACCAACAGTGAATGTTTGTAAACGAATCCGTATCCGAAATTTCAGATACGGATTCGTATATTTAAACAGAATTTACGAAAAAAATATGTTTTGTACATAGATTAAAACTAAACTTGTATTCGATTTTCAAAATTTTAAAATTGAAAGCAAAAACAAAAAATTAATCCTCATCCGAGTCTAGTTAATTACTATTTTTTACTATATTTCAAACTAACATAGTGCTCTTATAATATATATTAACAATTTTTTTTGTTTTCGGATATCGGATAATCCGATTATCCGAAATTTATAGAAATCCATATCCGAATCCGAAAATTCGGATTATCCGGTTTTTGGATATCCGAAATTTCAGATTTAGCTTCGGGATCCCGATTTTTTTGAACACCCTTTTTAAATAGAAATATAAATATATCACTTTAAGTTAAAATATATAAAACAATAAATATAATAAAAGTTACATATTAAAGATATAAATGCGACACGCATAAATTACAAATAACAAAAAAAAACCCAAAACCATATATAAACTATTAACGAGTCCAGATCTTCAAGGTAGTGTAGATCTAGAGATACAATGTGTTCCACATAATCATTCAGAAACTGGAAATGCATGTCTTCATTTTGCAACTCCACGAGGACATTTCGTTAAAAATTGGCTCAACAAGGGGATCTCTTATGTGGACCGGTGATATTGCATTTATGTCGTCATTCAAGATCATGTTGTGTAATATCAAGCACGCATAGACAACGCTCACATTCTTATCTACATCCATAGCCCGCATACCTCATTTCCTCTTTAGTACACCAAACGACCGCTCCACATCCTTTCTTGCCACCTCTTGCGCCTTCTTAAATTTCTTTTCCTTTGGATATGTCGGATAGCGAAACGCTTTCCAACGTTGGCCAAGTATGGTAGATCTCATCGGTAAGATAGTATCCCCGTTTGTATATGTGTCAGTTTAATTAAAACGAACAATTCAGCGTTGTCCATTTCATTGGGAGAAAAATTGGAGATCGTTGGAGAACATTGATGTCGTTTAGTTATTGCGGCGGACAAAACAAAAGGACATGCCAAAACTGTCACACTCCAACCAATGACGGAAACATCGGGATGAGACGAAAATGAGATTGCAAGAGACTTCATAACACAAATTGTGACAAATATTTAATAATTACTTTTTACGTTGCTTGAACTAGGAACACCACAAGTTTAAAATGAATAATTTACAATAAGTATTCAAATAATTAAATTTCATTTCATACAATGATTTTTGTACAAGTATTGGAATCGAGATACAACAGGATTAAAAATTAATTACAATACACCGAACATTAAAATTTAAATGCGTTTCTAGGCAATCCTGCTAGATTCATCTATCACAATCCTGCAACATGTAATAAAAGCATGGATTAGTACAAAAGCACTAGCGAGCATACAAGTTTGAATATAAGTATATGTATAAAAGTTTGTCTCAAATCCACATGGCATTTTATATTCAAGTTGAAACGAGCATACATAAATAACTTACGCATAGTGAAGAAACCCTAGATCAACTAGATCGGAATCCAAGTAGATCTATGGAATGGGCTCTGCATAAAAGGGTTAACCCCCCGTTTGGTTTCACGATGGATGGTGAATAGAACAATATTCCGGCTGATCCTGCAAAACAGAACACCGTTAGCTCGCCACGGGGAGAAGGGGGTTCTCTCCGTGACCACCCTCCGGCGTGAGAATAAGTACAGGTAGTCGGAAGTAAGTATTGTAAGTGAGAGAGTAGTTGAGAGTGAATACATTTCCTTGAACTCCAAGTTACTTATTTATAGCCGATGTTTGGCGCCAAAAAGAAAGATTGTTAACTTTAACGGAATCTTTTGTTATTCCGTTAACGTTTGTTGGCAATTCGTTAGTGCACACGGATCGTGAGCTCATCAGCGGTTTAGGGAGGTGCCACGTGTCAACATGAGATCACTACATCTTATAAATGTGAGCATGCCATCACCGTGATCTTCCTCAGCCGTCCAGATGCTGCCATGTGGCAATTGGTTATAAGCGAAAAGATGCTTGCACGATTGGGTGTTAATGGCTTCTAGAAGGTTTCACAGCTGTTACCCATCTATTATTCGCCACGTGTACATTCTGTTACAACAGAAAAGATTCCCTTTGGTTCTGCACCAAGTCAAGGATTTTGCTAAGGAAAGTTTCTCAGGATTTACTGTTTCCTTGCGCGAGAAGCGCAAGTTAGTTAACTGATCTTCCTTCTTCTCCTTGCTGCTTAGCGCAACGTTTGGTGGATGCTTGCTTTGATATAAATATCTGCGCAAGGTTTGTGCATGGAGCATTATTAAATAAGAATGTTCAAGGTTAACTTTGAACCTTGCGCGAGCCCGCGCAAGGTAGTTAAATGAAGCATTATCAAACAAGAATGTTCAAAGTTAACTTTGAACCTTGCGCGAGCCCACGCAAGGTAGTTAAATGAAGCATTATCAAACGAGTGTTCAAGGTTAACTTTGAACCTTGCGCGAGACCGCGCAAAATGAAGCATTTATCCAAAGAGAGTGTTCAAGGTTAACTTTGAACCTTGCGCGAGCCCGCGCAAGGTAGTTAAATGAAGCATTTATCCAAAGAGAGTGTTCAAGGTTAACTTTGAACCTTGCGCGAGCCCGCGCAAGGTAGTTAAATGATGCTTTCCTCTCTTGGATATTTGGCGCAGAGTTCTAATAAATCTTATTTTGGCAAAGAAGTCTGCGCGCAGTTTTCTTAGAAGTTTTTAATGGGTATGGTTTCCTTGATTGGCGCAAGGTTTTTGGGACCATACCCCTTCAAGTCCCCAGTCCATTGATGCTCCTATGTAAGAATAAAAAGTAGGTTGAGCACTGGACTTAAGATAAATGTGTTGCGCTAGGTAAGGACTAGCTTTTTGTTGCTTTATGCATCTTGATGACGTGTCGTAAGTGAATTTTGAAAAAGTATTTGAATTTCAAATATACTTAGACACATGTCACTTATCTGGATGGTGTAGTTGGTGACGACGCACGTTCTTGAGTCGTGGTGGTACTGTTGACATGCTGTCAACAGTACATGTCTTACCGTATTTAATGCTTTTCGGCGACACTCGCGCGCGTGGGGCGGTTACTCTTCCCCACTTGCCCCTGCGGTTACTTGGGGATACGTGACGGTCGAAAAAGTCGCTGCAGTCAAATCGTGCATTAATTGCGGTTAGTATATAAAGGGATCAACGATCCATTTGCCTCCTCACCCAATTATAACTTGAGAGAAATTTGTGTTCAAAAATTCCGGCGACCTTCAAAGTTTTCTAAGTTTTCTTCAAAGTTCGAGTTATGGCCACCGGTGCAAGTTCTGCTGAGATGTCGTCGTCAAGTTTGCCACCGCTAAAGTGGTCGAAAAAAGATTTCGATAATCTTGCCACCAACTTTCTTTTCGCTCCGTCCTAGAAAGCGTTTTTTTCCGATGGCTAATGCCACGGCGGCTGATGCGCCGGCCGGCTACATTATATTATTTTACGATTATTTTGCCGAAGGGAACTTCCGGCTGCCGGTGACCCATTTCTTGCTGGAAATTCTTGGTTTTTACAAGATTCACATTTCTCAGTTGAGCCCGATGGGAATGGTGAGGATCCGGCATTTTGAGTTCGTTTGCCGATCGATGCAGATCGTGCCGTCGGTCGAGAAGTTTGGAGTTTTTTACCAGCTGCACTGCTCGTTGGGTTTTTATCGTTCCAACAGCGTGTGCAAGCCAAACGATTGCTGTTGGTGCCGCCGAAGTCCTACCACGACTGGAAGCAGAAGTTCTTCTTTATCAAGCCGGCGGTGATCCCGATGAAGATGACATTCCGGGCCGGTGATGAGATCGAGCTGGAGACCCTTCCCATACCTGCCGACGAGGTATGATATCAAGATATTAAAGATGTGCCCAATATTGTTTTGCCGGAGAGGGCCCTCATCGCTGCCGGGATGAGTATTTTCTGGAAGAAGGAACGCCGGGAAAAACGGTGTATACAGAAGATGGAACTGGTATATAACCCTTTAGCTTCCTAGCAATATGTACTGATGCAAAAAATGTTTGTTATGTAGCTGCGCCTCTCTACTTGGTCTTTTCCATGAGAGAGAAAGGAAAAATGGACGTCGTGCCTATTGCTGATGGTGAGGAAACTTGGTTCTCACAAATCTTGGGGAACTTTGAGTTGCCCAAGAAGGAGGATCTAGAGGCGCAACCATATTCGAAGACTGGTAAATAAGTCCATACAAAGCCTAAGTTGATATTGCAATATTACTCTTGAACATTTTTTCTAAGTAATATTGCAATATAACTAATGGCGCAACCTTTGCTCAATATGATTGATTATGTAGGTGATTTGCTAAACTTGGGCATAGGCCCTGATTCGAAGAAGAAGAAGAAACCAACTGCTGCTGCAGCTGCTGTGCCTCCCCCTTCCAACCCAGAGCAAAAAACCAAGCCATCAGCTGCTGTGAAAGTTGAGGGCAAAAATGGTACGCTTCCCGTATCTGACTCTTGGTGCAATTATGTGGTGCTGTCGGACTCACTGGAGGGTCTTGCGCCTGTAGGTTTGAAGAAACCTAAGCCAGAACCCGTTGACACCTCATCTCTTCCTGCTGCGAACCCAGATGATCCTTTGGAAGTACCTTCTAGCCCGGAAGAGGCGTTGAAGCGCACTTCTAAGAAGAGGAAGGAGGCGGAGACTAAAACTCCTGCGCCAACCAAAGTTGCACGCCCGTGCATTGGTAAGAAGGGCAATGTGGATGTCTTTGCAAAAAAGTTCTCACCTGGTACGTTTAGTTTGTTGCACATTTCTGCCATAAAAGTTGCGCAGAATCTTATACTTGGTATTTGTTAATATGTTTTGCAGAGAAAATGGTGAAGGTTGCGCCGGACACCTCATCTGCTATACCATCACCGCGCAGGCCTGAGAACGTTGAAGAGGGAGATGCGGGGCAAGAAACTCCTGTTCTTGATGTCGACCCCATCGTCCCGGAAAATATTGAGAAAGTGGCTCCAGAAGAAGAGCCCAAAAATTTTGATGCTGAGAATCATGCTGGCGAGCAGGTTAAAGATACGGCTACAGATGTTGGGGAACCATCAAAGTTGATATCCAAGGGAGCCGGACCTTCAACACAAAGCGAAGGCTTTGTGTTTGTTGAGGATTCGGAGGAGGAGTCGCCTATTCGCCCAGAGGAGACGCCTGGGGACTATTATTATCGGTCTTATTCTTAGAGGCGGGCCTCTACGATTCATCAGCCCGTGTGGAAAGTTAAGCACGGTGATGTTTTCACTGATTGGCACTCCTGCAGAGAGTGGTATAAGAGCATCTTCCCGCCGGCGGAAGTGAAGCGCTAGGAAGAAAAAGACCACGAGGCTACCTACTAGTCATATTTGCAAGAGTCTGCCCTTGCCTCTTCCACCATAAACAGGATTGTGCGCGAATGGCGTAGCATGAACAAAGAGTGGGATGAGGTTGAGCTTGAGAAGGCAAAGGCCAAACTTGAGAAAGAGAAGACGTTGAAAATGCTCGTCGATTTTGAGAAGGAAAAGGCCCAGTTTGAGGAAGAGAAGAAGACTGAAGAGTGGGTTGCGCTGTCGTGGAAGCACAAGTGTGAGGCATCTGCTGCGCAATATACGGACGAGCGCAAGCGTTTGTGGAGGCTTGTGATCGTGATAACAAAGAAAAAATTTCTCTGTGCAACAAAATTGAGAAACTCAAGAATGAGAAAGCTGATGCAGTTGCGGCATGGTCGTTTCACTTCACGAACATGGCGAGCCGTACAAACCGCCTTGGGTACACGATTAGATCTCAGTACCGCTTTTCATCCTCAAACTGATGGACAATCTGAACGCACCATCCAAACTCTTGAAGACATGCTTCGAGCATGTGTCATAGACTTCAAAGGGAATTGGGACGCTCATCTACCATTAGTTGAATTTTCGTACAACAATAGCTACCATTCAAGTATCGGCATGGCTCCTTTCGAAGCTTTATATGGTCGTAAGTGCCGATCTCCAGTATGTTGGCACGAAATTGGGGAATCACAAATCACCGGTCCAGAGTTAATTCAAGAAACAACCTACAAGGTCATTCAAATTCGAAACAATCTTCTAGCGGCTCAAAGTCGTCAAAAGAGTTATGCAGACAAACGACAAAAGCCCTTGGAGTTTGACATTGGGGATCAAGTACTTTTAAAAGTATCACCGTGGAAGAGAGTGATTCGTTTTGGCCAGAAGGGCAAGCTAGCACCATGCTACGTAGGACCTTTCAAGATACTCGAAAGAGTAGGTCCTGTAGCATACAAGCTTGACCTACCAGAAAAGCTCAACAGAATTCATCCCATATTCCACGTATCAAACTTGAAGAAGTGCCTCGCCGATGAAAACCTCCATGTTCCTCTAGAAGACATTCAGATCGATGAATCTATGCACTTCATTGAAAGACCAGTAGAAATCATGGACTTCGGAGAGAAGCGTTTAAGACGAAGTCGTATTCCAATTGTCAAGGTACGTTGAGGACCTGAGTTTACTTGGGAACGTGAAGACTCAATGCGCGAGAAATACCCGCATCTTTTTCCTGTTACCACTACTACTTAAAATTTCGGGACGAAATTTCTAAAAGTAGGGGATACTGTAACATCCGTCAAAAAACGGGTTTCCAAAACCCGCTTCGTTTATTAATCGAATATCCAGTTATAATTTTTCGTTGCATATTTATTGCTCAAATTAATTTTAAACGATACATAATTAATAACTATATTAGAATATAAAAACCATATTTTATAAATAATCGTAAATTGTGAGAAAAAATAAAATGGGGACGCCGGGTTTCGAACCCGAGTCGCCCACAAACTCAAACACACAACACACCGCTCCACCACACGCCTCCTTTGTGAAAATACTGAAACAAATAATACTTTAAATAAAACCCGAATTCAAAACCGGAGATCACCGCGCTCAGAACTCGCAATCACCGAAAAATCCGGCAATCCGCGAGTTTAGCCATTTTCCTTTTGACTAAAACACTAATAACCGATCGGTTATAACCGACATTTAACAGTCAATTGCGGTCGTAACCGCGGGAGAAACTTTGACCGCGAATCAAGACCAAAATTCGGACTCAATACATCCTCTTCTTCCCTATAAATACCCACCCAAACCTCTGGTAACCTTTTCGATCAAAATCGCACAATCTCTCGAAGCTTTAGCACGTCGCCGGAGATATTCTGCATTCGCCGGACTTTCACCGGAAAACCGAGACTTACTTCAAATCGGTAAAATTCTCGACTCTTTTGTTTGCAATCCATTATTAGGCAAGTATTAACATAAATCGTTCAACCAGAATCTGTCGCAGACAACGTTGCCGGGAATTCCTGCACTCTCCGGAAAATCACTGGAAATTCCGAAGTCTCACTATCAATCGGTACAATCATCTAAACCCCATGATATCCCTTGTTTAGTAACTTAATTGCACAACTCATTGATCAAAACTGTTAATTGATTCACTCAGTCGGAAGTCACCAATCAGAGCCGACGACTCTTGCCGAAAATCTGAGAAAAACATTCTGTTCGGTACATTTTACTCCGTAACCCTCTTTATCCATTTCATTCCAATCAATTATATGTTCGATGACCGATTTTAACAAGAACAGTCGGACATCACTGTTCTGTGTCTTTGTAAACGAAGAAGACGAAGTTGAATATGTGTATAAGTATAATTAAAAATGGATATTTGAACGGGTTAGACACACAGTCCAGCGGTGGACTGTGTGCACAAACAATGCACACGTCCCGGGTTCGAATCGCACACGTTACCGAATTTCAGAATTAAAACTAACATTTTTACAACTGAATCAGATCAGGTCACCGAATGTTAATAAGTATAATTTAATCCATAAATTAAACAGATATGACACACAGCCCAACTGGTTGGGCTGTGCGCACTCGAACCGAAGGACCCGAGTTCGACTCCGGGTCCCTGCAACCGGTTCGGCCATATAAATCGTTTTTAATAAAAACCTAAATAAATTAAAAGTTAATTAGTGTATAAATATAATTAAAACAGAGAATATTTCAGGTTAGACACGTAGCTCAGTTGGTAGAGCTGCGTGCACGTATACGAGAGGTCCCGAGTTCGAACCTCACTCAGCGCATATAATTAACACAATCCGACCGGTCAACGGTCAACGGTCAACAGTCAAAAAGTCAAATCTTTTTATTTTTATTTTATTAATTTATTTAATCAGAAAATCATTTAAAATACTTAAAAATAAGATTTTAAAGTTAGAAAACCTCCTTAAACTCACAAAAATAAATCTAAAAATCACATTAAGAGTATAAATTAAAAGTGCTAATTTACCGAATCATTTCGTTATTATTTTAGGTTAGTTTTCCTCGTCGATCAAATCCTAAAATTCGTGCGCATCCAACGTCATCAAAGAACGCACCCAATGTGAGTGAATCTCTACAAATTCCCCGTTTTAATCACATTTTGGGGTGTATCATGTGTCCTTTAATTCCTTATTATATTTAAACACTTGTGCATCCATCATATCCGTGATCAAATATGTATCCAATATGTATCAATTGTTGTGTGAATTATGTTTAGATTGAAGTTATCATTTTCAGTGCATGCATTTCATTAGGCCCATCAGCTCCCCGTGGGATACGAGTTGAGTATCAGGTGCCTCATTCGATCGGCTCCGTTTGATTGAGCCTTGATCTCACATACATCATCATTCATGTCACTCGATCGGCTCCGTTTGATTGAGCCTTGATCTCATATACATCATCATTCATGTCATTTACTCATCCAATGTGGTTTGTGTTTTTGTTATATATATATGTTTGCTCACATGTGATTATTGCACAAATTTTCAATATTAAATACAACAAGAAATTAATAACAATGTTTTCTCAAGGTTCACTAGCCAACTTTTGTTGACCCAAAATATCCCCCGTTTTACACATGATACAGGTGATCCAGTTGAGGCAAGAAACACATAGGAAGGCCTAGAAGAATAAATCAGTTTAAGCTTGGGATTGTTTTACTTAGTTTCATTTCCTTGTAATTGTATGGATTTGATTTGAATATTTAAGTTGTAATTTGAATTTAATAAATATGAAACATTTTAGTAAACATCATGAGCTTTGGTGATAACGCAATTATGCCCCGACTCTTATTCCGCTGCGGGTCGGGGTGTGACAGATTGGTATCAGAGCCATGACTATAGGGATATAGGATAGGTTATTAGACCCTTAGAGCCTATACTATAGTTGATTAAAATTTTAAATTGTTTATGCGTTACATACAAAATTCATGATGTTTATATGCTTTATGTTTATTGTTACATTCAATGTTATTCAAGCATGTTCATAAGTACATATTATTATACAATGCTCACCATAAATCATATCCTCATAACATATCATATCCATGAGAGCACACACCTCACAATTCCCATGATTTTTGCAACGATTTTTGTATTTTTCAAATCACATCAA
This sequence comes from Scalesia atractyloides, assembly GCA_947069175.1. Classification (NCBI taxonomy): domain Eukaryota; kingdom Viridiplantae; phylum Streptophyta; class Magnoliopsida; order Asterales; family Asteraceae; genus Scalesia; species Scalesia atractyloides. Next base: position 4,912,888 of record CAMTDV010000030.1, read on the forward strand.
AGTGAGTTCTCATGACGGGCATGTAGTAACTGGAAGGGTACGAGTACCGGTAGTCGGAACGTCCTGTCTAGGCTTGGCATTCGTATAAATCCAAAATAAAGGACCAGTTTGCCTACCTGGGGACTAACGATGAGAGTACGAAGGACCTATTAGGCCAAAGCATGCCATACCAAACGTCGTGTGAGCTAACCCCACTTTGAGCTGTCATTGTGTCTACACCTGGACACCCTCCTACCATACATCTCGCAATCATATTTCATAGTTTTCATTCGGGTGATGCGAGTGTTAAACCGCCAACACCAATGTGAATCCTACTAAGCCAATAGTCATGGGGGCCCACATGACTATACAGGCGATGGTATGGGGGACATTGGAGGCCCAAACATGAGCAAACCCAAGACATCCTATGGATGTAGTTGCATTATTGATAGTTATGTTATTTTTATTCTTTTAACGACACATGACACCTAAAAACTTCTTAAACTCACAATCTTCATATGTATGTTCCTGTAGATGTCGGCTAGGCAACTACGTGGAGGCAGAAAGTCAGGAAGATCCAATGAACGCTTGGCCACTCAGATTGCTAAACAAATGGCCGCGGTACTTCCTGACATCGTTCAAGTTCAACAAGCTCTCACCGCAAATCCTATCAACCCTCCCAATCAAGAAGACCAGAGCGTCGCCAACCCTCACTCCAAAAAGTGCTCCTACAAACACTTCAAATCTTGCGATCCCCCAAAGTATGAAGGGACCGAAGGTGTTACTATGCCCTCCTCCACTGGTTTGAAGAAATGGAGAACACCTTCCTCAATTGCGATTGTCCCGAGGATCGCAAGGTACGTTACGCAACAGGGAGACTGTTTGGAGTAGCCCTTACCTGGTGGAACATAGAAAAGGGTAAGCGAGGAGTCGAAGATGCCATGGCCTTATCATGGGAAGAGTTAAGGGAACTCATGACAAGGCACTTCTGTCCAAAGCGAAATCAAAAGGTTGGAAGATGAATTCCACTCGTTGAAACAAAAGGAAGGAGATCACACTTCCTACAACAAGAGATTTCTCGAACTGAACCAAATGATCCCTAATCTGTTCACCCCCGTGTACCGCTTGGTTGAACACTACATTCGAGGCCTCCCCTCGAAAATTCTTGACTCGGTTCTAAGCACTTCGCCTGCAACACTTGAAGCCGCAATGGAACTAGCTACCGAACTTACCGAGAATCGCATCCGAAACGGCAAATTTAAGGATGAGAAAAAGAAAGCCCCCATTGAGGCCCAAACTCCAAACCATTCCGTCTCCTCTTCGAAATTTGCTTGTAAGAGGAAACGAAACAGCAGAAATTTTGCCGTCACACAAACAAACCCTCCTATCACTATCACACCAATTACCCAAATTGCTCCCTCAGCTGCACCATTTAAAAAGCCATACACCGGCCCATACCCAAAATGCAACCGTTGTCAATACCATCACCTCCCCGAAACTCCTTGCCAACATTGCACCAGTTGTGGCCGTGCGGGTCACACTATTCAAACTTGTCGCACGCTACAACGAATGAACCGCAATCAACCCTCAACCCAAACCCACCATCAGATAGTGGGTCAAGCCCAACAACCTTTACTTCTACCACCTGCACAACATATAGCCCAATCCTACTACCAACCCAACTACCCCATGATGCAACCCATTCGAGCATGTTACAACTGTGGAGACCCGAACCACTTCAGGAACACATGTCCACGCTTGGTGAACATCATCCATGCCCAAGCTCAAGCAAATCCGGTAAACCAAGCTAACCAAGCTCCTCCACCTGCTAGAGGAAGAGCTTTCAACATCAATGCCAACCAAGCTAGGGCTGACAACAACGTGGTTAACGGTACGTTTCTCATCAATGGTAGTTATGCATCCATGCTATTCGATACTGGCGCGGATAAGAGTTTTGTGTCCTTAGAATTTGAACCTATCCTCAACCAAACTCGTGATAACCTCATGGAATCTCTAACAGTGGAAGTTGCTGACGGAAAGCCCGTTTCATTAAATTCTATTATACGAAATTGTACCCTCATTCTAAACGATCACGATTTTCCAGTTAACCTCATTCCTATGAAGTTGGGAAGTTTCGATATTATAATCGGTAGGACTGGCTCAGCCAGCATCACGCTGAAGTAGTATGCCACGAAAAGTTCATTCGCATTCCCCTTGCAGACGGTCAGACCCTACGTATCTTTGGAGAAACCCCTTCAAAAGGACTCAAATTAATGTCCTGCCTTCAAGCCCGAAAATATCTCCGCAAGAACTATGTCGCATTCCTAACTCACGTCGTCAAAAAGGGAAACAAGGAGAAGAAACTTGAAGATATACCGGTGGTAAAGGAATTCCCACAAGTCTTTCCCGACGACATCTCAGGACTCCCTCATGTGAGAGAAGCCGAGTTCCGCATCGATCTTGTACCTGGCGCTACACCAGTCGCAAAATCTCCTTATAGCTTAGCCCCATCCGAAATGCAAGAGCTGGCCAGTCAACTGCAAGAACTGACTGACAAAGGATTCATACGTCCTAGCTCCTCGCCTTGGGGTGCACCTGTTCTTTTTGTGAAGAAGAAAGATGGAATGTTTCGCATGTGTATCGACTACAGAGAACTCAACAAGTTAACGGTTACCCACTACCTCGCATCGATGACCTCCTAGACCAACTTCAAGGCGCCACCTGCTTTTCAAAAATCGACCTTCGTTCTGGTTATCATCAGCTCAGAGTACATGAAGAAGACGTCCCAAAGACCGCCTTCCGAACTCGTTATGGTCATTACGAATTCATGGTCATGCAATTCGGTTTAACCAACGCCCCAGCTGTCTTCATGGATCTAATGAATAGGGTATGCAAACCCTACCTCGATCGCTTTGTCATAGTCTTCATCGACGACATTCTCGTCTACTCCAAGTCTAAATCCGACCATGAACGACACCTTCGACTCATCCTTACACTCTTAAGGACTGAAAAGCTCTACGCTAAGTTCTCAAAATGCGAATTCTGGTTAAGAAAAGTACAATTCCTTGGACATGTCGTCAATGACAAGGGAATACATGTCGATCCTTCAAAAATCAAGGCAGTACAGGAATGGCAAGCGCCACGTAACCCTACTGAAGTAAGATCATTTCTAGGTTTGGCTGGTTACTATCGACGCTTCATTGCCAACTTTTCCCGTATTGCTGTACCACTCACGGCCTTGACTCATAAAGGAAAACCCTTCATATGGGTGTCACACCCCGACCCGCAGCGGAAAAGGTGATCGGGGCATGATTGGGTTATCATCAAAGCTCATGACATTTATTATAACGTTTCATATTCATTAATACAATTTAATGGGAAATTTACAATCATAATTACATCATGTCCTAAACATCATTCTAGACTTCATTGTTTTCTTCTAAGGCATTTCCTATGTTTTCCTTGCTTCATCCTGTTCACCTGTATCATGTGTAAAAATGGTTTTTGGATCAACAAAAAGTTGGCGAGTGAATCCTATGAAAAACATTTGAACAAGTTTATTTAATTGATTACAAAATAAAGTGCACAACCACACATGAGTAAAAATAGATGTAAACTTATTCACCAATCATTTAATATTAAATAATGCACACACGAACAATAGTGGATTTGTTTTGAGGCACGCGTTTCTCAACTCGTCTCCCACGAGGAACTGATGGGCCTAATGAATGAATTGCATATAACTTGACAATATGAAATACATAACTACAAACAATATATACAATCTAAGTTTAGATCACAATATGGTATGGCACAAGTTTAAATAAACGAGTTAATTTTAGTGACACATGACACACCTCAAAACGTGTAATTAAAAAGGGGAGTTGTAAGATTCACTCACATTGGGTGCGTTCGGTTGATTATGTTGAATGCGCACGAAGTTGGTTTTAACCACGAGTGAAACTAACCTAGATAATGGCATAATGGTTCGGTAAGTAAACGGATTTTATTAATCAATTTTAGTAGGATTGTTGGATGTATTTTTGTGAGTTTAAGGCTATTTTCTAACCTTAAAAATGTTATTTGTAAGTATTTTTAATTGATTTTTAAATAAAGTAAATAAATAAAAATAATAAAAAATGTTGACTTTTTGCGACCGTTGACCGTTGACCGTTGACTTGTTGACCGGTCAGACTGTGTAATTGTGTGCCCCGGGTGAGGCTCGAACCCGAGACCTCCCGTTCGCATGCACGCAGCTCTACCAACTGAGCTACGTGTCTAACCTGAAATATTTCTGTTTTTAATTATATTTATATACTAATTGAATTAAACCGAAAATCATTTATTTTTAAAAACGATTTTAATGCATCGAACCGGTGTTCTCCACAGGTCTCGAACCCGGGACCTGTGGTTTAGGTTAACACACAGTCCACCGCTGGACTGTGTGTCTAACTTGGTAAATACTCTGATTTTTATTATACTTATATACAAACTAAATAATTTCATTTCTGTTTTATATAAAAAGTTTGATAATTGCCCGAACCGGTGCGGTAGTCCGGACTCGAACTCGTGACGTGTGATTAAACGTTCACACAGTCCACCACTGGACTGTGTGTCTATCTTGGTTATTATTCCGGTTTTTATTAAACTTAACATCTATTGCAGTGAATCCGGTTCGGTTAAAAAAGAACATTTTTATTAAGGCGAGTGTGCGTGGGACAAGAATCGAACTCGGGACGTATGCGTGTTTATGTGCACACAGTCCACCGCTGGACTGTGTGTCTAACCCGAGATATATCTTGATTTTAATTATACTTATATAATACTGAACTTCGTCTTCTTCGTCAGACTTAACCAGAATCAGAGTCTAACTGGTTCATTGATTTTAATCAAGTTCTTTTAGGTGTTGCGCTTAATTACATGTGCGATTAATAAAAGAACGAGAGATTAATTGTAAGGTATACCGAACAGGGCTCCTCTGTTTCGCCGGCGAAACTCCGGTGACAGCAAGCTATTCCGGCGACGTGTGTCCTGCGGCAGAGGGTCTTCAACGAGCTTGAGATGAATGTGGGTGGCTTCGGTATGAGCTCTGGGGGTTCAGTAAGGCACAGAGGTGAAAGGTTCGGTTTTCCGGCGAGTTGCCGAAATTCTCCGGCGGAGGAAATTATGTCGGGAAAAAGTGTGATTGTGAGCGAAAAAGCTAGCAGAGGTTAGAGGGGGTATTTATAGGGCAGAACATCGACGTATTTAGTCCATTTTCCGTCTTGATTCGTCGCTCAATAAGTTTTCCGGCGGTTATGACTTGCGTCGCGGGTTCAGACGTCGGTTATAACCGATGTAGTAGTTAAGGCTTCGGTTAAAACTGAAGAAACCGTCCAATCTCTGCGAAATCGTCGGGATTTCCGACGACTGCGATTGGGCGCGTCGGTTTTGAATTCGGGACTTATAATATGTATTAATTGTTTCCATTAATTAACAAGAAACACAAGTGGCGCAGTGGGTGAGCGTGTGTGTGTTAAGTCATTGCTGAAACCGGTTGACTAACCCGGGTTCGAAACCCGACAGCAGTGATTTATTTTTATTTCATTATTTTTAATACTTTTTCAAATATAAATTATATATTCCAGTATACTTATTAATTATGTATCGTTTAAAAATAATTTGGGCATTAAATACGCAACGAAATTTTTAACTGATTGTTCGGTTAATAAACGGAGCGGGTTTGGTAAATCCGGTTTTTGACGGATGTTACAGTATCCCCTGCTTTTTAGAAATTTCGTCCCGAAATTTAAGTAGTGATATATTTGTCTAAAAATGATGGTGTTTAGTTTGACAGTTACATACTTAGAAAATGAGTAAGAGTTTAAATTTTTGTTTGAGGCGGTAACGTCCCTTGTAAGGGTTAAGTACCCTGTTACAGGAATCGCTTTTTGTTGCCTACGGTAAAAATATTGATAAGCAGAGTTGATTCGCTAAATATGATATCTTGCGTAAGAGTTTTGATATGTTTGGAAGGATAGGGTTATATCCTAAAACCAAATTTCTAATACTACAACCTACATGGAACTTCTCATAACCGTCTAACAATGCCTCTGATCTTTTGACAAGAATACTTATATATAGGAAGTACCAGCGGCGTATCCACCATATTCTTGTCAAATTTTCATTGGTTTTATCAGTAAGTTATGACTGGTTCTATGATGTAACTCTAGAACATAAATAAACACAACAACCAATATTTGAGTCCAAGTTCTGATAGCATACATGTTTGAATGGTGATAGTTCCTCTCTCGTTTGTTATGATGGAGAGGTTAGTTTATGTAGAAATAGAACACAATCCAATTTCTTTAAATGGCGAGATGATATGAATGTAACACAAATTTCAACCAAGACAATACTAAATCCTACATGGAACTTCTCATAACCGCCTGATAATGCCTCTGATCCTTTGGCGAGAATACTTATATATAGGAAGTACCAGCGGCGTATCCACCATATTCTTGTCAATTTTTCATTGACTTTATCCGCAAGTTATGATTAGTTCTATGTGACTCTAAAACAAACACAACAACCACAACAACCACAACTTGAGTCTTAATTCTGATAGTATCCATCTTTGAATGATGACAATACCTCTCTCGTTTGTTGTGATGGAGAGGTTAGTCATTGTGGAAGTGAGACATAGCTCAACTTCTTTAAATGATGAAATTGAAATACACTGAAATGTATGATGAACAAACTTTGACCAAAACATACTAAATCCTACATGGAACCTCTCATAACCGCCTGATAATGCCTCCGATCCTTTGACAAGAATACTTATATATAGGAAGTACCAGCGGCGTATCCACCATATTCTTGTCAAATTTTCATTGACTTTATCCTTAAGTTATGATTGGTTCTATGTGATTCTAAAACATAAAGAAAAACATAAAACTAAACGATTGGAGTTGAATCTTGATTTTCGGTGAAGAGGACTAGTTGGGTGGTTTCGTTTGGGCCGTCATTATCTTCGACAGGATTGGCGTCGATGTTGAAAACTCTTCATCTTGCTGGTGGACTAGCGATTTGGTTTCCTTGATTTGCTTGGTTAACTGGGTTTGCTTGAGCTTGGACGTTTATGATGTTAACCAATCGAGGACACGTGTTTCTAAAGTGGGTAGGGTCGCCACAATTGAAACAAGCTCGAACATAAGGTAACATGGGGTATTGAGGTTGTTGATAGGTTTGGATCATGTTTTGAGTAGGGGGAGAGATTTGGCTTTGAAGGGTGCGGCAAACCTTGCTCAAATGACCATAGCGTCCACAATTCGCACATAGTCGACAAGGTAAGGTAGATGGATGGTGATAAAAACAGGTGTTACATCGAGGGTGAGGTCCAAGGTATGGTTTCTTATTTGGGTAAGTTGAGTTAGGTGCTATTTGCGTGATTGGGATAGCTTGGATTGGTATGGCTTGTGAAATTGGTTGATTACGTTGGGTAGTAGCGAAAAGTTGCCCATCTCGTTTTCTCTTAAAAGTGGGTTGAGAAGGGGATTCGGTTCGGGTGGAGTTTGAAGTTTCAGTCGATGCCTTATCCTTCTTCTTCTCCTCCTTGAAGTCTTTGTTCCGGATTCGGTTTTCGGTGAGCTCTGTAGCTAACTCCATTGCTGTTTCCAAAGTTGCAGGCGTGGTACTTATTACAGAGTCTTGAATTTTTGATGGAAGACCTCGAATGTAGTGCTCGATCAAACGGTAGAGGGGAGTGAACAAGTTGGGAACCATTTGATTTAACTCGAGGAATCTTTTGTTGTATGTGGTGTGGTCGCCTTCCTTTTGCTTCAACGAATAGAACTCATCTTCTAATTTCTTGATTTCGCTCCTTGGGCAAAACCGTCTTGTCATGATTTCCTTCAACTCTTCCCAAGTCAAAGTCATAGCGTCGTCAACCCCTCGTTTGGCCTTCTCTGTATTCCACCAAGTAAGTGCTATTCCATATAAACGACCGGTAGCATATCGCACTTTGCGATCATCGCGGCAATCGCAATTTAGAAAAGTGTTCTCCATTTCTTCAAACCAATGGAGGAGAGCGGTGACACCTTCAGTCCCTTCGTATTTTGGAGGGTCGCAGGATTTGAAATGCTTGTAGGTGCATTTAGTGGTATTTGGGGGAGAGTTGATAACATTTTGATCTTCTTGGTTGACAGGATTAGCGGTAAGGGCTTGTTGGACTTGAATTACAATGTTGGGTATTACGGCAGCCATTTGTTGAGCGATTAGGGCAGCCATGCGCTCGCGGGCTTTTCCTGCTCTCATCTTCCTACGGGCGAGGCTAGAAGACATCTACAATGAATACGCATCATGAGTATGAGTTGGATATTTTTGGGATCATGGGTAGTATTTAGGAATGAACATTCATAAAATAAATATAGAAAAATAAATCTACTACATCCATAGGATGTCTTGGGCTTTGCTCGTCATTGGGCCTTGCATGCCGCCATACTTCACCCTCGTAATCATGTGGGCCCCCATGAATACCGGGTTTTTCATATGGTTCACATGTGTTAGCCTGGTTACGTACACTAAAACCCGGAGAAAATCGAGAAATATGTATATAACGTATGATATTCGGAATGTGTCCAGGTGTGGACACGGTGACACCTCAAAGTGGGGTTAGTTCGAACGACGTTTGGTGTGGCATGCTTTGGCCTAATAGGTCCTTCGTACTCTCATCGTTAGTCCCCAGGTAGGCAAACTGGTCCGTTATATTGGATTTATACGAATGCCAACCTAGACAGGACGTTCCGACTACCGGTACTTGTACCCTTCCAGTTACTACATGCCCGTCGCAGAACTTACTTTGATGGGATTTGAAAATTGCGACAAAATCTTTGAATAACGAGAGTATGAAAATGATTTGAATATATGAACATTGAAATATGTATGATGAATGTGTATGTAAGTATGTATGTTTGACTGTAAATATAAACAAATATGAAACAAATAAATATCATAAGTTTGTATGTAACCACCTAAACAATTAAAATTTAGGCAACTATAGTATAGGCTCTAAGGGTCTAATAACCTATCCTATATCCCTATAGTCATGGCTCTGATACCAAATCTGTCACACCCCGACCCGCAGCGGAAAAGGTGATCGGGCATGATTGGGTTATCATCAAAGCTCATGACATTTATTATAACGTTTCATATTCATTAATACAATTTAATGGGAAATTTACAATCATAATTACATCATGTCCTAAACATCATTCTAGACTTCATTGTTTTCTTCTAAGGCATTTCCTATGTTTTCCTTGCTTCATCCTGTTCACCTGTATCATGTGTAAAAATGGTTTTTGGATCAACAAAAAGTTGGCGAGTGAATCCTATGAAAAACATTTGAACAAGTTTATTTAATTGATTACAAAATAAAGTGCACAACCACACATGAGTAAAAATAGATGTAAACTTATTCACCAATCATTTAATATTAAATAATGCACACACGAACAATAGTGGATTTGTTTTGAGGCACGCGTTGCTCAACTCGTCTCCCACGAGGAACTGATGGGCCTAATGAATGAATTGCATATAACTTGACAATATGAAATACATAACTACAAACAATATATACAATCTAAGTTTAGATCACAATATGGTATGGCACAAGTTTAAATAAACGAGTTAATTTTAGTGACACATGACACACCCCAAAACGTGTAATTAAAAAGGGGAGTTGTAAGATTCACTCACATTGGGTGCGTTCGGTTGATGATGTTGAATGCGCACGAAGTTGGTTTTAACCACGAGTGAAACTAACCTAGATAATGGCATAATGGTTCGGTAAGTAAACGTATTTTATTAATCAATTTTAGTAGGATTGTTGGATGTATTTTTGTGAGTTTAAGGCTATTTTCTAACCTTAAAAATGTTTTTTGTAAGTATTTTTAATTGATTTTTAAATAAAATAAATAAATAAAAATAATAAAAAATGTTGACTTTTTGCGACCGTTGACCGTTGACCGTTGACTTGTTGACCGGTCAGACTGTGTAATTGTGTGCCCCGGGTGAGGCTCGAACCCGAGACCTCCCGTTCGCGTGCACGCAGCTCTACCAACTGAGCTACGTGTCTAACCTGAAATATTTCTGTTTTTAATTATATTTATATACTAATTGAATTAAACAGAAAATCATTTATTTTTAAAAACGATTTTAATGCATCGAACCGGTGTTCTCCACAGGTCTCGAACCCGGGACCTGTGGTTTAGGTTAACACACAGTCCACCGCTGGACTGTGTGTCTAACTTGGTAAATACTCTGATTTTTATTATACTTATATACAAACTAAATAATTTCATTTCTGTTTTATATAAAAAGTTTGATAATTGCCCGAACCGGTGCGGTAGTCCGGACTCGAACTCGTGACGTTTGATTAAACGTTCACACAGTCCACCACTGGACTGTGTGTCTATCTTGGTTATTATTCCGGTTTTTATTAAACTTAACATCTATTGCAGTGAATCCGGTTCGGTTAAAAAAAGAGCATTTTTATTAAGGCGAGTGTGCGTGGGACAAGAATCGAACTCGGGAAGTATGCGTGTTTATATGCACACAGTCCACCGCTGGACTGTGTGTCTAACCCGAGATATATCTTGATTTTAATTATACTTATATAATACTGAACTTCGTCTTCTTCGTCAGACTTAACCAGAATCGGAGTCTGACTGGTTCATCGATTTTAATCAAGTTCTTTTAGTGTGTTGCGCTTAATTACATGTGCGATTAATAAAAGAACGAGAGATTAAGTGTAAGGTATACCGAACAGGGCTCCTCTGTTTCACCGGCAGAACTCCGGTGACAGCAAGCTATTCCGGCGACGTGTGTCCTGCGGCAGAGGGTCTTCAACGAGCTTGAGATGAATGTGGGTGGCTTCGGTATGAGCTCTGGGGGTTCAGTAAGGCACAGAGGTGAAGGTTCGGTTTTCCGGCGAGTTGCAGAAATTCTCCGGCGAAGGAAATTATGTCGGGAAAAAGTGTGATTGTGAGCGAAAAAGCTAGCAGAGGTTAGATGGGTATTTATAGGGCAGAACATCGACGTATTTAATCCGTTTTCCGTCTTGATTCGTCGGTCAATAAGTTTTCCGGCGGTTATGACTTGCGTCGCGGGTTCAGACGTCGGTTATAACCGATGTAGTAGTTAAGGCTTTGGTTAAAACTGAAGAAACCGTCCAATCTCGGCGAAATCGTCGGGATTTCCGACGACTGCGATTGGGCGCGTCGGTTTTGAATTCGGGACTTATAATATGTATAATTGTTTCCATTAATTAACAAGAAACACAATTGGCGCAGTGGTTGAGCGTGTGTGTGTTAAGTCATTGCTGAAACCGGTTGACTGACCCGGGTTCGAAACCCGGCAGCAGTGATTTATTTTTATTTCATTATTTTTAATACTTTTTCAAATATAAATTATATATTCCAGTATACTTATTAATTATGTATCGTTTAAAAATAATTTGGGCATTAAATACGCAACGAAATTTTTAACTGATTGTTCGGTTAATAAACGAGCGGGTTTGGTAAATCCGGTTTTTGACGGATGTTACAATGGGGACCTAAACAAGAAGAGGCCTTCCAAACTCTAAAGCAGAAACTTTGTGACGCACCTATCCTCACACTTCCTGAAGGTTGCGATGACTTTGTAGTATATTTCGACGCATCAGGGCAAGGGCTAGGTTGTGTATTAATGCAAAGAGGAAAAGTGATAGCCTATGCTTCTAGGCAACTCAAAGTTCATGAGAAGAATTACACCACCCACGACCTGGAACTTGGAGCCGTTGTGTTCGCTCTCAAGATATGGAGACATTACCTCTACGGTACCAAGTGTGAAATATACACTGACCACAAAAGTCTTCAACATATCTTCAACCAAAAGGAGTTGAATATGAGGCAACGAAGATGGGTCGAACTTCTTAACGACTACGACTGTGAAATTCGGTATCATCCTGGAAAGGCAAATGTGGTGGCTGATGCACTCAGTCGAAAAGGTTATGCGAACTCCATTCGTCTTCTATGTTCGCAAATCATAACCGACATTAAAGATCGAATCCGAGCAGCTCAACATGTTTCTGTAACAGAAAACGACGTACGCGATGAGCTATCATGTGGAGCAGAACTCAAAATCGAAACCAAATCCGACGGTATTCTATACTATCTAAATCGCATATGGATTCCCGATCGCGATAACCTTCGTGATTTCCTTATGAATGAGGCGCACAAAACACGGTACTCTGTACACCCAGGAGCCGACAAGATGTATCAAGACTTACGATACACCTACTGGTGGCCTAGCATGAAAAAGGATATCGCTGTTTTTGTTTCCAAGTGCCTTACCTGTTCCAAAGTAAAAGCTGAACATCAAAGACCTTCAGGACTTCTAGTCCAACCCGAAATACATGTGTGGAAGTGGGAAAACATTACCATGGATTTCATTACCGGGTTACCTCGCACCTCTAGTGGGTATGACACCATATGGGTAATCATTGATCGTCTTACAAAATCAACTCACTTCATTCCGATTCGCAAGGACTTCAAGAACGAGAAGTTAGCTCGTATCTACATCAGCGAGATCGTAAGCCGTCATGGTGTACCTTTAAGCATCATTTCAGACCGTGATGGTCGTTTCACTTCACGAACATGGCGAGCCGTACAAACCGCCTTGGGTACACGATTAGATCTCAGTATCGCTTTTCATCCTCAAACTGTTGGACAATCTGAACGCACCATCCAAACTCTTGAAGACATGCTTCGAGCATGTGTCATAGACTTCAAAGGGAATTGGGACACTCATCTACCATTAGTTGAATTTTCGTACAACAATAGCTACCATTCAAGTATCGGCATGGCTCCTTTCGAAGCTTTATATGGTCGTAAGTGCCGATCTCCAGTATGTTGGCACGAAATTGGGGAATCGCAAATCACCGGTCCAGAGTTAATTCAAGAAACAACCGACAAGGTCATTCAAATTTGAAACAATCTTCTAGCGGCTCAAAGTCGTCAAAAGAGTTATGCAGACAAACGACGAAAGCCCTTGGAGTTTGACATTGGGGATCAAGTACTTTTAAAAGTATCACCGTGGAAGGGAGTGATTCGTTTTGGCCAGAAGGGCAAGCTAGCACCACGCTACGTAGGACCTTTCAAGATACTCGAAACAGTAGGTCCTGTAGCATACAAGCTTGACCTACCAGAAGAGCTCAACAGAATTCATCCCACATTCCACGTATCAAACTTGAAGAAGTGCCTCGCCGATGAAAACCTCCATGTTCCTCTAGAAGACATTCAGATCGATGAATCTATGCACTTCATTGAAAGACCAGTAGAAATCATGGACTTCGGAGAGAAGCGTTTAAGACGAAGTCGTATTCCAATTGTCAGGGTACTTTGGGAGTCGAAACGAGGACCTGAGTTTACTTGGGAACGTGAAGACTCAATGCGCGAGAAATACCCGCATCTTTTTCCTGTTACCACTACTACTTAAAATTTCTGGACGAAATTTCTAAAAGTAGGGGATACTGTAACATCCGTCGAAAAACGGGTTTCCAAAACCCGCTTCGTTTATTAATCGAATATTTAGTTATAATTTTTCGTTGCATATTTATTGCTCAAATTAATTTTAAACGATACATAATTAATAACTATATTAGAATATAAAAACCATATTTTATAAATAATCGTAAATTGTGAGAAAAAAATAAAACGGGGACGCCGGGTTTCGAACCCGGGTCGCCCACAAACTCAAACACACAACACACCGCTCCACCACACGCCTCCTTTGTGAAAATACTGAAACAAATAATACTTAAAATAAAACCCGAATCCAAACCGGAGAGCACCACGCTCAGAACTCGCAATCACCGAAAAATCCGGCAATCCGCGAGTTTAGCCATTTTCCTTTTGACTAAAACACTATAACCGACTTCAACATCGGTTATAACCGACGTTTAACACTCAAATGCGGTCGTAACCGCCGGAGAAACTTTGACCGCGAATCAAGACCAAAATTCGGACTCAATACATCCTGTTCTTCCCTATAAATACCCACCCAAACCTCTGGTAACCTTTTCGCTCAAAATCGCACAATCTCTCGAAGCTTTCGCACGTCGCCGGAGATATTCTGCATTCGCCGGACTTTCACCGGAAAACCGAGACTTACTTCAAATCGGTAAAATTCTCGACTCTTTTGTTTGCAATCCATTATTAGGCAAGTATTAACATAAATCGTTCAACCAGAATCTGTCTCAGACAACGTTGCCGGGAATTCCTGCACTCGCCTGAAAATCACTGGAAATTCCGAAGTCTCACTGTCAATTGGTACAATCATCTAAAACCCCTGATATCCCTTGTTTAGTAACTTAATTGCACAACTCATTGATCAAAACTGTTAATTGATTCACTCAGACGGAAGTCACCAATCAGAGTCGACGACTATTGCCGGAAATCTGAGAAAAACATTCTGTTCGGTACATTTTACTCCGTGACCCTCTTTATCCATTTCATTCCAATCAATTATATGTTCGATGACCGATTTAAACAAGAACAGTCGGACATCACTGTTCTGTGTCTTTGTAAACGAAGAAGACGAAGTTGAATATGTGTATAAGTATAATTAAAAACGGATATTTGAACGGTTAGACACACAGTCCAGTGGTGGACTGTGTGCACAAACAATGCACACGTCCCGGGTTCGAATCGCACACCTTACCGAATTTCAGAATTAAAACCAACATTTTTACAACTGAATCGGATCAGGTCACCGAATGTTAATAAGTATAATTTAATCCATAAATTAAACAGATATGACACACAGCCCAACTAGTTGGGCTGTGCGCACTCGAACCGAAGGACCCGAGTTCGACTCCGGGTCCCTGCAACCGGTTCGGCCATATAAATCGTTTTTAATAAATACCCAAATAAATTAAAAATTAATTAGTGTATAAATATAATTAAAACAGAGAATATTTCAGGTTAGACACGTAGCTCAGTTGGTAGAGCTGCGTGCACGTATACGAGAGGTCCCGAGTTCGAACCTCACTCAGCGCATATAATTAACACAATCCGACCGGTCAATGGTCAACAGTCAAAAAGTCAAATTTTTTTATTTTTATTTTATTAATTTATTTAATCAGAAAATCATTTAAAATACTTAAAAATAAGATTTTAAAGTTAGAAAACCTCCTTAAACTCACAAAAATAAATCTAAAAATCACATTAAGAGTATAAATTAAAAGTGCTAATTTACCGAATCATTTCGTTATTATTTTAGGTTAGTTTTCCTCGTCGATCAAATCCTAAAATTCGTGCGCATCCAACGTCATCAAAGAACGCACCCAATGTGAGTGAATCTCTACAAATTCCCCGTTTTAATCACATTTTGGGGTGTATCATGTGTCGTTTAATTCCTTATTATATTTAAACACTTGTGCATCCATCATATCCGTGATCAAATGTGTATCCAATATGTATCAATTGTTGTGTGAATTATGTTTAGATTGAAGTTATCATTTTCAGTGCATGTATTTCATTAGGCCCATCAGCTCCCCGTGTGATACGGGTTGAGTATCAGGTGCCTCATTCGATCGGCTCCGTTTGATTGAGCCTTGATCTCACATACATCATCATTCATGTCACTCGATCGGCTCCGTTTGATTGAGCCTTGATCTCATATACATCATCATTCATGTCATTTACTCATCCAATGTGGTTTGTGTTTTTGTTATATATATATGTTTGCTCACATGTGATTATTGCACAAATTTTCAATATTAAATACAACAAGAAATTAATAACAATGTTTTCTCAAGGTTCACTCGCCAACTTTTGTTGACCCAAAATATCCCCCGTTTTACACATGATACAGGTGATCCAGTTGAGGCAAGAAACACATAGGAAGGCCTAGAAGAATAAATCAGTTTAAGCTTGGGATTGTTTTACTTAGTTTCATTTCCTTGTAATTGTATGGATTTGATTTGAATATTTAAGTTGTAATTTGAATTTAATAAATATGAAACATTTTAGTAAACATCATGAGCTTTGGTGATAACCCAATTATGCCCCGACTCTTATTCCGCTGCGGGTCGGGGTGTGACACGCAAGATCTCACCGCGTCAACGTACATTCTGGGCCAATAATACCCTGTGTTTTTCACTTTGGCTACTACCATGTGTGTCCCAGAATGTATACCGCATAGCCCCTCATGAACCTCCCTGATCAGGTATTGCGCATCATGTTTTTTAACGCAGCGGAGTGGAGGACCCATGTAAGAGCATCGGTAAAGAATACCGTCATTCATTTCGTAATTGATGGCTTTGCATCGTAACTTACATGCTTGCGCTTTATCTTCTGGTAAAGAACCATGTAACAAATACATTATTATTGGAGACATCCATGATGGATCTCCTACTTCGACCATTGTTACTTGTCTGAGGGGAACTGATAGATTACTTAAAACCTCGATGCGAACTTCCTTAGCCAAATGTTTGAAACTAGTTGCTGCGAGTTTACTTAAAGCATCAGCATGTTTGTTTTCACTTCGCTTGACGTGTGTGACTTTAAATTGTTGGAACTGTGCTATAAGAGCCTTGGCTTGCACCAAGTATAAAGCCATGATATCTCCCTTTGCATCGTACGTTCCAATTACTTGCTCAGCAACTAGCAATGAATCAACATGGGCTTCTAAATTTGTTGCGCCCATTTTGATAGCGAGGCGTAAGCCTGCTATGAAAGCTTCATATTCGGCCTCGTTGTTGGTGCTTTTAAAATCCAACCGAATTGCATATGTGAATTCTGCTCCCTATGGACTCATTAATCGAAGACCTGCTCGAGCCCCATAACTGTTTGATGCGCTATCTGTAAACAATGTCCAGGCTCTGTTGTCGATGACTGGGACTGGGTTTTGGATTGCTTGGCATTCTTCAAGCTTATCAGCAGGAATTTCAGCGATGAAATCTGCCAAAACTTGGCCTTTGATAGCTGGTCTAAGTTTATAACAGATGTTATAACCCCCAATTCTATTGCCCATTTCGCAAGTCGTCAAGAAACGTCTGGTTTGGCCAGGACTTGGCCAATATGAAAATTTGTTAAAACTGTAATAACATGTCCTGAAAAGTATCTTCGCAGCCTGCGCGAAGCATGGACCAATGCTAAAACTAATTTCTCCATGATTGAATACCTTGTCTCTGGATCGTTCAACATATTGCTGATATAATAAATTGGAGACTGGACCCCTTCGCATTCTACCAACAAGACAGCACCTACTGCTACCTCAGATGCAGCAAGATGTAAGACCATGGGTTATTTTTCTCGAGGAGCAGTTAGTGTGGGAAGTTGAACTAAACAATCTTTCATCTGCTGGAAAGCTTGATCAGCTTCAGGAGTCCATGCGAACTCTTTGCTCTTCGTAAAATTGCGCAAGGTTCGAATAAATGGATAAGATTTTGCAGCATGATTTGCGAGGAAGCGGTTTAGCGCAGCTAACCTTCCAGCCAAACATTGCATCTCTTTGATGGTAGTAGGAGAAGACATTTTTTTTATTGCCTCGACCTTCTCGGGATTAACTTTGAAACCGTCTTTGGTGACGATGAAACCCAAAAATTTGCCCTCCTCCATGCCGAAGGAGCATCTGCTGGGATTTAACTTTAGATTTACCTCGCGCAGAGAATTAAAAGTTCGTTGGATGTTGTCTAGCATAGTGTCTTCTAAATTACTCATAACGACCAAATCATCAATGTAGACTTCCACAGTTTTCCCGATGTCATCTCCAAACACTGTATCCATCAATCTTTGATAAGTAGCTCCCGCATTGCGGAGACCAAAAGGCATCTGGTATAACAAAAAATGCCCTTCTCCGTGCGAAAAGCGGTTTTATCTTCGTCCTCTTTTTTCATTAAGACTTGATGACAACCTTTATAACAATCTAGAAAACATTTCCAGCGAAAGGAAGCTAATGAGTCAACCTTTTTGTCAATCTCAGGAAGAGAATAACAATCTTTCGGACACGCCTTGTTTAGATCTTTAAAATCTACGCACATCCGCCATCCGCCATTATGTTTCTTTACCATGACTGGGTTTGCCACCCAGGTCTGGTATTTGATTTCGCGCAGAATACCAGCA
The DNA here is from genome assembly GCA_947069175.1 of Scalesia atractyloides. NCBI lineage: Eukaryota > Viridiplantae > Streptophyta > Magnoliopsida > Asterales > Asteraceae > Scalesia > Scalesia atractyloides. The sequence goes on from CAMTDV010000030.1 coordinate 4,931,013, forward strand.
TTTAATAACTCGGTGACTTGTTCGTTCATTGCCTCTGTCTTTTCTGACCCGAGGCTGCGCTTTTTCTGCACAACTGGTTCTACTGATGGAAATACATTCAGGCAATGTTCTGCAACGTCGCGCGGGACACCAACCATGTCGGCAAGTGTCCAGGCGAAAATGTCTTTGTTGCGAAACAACAGTAGTTTAAGCTTTGCGCGAATTTCAATACTGACTGCAGGCCCTAATAAGATTGTCTGCTCAGGGTACTTAAAATCTTTAACTAGCATGCATAACAACCTAAGCATAACAATATCATGAGAATAGAAGTTGAACCTAACAAGCATAAACTACCTAAGCATAACAATGAACGTGTTCGATGGCTTGAGTATTTAATTATAATCAATTGTGTAAAGTGGATTTTGTATACATGTTGTACCCAAAAATGCGTTAAAGCATAAAAATGGTCGAGTATGCTCACGGTTTTGCAAAGCTTCCTTTGGTGATTCCGTGAAGAGTTGGAGGTTGGAGCTTCAAGCTTCCTTTAAAACACTTAGTGTTATCTTTTAGAACTCTTAGAGTTCTCTTCCTTGCTTGGAAGATTTGAGAGAAGTAGAGAGGTTGAGAGAAGAATGGTTAGAACACATAGTGTCCTTTTAGAATTCTTAGAATTTTTGATTTAGAGAGATTGAGAGAATTAGAGAGATAGAGAGAAGAATGGTGTGAAGAAAATGGTAGAAGGAGGTTGGTATTTATAGGTAGAGTAGGTGGAAAAGGGTGAAATATGATTGGTTAAAGAAAGTGGAAGAGGATCGAAAAGATGATTGGTGGAGAAAGAAGGTAGAAAACGGTGAAATATGATTGGTTAAAGAAGGTGGAAGAGGATTGAAAAGGTGATTGGTAGAGAAAGGAGGTTGAAAATGGTGAAATATGATTGATTAAAGCAGGTGGAAGCGGATTAATGAGGTTGAAAGATGATTGGTATATTTCTTGGTATTTCTTGAGTATATATTATGTAATTGAGTACATAAAAAGTATAAAAGTATAATTCAAGTATTGAGGATGTGCGTATAAGTATTTATACGTATAATTGTGGCGGTTTGCGTATAATACGTATTTAAATGATTGGTTGTGTGAATAAAAATAATATGTATAAAATATAAATTTTATTATAATTAACGTCTTGAATTGTGAGATTGAAATTAAAATACGAATGTAAGGTTTCTAAAATTAGAATACGAATACGAACATTTTTAAAATAGAAATACGAAGATACGTGGCGTTACAAAAACCACAGATCTTGTAACGCATCCGCTTCTAACATGATCTTAGGGTATTGGTGATCACCACTCATATATTGTCCTCGCAACATCTTAGGACACAGTCTCCAATTAAACTTTGTGCAGTCAATGCTACTGATCATACCTAGAAGTTGATGTCTTTCTTCATGTACTTGGTACAAGCATGCAATGTAATGGCTAGTGGGTCTTCATAAAAACTCTTCGTCGTATCATCTAATCACAACATTACAAAAATACTGAAGACATTCACGCAACATCCTCTCAACCATACATAAATACTCAACGTAATCGTCAGAAGAATTACCAGTTGCAAATTGTTTAATGATGTATGTGCATTTTTGTATTGCCGTAAAACTCTTTTTTATCCTCTCGTCCAAACTCTCTTGAAACCACTCATATTTTGCTTCTACGTCGGCTACATTTTTTTATAAATAGATGTTTCAACATACGAAACATTTGTCTGAATATACCATTGTGGTATTTTGGGCTCGTCGGAAAAATGATCTTCAAACAAAACGTTGTATCCTTTTTTCATGATCACATGACACCATTCTATTTTAAGATGTTGTCGTGTCATCTATTTCGGTTCGCTCGGCGATTTCCAAAAACTATTGTCGGTTACTATTTTCTGAGAATAACAAATCACAGATGTTAAGTGGTGGCATGATAATCTCGTTAGACATTGTGTATAAATTTGGGAGAAAATGATTGTATAGGGATGAGCGTATGTTAGAGTTTGTTGTTGATTTTTTGTAAATTTGGTGTGATATGTGTATGTATATGTAGGTATTATGTAAGTACTAAAAAATATTTAAAATCAAAATAGAAAATTTACTAGCAATTTTATTATTTGAAAAACTTAGGGTCTATTTAGTATGGGGTAATGGAATGGATGAGGGAATTGAATGAACCAGGTAATAGAATGGATGAGGTAATGGAATTGATCTTTACCATTCCATGTCTTGTTTGGTTACCATGTAAGAATGGAATGAACCATTATTTTTTTGTTGTTTGGTACGCAAGAAAAGACGAAAGAATAGAATCGGATGGTGGTGATCAGTGGTGGGAGGTGATGGTGGGTGGTGACAGGTGGCAATTGTAGCGGCATCGGTGGTGGTGGCTGGGGATGGCGGTGGGTAGTGACAACGGCAATGGTGGTGGGTGACAGCCGTGCCGATGGTGGTGGCAGTAATGGTCGGAGGTGGTAACGGTGGAGGTTGAAGGCGGTGGCAATGGTGATTAGAGGTGGGTGGCGGCGGTGATCGAAGGTGGCAACGACAACAATGGTGGTGGAGGGGACAAAGGTGGGTGGTAGCGATGGGAGTAATGATGGAGGCGGGTGGGCGATGGTGGTGGTGGTCGAAGTTGGCGGTGGTGGGCGATGGTGGTGGTGATCGGAGTTGGCGGCGGTGGTGGGGGTGGTAGTGGTGGTCGGAGTTGGCGGTGACGATGACAACGGTGCGTGGCGGCAGAGGCGGCGACAGGTGGTGGCGGAGGTGCGTGATAGCGACGGGTGGCGGCAGTGGTGGGTGGTGGCAACGGTGGTGGGTTGTGACATTGTCAATAAGGGCGAAGAGGGAATTGAATGGAAAAAAACAGGGGGGAAAGATGGACTGGTTTTGAGGGAATGAAATGCATTTTGGAATGGACTATTTCATTTTATCGACCAACCAAATACTCTTTTCTTTGTTCTCTCACAATGTTCTATCCATTCCACCTCACATTTCTACATATCAAACGTTACCTTAGGATTCTCTACCTTGTATATGCTAAACAATGTGGCCCACTTTAAACATCACTTCTCCAATACCTCTTATTTGTGAAGAAAATGGTTTAAAACACATTCTAGATGATTTTCCTGCACATTGGTGATCACCATAGTTAAATATTTTTGAGTTAATTACTGTTTTTCGTCCCTATGGTTTGTCAAAAATCACTATTTCAGTCCATTAGTTTAAAAATTGTCATTTCAGTCCCTGTGGTTTCACTTTCATAACTATTTCAATCCACATTTGTTAATTCCATCCAATTATTCTGACATTTTATTGCAAACTAATGGACTGAAATAGTGATTTTTGATAAACCAATGGATTAAAATAGTTACGAAAGTAAAACCACGGAGACTGAAATGACAATTTTTAAACTAATGGACTGAAATAATGATTTTTGACAAACCATAGGGACGAAAAATGTAATTAACTCTATATAATGTTATAGAACCTTGAGTTAATTACTATTTTCATCCCTGTGGTTTGTCAAAAAATCACTATTTCAGTCCATTATTTTAAAATTTGCGATTTTAGTCCCTGTGGTTTCACTTTCGTAACCATTTCAGTCCCTGTGGTTTCACTTTCGTAACCATTTCAGTCCATTTATTCTGTAAGTACATGTAGTGAAATGGTTGTGAGGTGGACTGAAATTGTTACAAAAGTGAAACCACAGGGACTGAAATCGCAATTTTTAAACTAATGGACTGAAATAGTGATTTTTAACAAACCACAGGGACGAAAACAGTGATTAACTCTTTCTTCCCTAAATCTCACCCATTTTCAACCCAATTCACCACTCAAATTTCGCCCAGTTTTATTCTTATGATCACCATTTTTATCATCTCTCATTCCACCAACCGGAGTCTTTACCATAGCTGCAAAGATCACACCTTCACAACCTCCACTTCCACTCAAAACAAGCACACTTAATCGTCTTGCTTCAGAACATGGCCATTCTCTTCTTCAACATCAAACGGTCATATACACAACAAACGATCGAAATTTTTGAATTTACAACGCGTTATGTAGTCCACGCGTTGTCGTTACCACTGGCGGTGGTGTTTCACGTGTTACCACGCGTGATGCCGGCTCGACAACGGAACGCCTCGGCTGTTCTTAGAGGGATGTCTCATATTCAAACCTAGGCAAAAAAGAATAATTTAGGATTATTGGTGCAATAGAATAGAAGCTCGTTTTTCTGTTAAAAAAATGTGATACAAAATGATACATGATCTATATCTATAATTCATTCTTGTAGTCCACTGATATGGATCGATTGGATAATGCAAATGGCCAAGAAAATAGAGAGTACGAGAGGGAAAAACAAGTATTAAACTTGAACAATTCTTTTCTGCCTAACAATAAACAAAAGGAAGAAACCCTTATAAAGGGATTACATGGTCTTCAGCTAACATACTAAAACTTAGAAACTAATTGCAACACAACGTGGGATGTGGAGCATCCCCCTCCATCCCTTTATTTTAGCCACATTTCAAGGAAATTAAACTACCACTTAAACATAATTAAAAAAACAATAAACTGCCTTTACGACTCAGCCCCATGCAAGCCGACCCGTAAATCCGACCTGGGTATATAAACAAGAGAGCTCATTTTTGTTACATACCAAATAAGAGAGCTCATCCACCAGACTAGTCTTTTGTGATGAGTTCTCTTGTTTGGTATGCAAGCCGCCCCGTAACTCCGACCCGGGTACGTATCATCCACGACATTTGCATTCCATGTTTGCTACATGGCTTGGCTATATGGTGATTTAACGGGAGTGAACGTGCAATAGTATAAAGATGGTCGCCTAAATAGTGCAACGACAAAAGGTGGTGAGGCAAAAATGTGGACATGTTGCTGGAGGCTTCGATAGGTGGTGGTGTCGAAGTTCTGGTGGTGGGCGATTTTAGAGTTGGCGGCTTGTGTTTCGGTTGGAGATCAACGTGGGGCGTCAAAAGGGGGACATGTGCGCCAGTCATCATAGCTGACGGTGGCGGCATGGGGAGGGAAAGTGGAGTGGGCTATGCATTGTCATAGGCGTGATGGAATCTTACCACTCGACAAACAGAAGATACATGTTAGAATAATGCATTTTAATACTATTTATATTGTATACACCATACAAATACTCAATTTTTAAGCCCCCATTCTCTTACACAATCCACTCACATTCCATTAAACCTCCTACCTTAGGTTTATACTTCGGATGGTCTAAACATTGGGCACTTTACTCACATTCTAATACCTTCTGATATTTGGGAAAATTGTTAAAAGATTAGTATTCCATAATTAAGTATACGTATTTTATCTTTTTGAGTTAATTACTTTTTTGCATGTTTTACTAAAAGCTATTATACATCCATAGTAAAATTTAAAAATATGCCTTTATTGTCACTTCATAACTACAATAACATTAGTTAATAAAAAAACTTATGCAAGACTATAATCAACGAAATTGTTTTTGATAAACCAAGAATTAAATATTACGTAAATGAAACTACGGAGACTGAAATGTTTTTAATTAGATGACAAAAAATGATTTTTACAAACCATAGACGTAAATGTAATTTAGTCTATATTAATGTTTTATGAACTTTGATTTAATTACTATTTCATTCCTGTGTTTTCAAAAATCAATTCATCATTATTTAAATATTTTTATCCTTTGGGTTTATTTGTAACCATTTCATCCCTGTGTTTCACTTTCGTAACCACTTCAATCATTTAAATTACATTAAGTACATGTACGAAATGGTATGATAGGTGGACTGAATGAGGTGTCATAAATGTTAACCAGGACTGAAATCCATTATTTTTAACTAATGGACTGAATATGATTTTTGACAAACAAGGTACGAAAACAGATTATTTATTATTACATTATTATTATTATTATATTATTATTTATTATCATTTTATTTTATTTTTGTTTGTTACAGATACAATTTATTTTCCATTAATGTACTTATGGAAATAGTATATCCCTCGATCCCATTGTAGCCTTATAAAATTTCTTGTATAAAGACATAAATTATTTTTATATTCAATAATTGTTACATTATAATATAATTATAATTATAATTATTATATTTGCGTCATCGTTACATTGTCAGACTCCGCCTTGCGTCACCGTGGTGGTTTTGGTTTTGGATTGATTTCCGATGAGGTTGTGTGTTTGTCGACTGTTATGGTGGTGTGTCTGAGTGTAAAGACTAAAGTGTGCCTAGGTGTGCTATCCCCGTTTGTACTGTACGTAAGCTAAAATGTGCATTATCAACTTGTAAAAAAATAATAGTGAAATTAGCTCACAAAATAAATCTACAAACTAATATTGGGGAAATTATAATTATAACTATATATTAATTAAGCACATTTAAAAACTAGTGTTAACTTTTTCTTTTATTGTATTTAACACTAACGGTTTTCAAGTTTTTTCTTTAACCCACGTTTGTTTGTGTATGTAAAGATATTTGAGATATTTGATATTTCTACACCTATACATATTTTTATCTCAGTCAATAAGTAAAGTAAATTTTATACTATTGTAAGTTGATTTATTAATTTATTATCGGAGAATTAACTTTCTATATTTTATAAATATAATTTTAAAATGAAAAAAAAGCATGCTAAGATTTTATTTTATTACTACCAAATTTTATTTAATTATCTTTATAGTTAATCTAGACTATGTTTCTATATAATTTTCTTATGTTTTTTTAAAGTATATAATGTGATAGTTGTGATTTCGACCGAACAAAATCGTTACCCTTATCAGTACTTTCGGAACAGTTACCGATATTCGTTTTTATAGTTTTAGATCGATGTAAAACACGTATCGTCATCCATCTGGACATGTCATGATTGTATTATATTTTTTATTTTTTCTCTTTGGTTGTTATACCAAGTTCGGTACCGTATCAATAGCGTAATAAACCGAACAGATACCGACCAAATCTTCGCCGCAACACAGTCAGAATTTTACTCGTTTTAAATAATTTAACAAGATAGAAAATCACTTTAAAGATAACTACTTTGTTTACCAGACGAGTTTAAGTCAAGCGGGATTAGCGTATTAAACATAAGAATTAAACCGCATGATGAGGTAGCGTTTTGGAAAATCAAGACGATTACAAGTTCAATCGTTACTCTTATAAAGTCAAGTCAAGTTTCTCATACGATTAAATACTCATAAACGCAACTTATTACGTAGAATGTAATAAAATATGTATAACTTTACTTGGATAAATATATTTTATTGTTATTTTCTATAAATAGTAGTTGTACTTTTGAACAATAGTAACCACTCCAATATGAAGATCAAATGTATGTCATTAAGATTTGTCAGCTCACTCTCACTTCAACAACTCCATCTATGCTTCTTAAAATACTATAAAGATACGATTCAAATACATTTTTTTATTGATCTTTTATTAGGACAATGTTCATTACCGCACTACAACTAAACTAAGTGTATTTTTAATGTCTCACACTAGTACACTACTAGGAAAATACATTTACCGACGAACAAATCTGATAGGATCACATACTGATCGACAACGAAACAAACAAAAGCCTGGTGGTGACCTTTTAGACCAAAACAAACAAATTCTTATATGTTGGTCCATTTTATAAATCACCATCTATTTTCGGTCAATCCATGGAACGGAGACCAGGGGTGGATCTATATGTATCCCAAGTGGTGTACGGGCTAGCTCTCAACTTTCTCGGTGAATTGATTTCATAACTTATTTCAAAATACACAATCAAAATCCATAAACAATAATTTCAACACCAAAATTTAGCCCTTAGGTGAAATTAAAAATCAAAACCTAAAATCGTTAACATCACACATAAAATATATTATATCTCAAAATCAAACCTTTAAGTAAAAGTTGAATGCGTACTTCGTGTCTTGAATACAATTTGATCTCAAAAATTATTATGTGTTAAATGTTTGTGCGGGTTTGATTTCAAGATATTTTATATTTTAAGTTCGATGTTTATCAATTTTTGGTTTTAGTGATTTTTGTATACTTGAAGTTAATAAACTTTGATGTTTGTAAAAAGAAAGATGCAATTACAAAGGATATTGAAGATGTGAAGAATCACATTTAGACTTCATTGAGCAATTAAAACCTTTAAAGACCAAGATGATTCATATTGAAACTTTTAGACCTAATACATCAATGGGATACAAGTACAAGGACGAAATTTGTAATTTACTATTTCTTGTTGGTATCAACTCATATTCAAACTTTAAGACCTAATACATCAGTGGGATATAAATACAAGGACGTAATTTGTAATTTACTATTTCTTGTTGGTATCAACTGAAACCCAAACAAGATTGTTCAAGTGAAACCCTTTTGGACCAATTTGATTTTAATTAAAACCTTTAGACGTAAACCATCATTTAGATGCAACTTCAGGGACGAAATTTGTAGTATGCTCATATTTTGGCATATACTAAAATCCACACAAGAAGCAACAAATAGAAAAGTTATGTTGGATTTATTAAAAACCAGTAGATGATACTGGGATTGCCGCCCAACCATTTTTTATGCTCATGCAATCGTGTGATTTGTGTCACATTTGGTGAAGGGTTTATCGTCTTTACATATATTGTCGCTTTATCATTTGAATACACATGATAATAAGATGATAAACTTGTTACGTACACATATACATACAATATCAATACGGACACTAAACATTACGATAAGATCAATACAATACGGATACGTTACGCTAACATGTAAGAACAAAAAAATATACTATTAATTCTTTTATATCTTAAAATTTATTTAAAAAAAGGTGTAAATGTAATTATTGTTTTTATAACAAAAATGGTATAATGATTATTATTTTTCACTCATTTCTCATTATTTTAAAAATATATATAAACAATTAGTTTGAATGCCCTTTTATGCATAAAAACCTACTAATTATTATATGTATACGTGAAGTTAAAAAAATTATATATATAACAATTATCAACCTTTACTTTTTTTTAGTTTTTAAATTTTTAGTTTCAATTATACATTAATCCTATAGTTTATACAGTTACCAACTTGCGTAAACGATAACTTTGAATTTTTTATAAGCTTCTATTGCACACTTTATGCTATAAATAATATACGTTTTAATCCTACATTTTTGTTTTTTTCCTTATAACTTCCGTTCGTTCGTTTTTTATAAAGACCAAATACGCGTTTGCGTAAAAATGTTTCTTCCCTTCAACTTTGAAATGCTTATACTGTTGGTAGAGTCGTTTAGAAATTTTCATCTATAATATGTATTAAATAATTTGGAATTTCTATTTTGGATGCTTTATGGAATGCTGTTGTCATATCAATATTGTAACGAAACGAACAAACACTGACCGTACCCTTGCCGCGTAGTGCGGGAAAATTTTGCTAGTTATATCTATTAACAAGTTAGTTTGATATTTTTCTTATGTAAATAACCTATTACCCACATATTCATGTATGCAACATAAAATTTTAAATATAAAATCAACTGATAAAAAAAATTAAACGATTCCGATTTGTTTTGTTTTGCATATTCTCACAAATTTTAGTATTCTTAAAATGGTTCTCCAAATATATGTGTGATGGGTGGTAGTTTCTTATATGCAAGTTATTATCATATATAAATAAAATATATTCGAGCAAATATAATTGACATAACCAATCACTTCCATAATTGATCCAAACATAACCACTAACGAAAAATAACCAATGGTTTGGTATTCAAGGTATGGATGTTCATCGAATCGAATGTTTTGATGTAACTTGACAAAAAAAATTTTAAAGATCAGTGAGTTTGAATTCTAAAAACAGTGGACTTTTAGAGAAATTTTGATGAAATTTAAAACAGTGGATTTTTTAGAGAAAAAAAAAATTAATCTATTAATGAAATATATAGTAAAATCAGCAGAAACATCGGGTTATCGACCCATTACCAATAACTGTAATTTTCTCTGGACGACTGAAAAGCCAGTTTGTAAATACAAACCGACTGTAGGTTTCAATTTTGGTCGGGTGAGGTTCAGTATCATATTGAACCACTTCATGCACATACGTATTTATCATTATAAGCAAAGTGGATAACATAAATATGTGTGAACTCTCCCCTTAACCACATAGGATATAAGAAAATAAATCGATGACCTCTTTTTTTCACCTTATAAACACTTTCTCTCAGTGACTATGACGACGTTGATGAAGATGACTTTCTTTATCCACATCAAGGACAAGTTATCTTCTATCAACAAGTCCATGATTTATGTTTGATTTCTTCATCCAAAGTTAATCTTTTGGATCGTTCTTGGGTGTGAAAAATGTATGTCCTGCACTATTAGAAAAGTGGTCATTTACGGAACTTTCCTACGTAAAAATGTGTCGCAAACCCTGACACATTACTATGCATTTCCTACAAAAAAAATGCTTGATTTTTTTGGCCAATTTACGACATAATAGCAACAGACATACTAATTTAAGTATTGCGTTGGAAATGCGTAGCAACTTGCTACGCACTTACGACAGATGAACTACATTCGTATTTAAATGATATTTAAATGTTTAATTATTATTATTAACTATTACGTCGGAAATGCGTAGTAACTTGCTACGCATTTCCGACGGAACTGTTATTTATTTGTTGAAATTATATTTATATGTTGAATTCATTTAAATATTAATCGTTGATTCAGAAAAGTGTAGCAACTTGTTACGCATTTACAACAAAAATGTAATATTATATTTAAATGTTTAACTAATAATATTCTTAATTATTGCGTAGGAAATGCGTAGCAATTTGTTACGCATTTGTAACAGAACATTTATTATTATATTCAGATCACATTTAAATGTTTAACTAACACTATTATTAATTATTGCGCATTTGTGACGAAACGTTGGTTATTATAAATAAATTATATTTTAATGTTTAATCAGTTTTATTATTAATTATTGCGTAGGAATGCGCAGCAACATGCTACGCATTTGTAACGGAAAAATTATTACTATATTTAAATATTTAATTAATTTTATTATTTATAATTGTATCGGAAATGCTTAGCAACTTGCTACGCATTTGCAACATAATAGTTATAATATTTGAATGTTTCGTTATATATGTGTGTGTGTATGTATCTATGTGTATATATATATGTGTGTGTGTATGTATATGTGTATGTGTATGTGTATATGTATATATGTATGTATTCATATCTATGTGTGCGCTACCGATTACCCATACCAAATTGTTTTCGATACCCACTATTTGGTGATTTCGGTACAATACTTTCGGGGTATGGTACCAATATTTTACCAAATTTTACTTTCAAATACCAGTACAGATACATTACTGTACAAAACCATGCCGAATATTTTCAGTACCGGTAGCTATATTAGCGATTTTGGTACCGGTACGTTTGGTACCGAGCTCATCTGTAATCATATATTTGTTATATATTTGTTAATGCATCATATTGGGCAATAATGGATTACAACAACCAAGAATGTATCATACATGTCTTAATGACCATATTGATCCTTAATGAGTCCCAATGGTCAATAGTTGTTCATAGATGTCTTAATCAACAACTTTGGGCTTAAATGGCTCACAATGTCCAATAGTGGATAATGCATATCTTAATGGACCTTATTGGGCCTTAATATATCACAATGGCCAATAGTAGATCATATATGTTTTAATCAACCATATCGGGCCTAAACAAATCACATTAGACAATAGTATATAGTACATGTCTTAATACATCTTATTGAGCCTTAATGAACAATATTAGGCCAATGGGTCACGATGGACAATAGTAGATTATACATGTACTAATGGTCCATATTGAGCCTTAATGGATCATAATGGCCAATAGCATATCATATATGTCTTAATCAACTATATTGAGTTTTAATGGATCACAATGGACAATAGTAGATAATACAAGTCTTAGTGGACCATATTGGGCCTAAATGGATCATAATGGTTAATAGTAGATCATACATGTCTTAGTGGATCATGTTGGTCCTTAATGGATCACAATGGCTAATAGTGGATCATGCATGTCTTAATTAACCATATTGGGTCTAAATGGATCACAATGGCCAATACTAGATCATACATGTCTTAATGTACCCTATTAAACCTTAATGGACCACAATGGTTAATAGTAGATCGTAGATGTCTTAATCATATATATTGTGCCTAAGTGGATCACAACAGACAATATTAGATCATAGATGTATTAATGGACATATTGGGCTTAAATGGATCACAATGGTTAATAGTGGATCATACATGTCTTAATGGACCATATTGGGCCTTAATAGATCACAATGGACAAAAGTAGATCATATACGTCTTAATGAACCACACTGGGCTTTAATAGATCACAATGGATAATAGTAAATCATATACATCTTAATGGACCATAAAGGTTTAATTGGGTTTATATGAGTTTTAATGGTATGTTCAAGAACTGGCAGACTCTTACATAGACCAGTTTAACATGGGGAAACATGTACCGGTATTTGTTTTTATGCTTTTCCAGATGTTTTTACCGGTGTCATGACGAACTGATCCAATTCCAACTGAATAACATATTTTCTTAAAAAAATTTTGTAACTGCTGATGAATAATGAGATGAATTCATATATCATTGCACATCACGTGTTATTTTCCTTGAGAAAAGTAAAATGGATTAGCATATTTTTTTCATATTTTTCCGGCTTGCGGTCTCATTTATTTTTGTAGTGTTAAAGCAAATAATTAAGTTATATGCCCAAAACTGATTTAAATATGGGCATTAAACTTGTACAGTTTGACACATCGTTATAAACATGTATCTTCATACTCACTACAATAGTGAATCAACTTGTAACTCGGATACACCCTTGTAATGAGTTAAACAACACTATAATTGCTTTAATTTGTTATATGCTTGTGAATCTAAACTAACTATAAAAGTTAATCAAACCTAAGAAGTTAGACGCATAACTTTAATGGGTCATATGTGCATTATATACAAGTACATCATAACAATAACGATTCAAATGTGGAAAGTTGGACGCACTATATTTTAATTAGTTAGACACTATATTATATTTTAGATGCACCAAATGTTTTTTTTTTCATGTCCCTATCATCAGTGTTCAAACTTTTTAATTTATACACCCACCTCTATAACGTGTCAATATATGTGCAACGTATCGTCGAGTGGTTTTAAAGCACAATTACAAATATGTAATCAAGTTTGTGATCGGGGAAGAATGAGCTAAGACAAGAAAATAGGGAGTATGAATGGTGATGTGAAAATGCCTCCTAAAACCAAAAAAATGAAGTGAAAAATTGAAGAATCTAGGTCCGGATAATGGGTCACGGGTTTAAAGATATAAGTAAAAGGTTTTCAACGAAAAAATGGGGTTTGGACTAATTGGGTGCAAGTTTAGCGTAATGGTAAAAAAATGGTCAAGAGTCAAAAACTGCTTAGCTCTGCAAACTCTCTGGAAAAGGGCTGCCCCATGCCATGCGTGGGAGCACTAAGATCCATGCGCGACACGCGAGGGATGTCGGGTCAACAAAATGGTCAAAACTTCCCCGTTGCGCCACATGAAGGGGCAGGATTGCCCTTTCGTGACACATGGGGACACCCTGTCTCAGGAAAGTTGTTTTTGTTTCTTATTTTTCATGTTTTCGTTCAAATTTTTTGCTAACTAATCGTTTTGATGAAATTGTATGCTGGGTAAATAGGAAATTAAGACCCCGTATAAAGATCATGCCATGTCAAGAACCAAACACTCTATGAATGCTTGTTAGATTCCGTTTTTTGTCAAAGGGTTTTGAAAAGTAAAACATGAGAACTTGTATTTCAAATTAAATTGTTGGTACCTTGTTTTAGCTTATGTTTTGAATACTTTAAAACTGTATGAATATATATTATACCCTTATACAATTAGCAACTTGAGTTATGTCTCATTTGTTTAAAAGTCACACCCTTTTATTATATATTATATTAATAACTCTATAAAAAGCATTTTGGGTTGCCTCTCTAAATGAAAAGTTGTGACTTCTAAAAAACCACATAAATTTCATAACCATGTCCACAACGATGAAATTAGTTGGTGATTCATACTCTATCGCCATCATTAATGGATTATAAAGAATCAATTGAACACCACCCAGAACCATTCTAACCCACTGAAAGTTTTAGCGGGTAATCAAAAACCAAAAATATCTGAAAACCTTCCTTACGTTTGAAAAAACAACCCTTCCGGCGCTTTGTAATCGTCGCCTCTTCGTCCCCAATAAGTTGTATCCTTGTCTCTTCGATTCGGCGAGTCGTCACCACCGCCTCTTCATCTCCGGCTATTTATAACTGCCACCCCTTTGTATCGAATGATTACCCCTTTACATTTAGGAAATTAAAAAAAAAGTTGCGATGATACACGCACATATATATTCATTGCCCATGAAAGTGCTTATACTCTTTCATGGCTTTGTTTTTTCAATTTTGTTTTAATTTTGAGAAAACCCATTTTGCATCTCAATCATGTCGATAAAAGTTGATATTTTTAACTATCTTAAAGCACAAAGTTGGTGGCTTTTACGCCACCCCAACTTTCATACTTTGCCACAATCGCCCCTTTCACTCTGAATTTCTGCAATCTAACCCTCAATCGCCCCCTTTCCTCTGAATTTCCACAATCTAACCTTCGCCTTTCAATCTTTGATATCATCACCCCTCCACTTTGCTGTTCCACCACCCACTCAACTTTTACGTATTTACACCACTAACCCTCATCTTTTACACATTTCCGCCACCACTTCTCTACTTGTACGTTTTGTCTTTTCCGCCACCACCCCTCGACTTTTATACTTTCCATATTTACCCTACTACTTCTATTTTCTCTCAAATTTTAGACTTTGTATTTTTATCTCTTGCAATATTACTCCATTTTAACCCCTAGACTACTACTCCTACTTTGCAAATACCAATGCACTATGTTTCATGAAATGTCTTAATCATTGTATTTTACACTTCATGTCTACCTTTATGTTTTCACTTCATGTCTACATTTATGTTTTACTCTTTTTTTTTGTAATCATGTTTTTTGCATCATGTTTTACACTTTTTTTAATTATCTTTTACACATTGCATTATACGAATCGTGTATTGTCTTACTATATGTTTCCACCCGTCGCGTGACGCCGCAACTTGCGGCGGGCAAAAATACTAGTTTTATACAAAATGTAAAATATTTTATATATATTCGAGATGGGTCTTACATTTAATGACTTTTATAATATTAATAGGTATTGTTATAGTACTAGGAGTAGCATTGTTTTGATATCTCACTTATATAACATTATTAATTGATATGCCTTATAAACATCTTAATTCAAATTCTAACCGAATATTTATTAATATTATTGACAAAAGAGTAAACTCTTATTTTAGTTTTAGTGTTATGAAAGTTAAAAGAATCTATTGGAGTGTAATGAATATTTGTGTTGAACTACTTGTGACTAAAATCAAAGTTTACTCTTGAAAATTTAATTTGTTTCATGGAAGCTTTTATTGATGTAGCAAACATAAATATATCGTTTACTAGATTCCCGCAATTTAAATAAGAAAAATTCAAATATGTATAACTAAAATATACATGATCATAAATTTAGAAAATAGTACATGAAATTGATATATACTAAATGAAGGAGTGATATATGGATGGCCGGCAGCCATGCGAACCACATTGTGGCCCCTTCCGATCTGCCATCTTTTTTACATGATTAAGGTTTACTCATTTGGCCTTCTCCTTTACTTCTTTACTATGGTATCCAATATTTTGATGAGGTAATTTTCTTAAAACACCTCAACAACATATGCAAGGGACCAAAAGCAATTGCTAAATTACTAAATGTGATAATATAAGCTTAAAATCGAATCAAATCGACTATATCTCAGTGAGTCTGATTATAAGAAATTAAAAATGCTAATCCGGTTGCACAACCGGCCCTCCTAAGTAATGTAATGTAGCATGGTTCTTAGATGGAACTAAACAGACGTCAAGGGCAGATCCAGGGGTTTTTTAGGGTTTTTAGGAACCCCTTCTGGTTTGAAAAAATGAAAAGAATT
The DNA here is from genome assembly GCA_947069175.1 of Scalesia atractyloides. Classification (NCBI taxonomy): domain Eukaryota; kingdom Viridiplantae; phylum Streptophyta; class Magnoliopsida; order Asterales; family Asteraceae; genus Scalesia; species Scalesia atractyloides. The sequence continues at coordinate 4,947,221 of CAMTDV010000030.1, forward strand.
AGTGAAAACCTTGTATAAAGAAAACATTGTTATTGAATTAGTGTTTTGAATTTTATGTGCTTAAACCGAGTGCAACTACATTCTAGTTGCTTAATTTGCCATTTAGTGTTTTAAAGTTACTGAATTTGAACTTCTTTTAGCTATTATATGCTTGAATTGGATTTTGCTACATTTATAGGTTTTTTATATTTATTTATTATAGTATTTAACTATTGTTTTTATGATCAGTATCTTAACTTAAACTTGTGATATGTAAATTGAACTTTTCTTTACATTTGCTTTCAATCTTTTTATAGTTTATTTTATGATGAAGAGAATCAATTCGAGCTTAGACTATGTGTTGTAACAAGCGTAAAATGTACAATGTAGATGAAGGGTTTCAAATTTCACATTTAAGAATATATGTTGTGAAGAAGTGAATTGAGAAATATGGTGATAGGTTGAGGTGTCTCTATATGTTTGGGTGATATATCATTAAATGTTTTTAAAAATATATCAAACCATGTGAGGCGTGTGGTAAAAAAGAGTAAGAGTATTCAATCCCAAAAATCCTAAGAGTTAAGCATGTTGGTGATGAACTAGTTCTCGTTCACCCCAGACTTGCTGGGTGGAATGAGTCAAGCTAGTTCCGAAATCGCCAGAGCCCTTTTGTTCTAATCTTTTTCTTAGCAACTGGCTTTCAGAAGTCTTGCTGCAAGGAAGATTAGAAACGCCTTACTATATTAATTTAGAATAGTGGCATCTCCATTACTTTGAGAGGAGAATCGTTGGTTTTTCGACGGGACTACGTGGGAAATACGAGATCTAGGCAAGCCGCTACCTGTTCCTCCCCTTGCCTTGAACGATAGAAGAACTACTTATCTTCTCTTAGGTAGCGGTCGATCGGTTCGCATCTATGGTGAATCAATAGGTCCGCAGATCCATTCTTCTCTACGATAAATCGCCATCTCTTACGCACTCCGCCGATCGACGTGGTTTTTTGTGCCCTCCCATCGCACCCATAACATGTAGCCTTATACGTTCTTATCCGTTCGAGAAAAACTATGTTAATCCCACGTCTTTTTACTCAGGACAAAATTCTTATATGTGCCATTATTAACTTAAGATAAATGATTAAATCAACTTATTCCAATGCTAATTATTATTAACACTTTGGTGCTATATGGTGTTGTATCTCATGCATGAGGATTTTTTTTCAAAAAAAGTTATTTTTCACTTCTAACACAAAGGTAATCATCTTTTGCTTAAACTTTTTTTTTTACTTTTAACCTAAAGTTTTTTATCGTTTGTAATTTATGCCCAAAACTTTTTATTTTCAACTTTGTTCCCTCGTAATTTTCATCTTTTGTAAGTTTTTCGTTTTACATTTCGTTCTAAATTTGGCCAGTTAACACGCCGCAACATGCGTGTGGGGTTCAACGTCTTTCGTCTATTTGTTGTCGTTTAACGGGTCTGTTGAAACACGTATATCTTCCCTCGTTTGACAGATTCATCGCAACGCGTGGATTCTAGATCGACCTAGTTATTCTTTTCTATGTTTTACATTTCGGTCTAATTTCTTTGTATTAACACGCCGCAACGGGCATGCTCGGTTCAACGATTTTCCGTCTGCTTTTCATTCTGTGTTATTTTTCCTTTTGACTAAACTGTCATTTTGGTCCCTGGGGTTTGGCCAGTTTTGTCATTTTAGTCCAAATCTCAAACTTTTTGTATCAAGGTCCCTATGGTTTCAGTTTTGGCGTCATTTTAGTCCAAATCTCAAACTTTTTGTATCAAGGTCCCTATGGTTTCAGTTTTGGTGTCATTTTAGTCCAAAAGTGAAATCAGACCACATTTCCCAAATTAAACCCTCATGTTTTGTCCTTTTCCTCAGAGGTAATTTTGTCATTATAACACCATTAATATAAAAACCACACCACCACTCAGATGTCCATCTTCTCAAACAATCACCACCACCAATGAAGATCCACAACCCCTCTCTCCCATTACTCCCCCATCTCTCTTTCTCTCTCTCCCTCTCCTCTCTCTCTGCCGCCACAAACACCACCACCACCTGCCACCACCCTCTCGCACCCCCACCCCCACACCACAACGTCACTCTCCACCGGCGTCCGGTCATCCGCTAACAATTCCGGCCAGATCTCGAGAAGTAAGGAAGAATTAAGGCTTGGATCGTCGGATGTAACAGATTTTAGGTTTTGTATGCTGGTAATGCGATCGGAACTGATTGTACGGACAATGTCGGTTATCAGCGGTGGTGAATGACGGTGGCGTAGCCGCCTGAATAGTGCGAAATAGAGGAGTTAGAAGGAGATGAAGGAGATTAAGAGCAACGGAAACATAAGGCGGTGGTGGTGGTGGTGGTTAATGTCATTGTTATTCATCTGGATTTAATGTTAGGAGTAGAGGGTGGTGGCAGCGTGGTGGGGGTGGGGTGGGGGTGCGAGAGGGTGGTGGGGGTGGGGGTGCGAGAGGGTGGTGGCAGGTGGTGGGGCAGGGTGGTGGCGGCAAAGAGGAGAGATGGGGAGAGAGAAAGAGAGAGAGGGGGGTTAATTAATTTATATATATATATATATATATATATATATATATATATATATAAAATATTTATATTAATGCTTAAAGTGACCATTTTGCCTCTGAGGAAAAGAACAAAATAGCAACAAAAATGAAACCACATGGACCCAGATACAAAAAGTTTGAGATTTGGACTAAAGTGACAAAACTGGCCAAACCTCAGGGACCAAAATGGCAGTTTACTCTTTCCTTTTGTTTTTTTGTTTTTACAAGCTTTTTCGATGTTGGTGGTCATGACATGGTGTGGCATTGGTGCTATTTCGCACGGTTTTACCCCCCCCCCCCCCACATCATACCAGTTTTTTACAATATGAATGGTAGGCGTAATAAAATGGATTATTGTGAAGTAATGAAAAAAATGCATTTGGCTGGTCAATAAAACACGATCATCAACTACGTACGCAAGGAATCACATATCCTCCAAACACCCCAAAATCATTTCATCCATCCCCCCATTTTTTCATTCAATTCCTTTTTTCAACCTTAATCAACACCACCATCGCCACCTCCGCCGACACCACCACCATCCACCGCGTCACCACCGTCAGTCCCCCACCAATGACAATTATTGTCGCCGCCACCCACCACTATCACCATGCCACCACCATTCACTAGCGCCACCCACCATCACCGCTACACACCACACATTTTAATGTGTTAAAGAATATAAAGTAATGATTCATTACATTCCTACATCGAAAAAAAAAAAACAAGAAATAATATTAATCTATTTTACTTATTTATCCATTTTATTCCCTCCTTCATCCTATTATCACCCCATACCAAAAAAAATCTTTAAATTAATTGGAATGTGTTTGTTCTCATAAAAGGTAAAAACTAGTGGAGTTTTGTGTCCAAGACGCAATATAATTTGTTGGCATATATTTGGTAAGAAAATTTGTTGTATGCATCATACGTAGTTTATTACTTATTATATAGATTATAATTATAGTTAATAATTGTTGGTTTCCCGCAACTCAAGGTTTCATTGAAATTAGTCCCACATGGCATCCCAAGTTGACATTGGGTATATATACATATACATACGTACATGCATAGCATACATATATGCAATATGTATGTAACTGTGGATAGTATCAAGCTCACCGAGAAACATGGATGCATGCGCCCGTCATCATGACTAACGTGTTAAGTAATAACTAGAGAGTTTATTTTTTTAACTAGGGCTTCATTTATGTCAACTTGTTTATATCTCTTTGTTGGTTCTAAATTTACTATACACTCACACATAAGAGATGAGATAGATACAACTATTAAGACCGGAAGGTATGGAGGAGGGTAGTCCTTCAAGGATGGGTCGTCACATAGACCGCCACGTAAGTTGGTGTGAGGATGGGCCTAAAGGGGATGGACCTAGAGGTGGGGGATGAACCCCTTTATATGTATGTATGTATGTATGTATGTATGTATAGGTGTGTGTGAGGGGGTGAGGCCCGGCTTGGGCGGCTGTGGGCGGACGAAGAGGACGGGGACGGGCCAAGGGGGCGGTGTGGCTGGGCGGCGCCGTGCCTCGCTGGCCCTTGGCCGTGCCCCATACCGGTTGGTCTAAGAATTAATCTATAAGTAATTTTATTCATTTATATTTTAGTGTGTACACGGATTATTTAATTTATCAAAAATATGCAGCAAATGAAAAAATATGGTATTGCGAATGTCACTAAAAAGGATTTAAAAATTAACTAACAATATATGATAAACATAATTGAGGTATTATGCATGTATGCACAGGTGTTATAATTACACACATACTTGCACCCATAATATTTAACAATATTATTTAGTTATAGAACATGCCTATTAATAAAATTAAAACATTATTCGTTATAGAACATGCGTATGAATAAAATTAAAGAATTATTCGGTTTCAGAAGAAGAAACAAGTCGGAACAAAGAAAAAACATGCAATGCAACAACTTATATGAAAGGTTTGTCTGAAATTCATACAAATTCTCGTCCCGAAAACATTGGGGATTGTAGTTATGGATAGCATGACATGAGGTAACTTATATGGTGTGATGTGTATTTGTTTTCCGTTCTTTATTTCACTGGAGTCTGATTTACTCCTAACTCTACACTGTTGTTCATTGTTAGAGTGGAAGGGGCATCTTTCGGTGATTCCTTCGGGGAGCTTGTCTACCGATCAGGGAGGCAACCCTTGGGTGGATGCGGTGTCCGGTGAAGGATGAAAACGGTGACTACTTATCGATACGAAAGAGAAGAGATAGGGGGGAGAGAGGGGATTAATGGGGTCTCATCCTTTTTTAACCAATCACAATTTTAAAAAAAAATGTTTATCACTCTTCATGTGTTTGAGCACCCCTAATGTTTGAGTGCAAAATGGGAAGTGAAGGGGGAAGTTGGCATGGCATGATATATTGGTTAAGAGAAAAGTTTACCACTCCTCATTTGGGAAACACTCATTCCACCCTTAAACTCGGACCCTTAACCTCTTGAGAAGAGACACTAGTATTTTACACACTTGTTGAACACGAAGGTGGTGTTTGTTTTTGTAAAAAAATCTGTGCAGTCTCTTTTATCTGAGCCACGCAAACATTGTCATTTACAGACTGTCTGTTTTTCCGAAGACGTTTCATCAAAAAAGCCCCCGCAAACTCTTATTGGTACATACTTGATCCATTAATTTTTTAGGATCTTTTTGAGATCTTCTATAAATGTCCGCAGATGTGATCCGCTTGCAGACAATTTACCTCTTATAAAAAAGACTACACCTAAGCCAAAAAGCCCTTTGGTTTATCTTCGTTCCTTGGAAACTAAACATTAGCTCATTTTTTGGGATATCGGATTTAATAACCCCAACTTTTCCCAGTTGGCTGATAACACTCCCAACTTTCGATTTGTACACCAACATTTCTCAATTTATTAGCCGATAACACTTCCTAACTGACTGAACCCTAACGCAGTAAGCTGATGTCAACTACCACGTCATCGAAAAATGCCATGTTAGCTGCCACGTCATCAAAAAATACCACATCAGCCGCCACGTTATCAAAAAATGCCACATCAGATGCTACATCAGCAAAAATTAACTGGGTTAGGGTTCAGTCAGTTAGGGGGTGTTATCGGCCAATAAGTTGAAAGTTGGGAGTGCTGGTGTACAGATCGAAAGTTAAAAGTGTTATCGGCCAATTGGTAAAAGTTAAGGTTATTTAAATCCAATATCACTTATTTATATCATATATGTTATTTAATAATTATAGCTAGTTTACTATATAAAATTATGTTATACATTACAATTCTAAATTAAATACAAAACAAGATTGGATAACAAAGTAGAAGAGGATGTCTCAATTTCTTTGAACACCTTGTTTTCTTTCTAGATCTATAAGACTATAACAAAGTATTAAGTCAATATAGTGGGTGTTGTTTGAATTGAGTCTTGATAAATTTAATCCACAATATTCCTTCAGCACTTCTACTCAGGTCTATTCATGAGTTTGCGAGCAAAGTTTAAAACACGAGCTATTTAGACAGTCCTAGACTTCTGCTAATATCAAATACGAGAGTTTCAAATGGATCACGACACTAGAAGAAGAAGACATGAATGATATACAATTTTATTTAAGTATAAACGGTAATTTAGTTTATCAAGGGGTGTTGTTCCGGCATGGTTGTGGCTTTCATGCCACTTTTCCACGCCCACACCATAATGTCTAACGAGTCAAGAAGAAAATAAGGAATTAAAGCTTCAAAATGATATATAAAGAACAATATAAATCTATGCATAAGCTCGCTTGTTAATCCATATTTAAAGTTGTTAAAAACGATTTAATGAACTATCTCTATATTAGAATACTAATTAATCAAACATACATATATCAAACCCTAATCAAATGTCGTGTGCCGGTGCAGGCAATAACTTTAACTTCTTAGCACGGTCGCCATTGCCAATAAGATCCCCGACCACAATATCCGGGACATAAACAGCTTCATTCAAAGCAAGCATTGCATCCACGTAAACAACAAAATCAGCCGGAACTCGAACTACCGGAAAAAAGCCGGCCGTCTTTCGTTTCCCAGTCACCGGAACCACCCTTCTGCCTTTTCTTGGAGCCGGTGGACAAGCTGCCGTTACCGGAATTCTATGCTCAGTTGATCTTGGAGTCTTGGGATCATCCTCAACATTACTGACTTTAAATTCTCCATCTGAAGATGGGACTTGGATCTTTAAACCACCACCTGAAAGTAGTAAATTTATATTTTCATCTTTGTTACTAGTATCATCATTTGTTGCATAGGGTGTTTGTGATGAAGATGACGATGATGATGAATTGCATTGGTGGTATCGGATATCGGGATGTTTCGGGTTATCGGAGCCAAGTAGGGAGACGATTAAGGGATCAAGATTTGAGGTAGCCATGAATGAAGATTATAGGAGTGGAGAAACAAGAGAAGAAGAAGAAGTGAAGAAGACTCTGAAAACAAGGAAATATAAGGTGATAGAGAGATGTTATGAGAAGGGTTTGTAAAGTTGGTGTGTTTTTCTTTTTCTTTTATGATCAACATAGATGACATTTGGCATGATATATATATATATATACAGGAAATAAAAAACTTAATTCAACAACACTGTGAACAAGAATATTTTAGTTTGGGTTATTATGAAGATTATAAGAATTGTCAGGTGTTAGTCGGCTAACAAGGTATCGATTAGCAACTAATTGGGAGATTTTATATGTGATTTTCAGGTTTATATATATATACACACATTTTTATATGTATTTTTTAAATACACATGTTTTAACACCTTCTTCGATCCATATTTTCAAGTAGATAGAATTCATTGCTCAATTTACATGTTCTGCTTAAGAATCTTCCCAGAATCGCTAGATTGCCACTGATTTTTGGCCAATTAGAACTGGGTTTGACCACTGTTGACCGTCTCTTGATTAATTGGCCGATCATATAAAAATTACTCGGTGACCCTGAGACTAGCGACTAATAGGAGGCTAGTCAAGATTTTTACAACCATGGTTTTTATAACGTTTTCCCTCTGTCAGTTACAACAAAAAGTTTAACTTGATCAAGTTTATTTTTTAAATAAATCACATTTTACATATAAAAGTCTAAAAAAACAATATCGTTACCAAAGGGTCAACGACCCTCTTCACCACCTAATCACATAACTTAAGTAATTATAAATCATATATTTTTATTTTTTCTGAACAATAAATGTTATACCTACTTTACACTAATTATTCTAAATTACACCGTTTACCTATAATCAAATGTTTTTAATTATTCTAAATTACACCTTTTACCTATAATCAAATGTTTTTAGTGTATAGTATATCTTGTCTAACAAGGAAAATTGAGAGAGAGAAACCATACACGTAACTCAAATTAGGTATAGAGAAAATTTTGTGTCATTTGTATAATTAAAATTTTTTAATATAAAAAATATGTAAAAAGTGACGAATATTTAATAACTAGTTTTAAATTGAAATACGCGGATTAAAACTATATGTTTGCAAGAAATTGTTATTTATTTTGTCCTTTTAATAATTTTTATATGCATGCACGTATGTACATACGAGATTGGGTGTAAGAAGATTTGAAGCGTAATACATAGGAGACATAAGTCCTATAATTCGGCGATGGATCCAATGAAAACAGTCCCAATCCAGAAACATATAAGTATGCATCATTATTCAAAAAAGTTTATACTATTTTAAGTTATTTTATTTTCAACTTTTTATTTTTAAATTATAGCTAGAGTAAATTGCACAAAACATCCTTTATGTTTCCTTAAACTTGCAGGTTCTAGCCTTAATGTTTAAAAGTTGCTAAAAACAACCTTTAAGTTTATTTTTGTTGCGGGTTCAATCCTTTACAGCTAACCACGTTATTTTCTTCAGTTAAGTTCCCTCACATGATCAACCAAAATGACGAATATACCCTCACATGTTATGCATGTGAGGCAACTTAACTGAAGAAAATAACTTGGTTAGCTGTAAAGGATTGAACCCGTAACAAAAATAAACTTAAAGGTTGTTTTTAGCAACTTTTAAACATTAAGACTGTAACCTGCAAGTTTGAGGAAACATAAAGAATGTTTTGTGCAATTTACTCTTTTAGCTATTATAACTGTCTCTACAAACTTTTATATATGCTCTCTACGCACGAAGCACGTGATTTCCCTACAAAATCCATATCACAAAAGCTTAAAAGTTAGCATTAATGAAATTAATATTTATTTATTAAAGTTTTCATTAATGAAATTAATATTTATTTATTAAAGTTTTCTTTCTAGCTGCTTTTACAACCAAATGTGTTTCCATTTCACAACAGAAGACTAGATACACAGGTCAATAATTATCCATGTATTAAAAAAGAAAGTTTCTGAATATTATCCATGTATTAAAAAAGAAAGTTTCTGAATAGTAACATGACATTTTTTTAATTTTATTGTCTACTCTTATGTGCTACACGTTGCATCTGTACCAAATTCATCTGCCGTCATCACTTTTTCATCCCTCTCCACCCCAATTTCATCAAACCCTCAAACCTCCCCTCCCCACCAACCGTCACCGTTCCACCACCAACCTTCGGCACCACCATGTCCGGCCACCGAACGCCTCTACTCACTCCTTTAACCCTTTCCCCCACAACTTCGCAAAAAACCCCCCCACTTCCCAACAGAGACCATCATCATCTCCGGTCGCGGACCACCATTGCTAAACGGCGGATGCTGGTCACTATTCCGACGTACCACGGCGGCGGATACTGGTCATTATTTCAAAGCGGCACGCGGTGTCACTATCGGCAGTAAGCCTATTTAAATAAAACCATATTTTGTAATTAATAATAAAATACAATCTGTTTGCCAATTTAACTGCCTCTAATTTGAGCTTATTTTTATTTTTTTTCAAGGACCATTATTCGCCTTGATTTTTTTTGGTATACTTACTGAAAAACAAGTTCCAAATTGATGAGTTGACTTTTTGGAAAGAAAGCAGCCATGAATGATGATAGACTGCTTGGATTTCACAGAATATATTATGATGCACCCACCATGTAAAGGATATTATAAAAGTACACATACTTTGGGTTCGTATACATAAAATTAAACTATATATATATATATATATATATATATATATTATATTAATGCTTATTTTAAGACATTTTTTTAAAGCAAGAGCAAATAAATGTTACGTGATAATTCGATGGTGATTAATTTTGATTATTAGTTTTTTCTTGTTTGTTTTTCTTTGAATTTGAAATTATTTATTTAATATGCCTCTTACCTTGAATATGAATATGAAGGCCATGTAAGCTACTTTGAATTTTTAAATTAGTGTCAATCTTGGTATTTTAGTTTAGAAACACACTGTATAGCATAAAAGACCTCTAAATTAAAGAATATCATAATCAACGAAAAATGATAGTTTTAATTTTTATGAAGTACAAATTTAGTATTCAAAGTTAAGAGTGAAAATATGTGGGTACTAGACAAATAAAATATCAAACATGCATGTTATATAATGGCATAATACAAGTTTCAACCTTTGTCTTGCATTGCATTTTTAATTCGTAGATAGGCGGCAATTGGTTTTTGAAAGTATTATTGTCTATATAACTATCATAAAAGGGTTATAATATTTAATTTTGTTTATATAACTACCATGAAAGTATTATTGTTTATATAACTTCATATAAGGGTACTTATAATATATCTCTTGAAAACATACATAAACGTATATATACAAACACTTGTTATACATAACCAATGTATTGAAAACTACATTTACACGCACTGTATTGAAAATAATTAGATGTAGTGAGAGAGAGAAAAAAAAGTTTGAAAGCCATTTTTATCTTATATATATATATATAGGGATCGGTTTAAATGAAAACCTTTCCCAGTTATGAGAACCGCAAGAACTACTCTTCACCTCGTATTCACTGTTATTTTAAAACCTAAAGGATAATCTAGTCATTTTACTCAAAACTATCAAATCATCCCCCCTCTCTCTTTAAATCTGATTTCACAGACATTTATATCCCCTAATTTCTCCCTCTCCCTCTTAAACTCAGTCAACATCATCTCTCAAGCTCTTTCTCTCTCTCTCATACCCAAATCAAGAACACAGCCAAATCAAGAACACAGATGCTTTGATCGGTGGTGAGTAATACTTTCTAATCGGTGGTGGGGAGGCGGTTAAGACGGTGGTGGGGGTGTACAGTGGTGGTCAATGTGGGGGTTGTAGGGTGGTGGTAGGTGGTTCGAGCTGGGGGTTGTAGGGTGGTGGTAGGTAGTTCGAGGTGGGGGTGTATGGTGGTGGTAGGTAGTTCGAGGTGGGGGTGTATGGTGGTTTGAGGTGCGGGTGCACGAGGTGGGGGTTGTACGGTGGCGGCAGGTGGTTCGAGGGGGGTTTGTACGGTGGCGGCAGGTGGTTCGAGGGGGGTTTGTACAACGGTGGTAGGTGGTTCGAGGTGGGGGTGGTACGGTGGTGGTAGGTGGTTCGAGGTGGGGATGTACGGTGGTCGTAGGTGGTTCGAGGTGGGGGTGCACGAGGTGGGGTTGTACGGTGGTGGTAGGTGGTTCGAGGGGGGTTTGTACGGCGGTGGTAGGTGGTTCTAGGTGGGGGTTGTACGGTGGTGGTAGGTGGTTCGAGGTGGGGGTTCCAGATCGCGATGACAGGGGTGCGGTGTGTGTGAGGCGTTTTGCTTGTGAAGAGGGGTTCAAGTGATGATGGTTTGTGTGTGAGTAGTGATTCGAGACTAGATCCAGATGATGGTGGTGCTTCGAGACCAGATCTTGTTTCCGAGACCGGATCTTGTGTAAAGGATGGTTGTGGTTCGAGTCAAGAGCCTGATGAAGGTGTTCAAGTGATGTGGTTCATTCGGCATTCAGCTTACGCAAAGAACCAGCATGTCTTTGTCCCTTTTGCCTTTGATACTTTTGGCTCCCTAGCGCCAGAAGCTATTCACTTCTTGACGAGGGTTCAACGGGTCGTCTACAGCAATTGTTCAACCCCAAGGGGGCAAGGGTTTGTATTTGGAAGGTTAGGGTTTGCAATCCAGAAAGGCATTCGGCATTCAGCTTACGCAAAGAACCAGCATGTCTTTGTCCCTTTTGCCTTTGATACTTTTGGCTCCCTAGCGCCAGAAGCTATTCACTTCTTGACGAGGGTTCAACGGGTCGTCTACAGCAATTGTTCAACCCCAAGGGGGCAAGGGTTTGTATTTGGAAGGTTAGGGTTTGCAATCCAGAAAGGATTGGCGGCGCAGCTTGTTGCCCGGCTACCTTCTGTTTTGATGTAACTTGGCAAGTTTTCTGAAATTAAAATTTTAGGAAAAAAAATTAGAAAACAGTTGCAGATAGTCTATGGTTTGACTTTAAATCTCAAAGTGTTGTTGATATTGAATTTTAACATTAGTAAATATGTTTTTCTTTTATTTGAAAGTGTGGAAATCAGAATAAAGAAACGAATAATAAGAATGTGTAATTTGAATTTTAAAAGTGTAAGTTTGACTATGTATAGTCAAAGATGGGCTATGTTTCTGTTTCAGAAGTAGTCTTATTTTTATTTTTTTGTTATATTAACTATTTTTGTGTAATTGAAATTGTAAAGAGAATTTTGGATGAATAAAGGCCTAAAAGAGGGTTGTGTTAACAATAATATATATTACATCGAGGGTTTCATTTGGATAAATAAAGGCCTAAAAGGGGTTGTGGTGGTGGGTTTCACGGCGACGGCGGTGAAGGGTGGGTTGTGTGGTGGGTTTGACGGCGACAATGGGTGAAGGGGACGACAGTGGGGGTGAAGGGCGATTGGGGTGTGGTGAAGGGTGATGGTCGCGGAGCGGTGGTGAGTGGAGGGAGAAGAGTGATGGTGGTTGGTCGACGGTGGGTGCCAGTGAAGAGTGATGGCGACGGTGCCCCGGTGTATAATTTTTTGTTCTTTTTTGTAAAAAAAGTTATTGTAAAAAAAAGTTAAAACCGTAAAAAAATAGTTTAAAACCGTAAAAAAAGTTTAAAAATGTGTGTGTAAAAAAAACGGCGCGTAAAAAAAACAGGGGGGAGGGGTAAAAAGATGTTATGGGGCAAATTCTTTTTTTTAAGTTATTTGTAAAGCCGTAAAAAAGGTTTAAAATGTTTTAACAGGGACGTAAAATTAGTTTACAACTAGTTCTCGACAAGTTACGTTTGAGATTCGACACCATATGTAAAAAACTTTTACTTGTTTATACTTTTGTAAAAAAAATTTACGTACAGGTGTCGAATTTTTTTTTGCATACGATGGAGAATTTTCGGGTCGGGTAACAAATTTTGTGGCAATGATAGTTTTCGATGAGTTACTTTTTTGTAAATAAAATTTACAACCAGGGTGTAAAAAAGTTTACATCCGTAAAAAGCTCACACGTGACACTGTGCGTAAATTTTTTTTGGATGGTTTTGACGTACGTAAAAACTGTGTATTCAAAGTTAAAATAAGCCTGAAAAAACTCCACGTAAAAATTTTTATACTCAATCGCACGCGTAAATTTGTTGCAAACCTTTACACACCCCGTAAAATCTATACGCTAAACCTTTTTATACCCAACCGCATGCGTAAATTTGTTTGCAAACCTTTACGCACCCCGTAAAACTTTGTAAAACTCTATATAAAAACTTTACGCTACCCGTAAAAACTCCATGTAAAATGATATTGAAGCGAGCTCGGGCCGATCTTCTAGCTCGTTTGAGGTTATTGTCAACATAGCTTGAGCCGAGCGGAGCCAAGGTCGAGCGTAAAAACTGTGTATACAGCGTACGGGTGTAAAATGATTTTTTTAAACGCACGGCGTCGAGTGTAAAATGTTTTTTAACATACGGGTGTCGAATGCACACCTTTGTGTTTGGAAATGTCGAATCTAAACTCACACGTAAATGATTTTGTTAGCGCACGACATCGAGCGTAAAAATTTTTTTAACGTACGGTTGTCGAATGCACACCTTTGTGTTTGGGAATGTCGAATCTAAGCTCACACGTAAATGATTTTTTAGCGCACTGTGTCGAGCGTAAAAATGTTTTTTTACGTTGAATGTAAACTCACACGTAAATGTTTTTTAACGTACGGGTGTTGAATGGATACCTTTTTGTTTGGGAATGTTGAACGTAAACTCACACGTAATTATTTTTTTATGCACGTTATCGAGTGTAAAAATGTTTTTTACGTCCAATATAAACTCAAACGTAAAATGTTTCTTAACGCACGAGTGTCGGATTCACACATTTTTGTTTGGGAATGTCGAACATTTTGTACGTACAATGTCGAATGTCAAAGTTTTTTATGGTCATGTAAATATTACAACTTTGTAAAAATTTACAACCGGGGCGTAAAAAAAGTTCACAACTGGGACGTAAAAAAGTTTACAGCTGAGGCGTAAAAAGATTTACTTTTTTTAACATGGGCGTAAAAAAAAACGGGGGTGGGGGTAAAAAACCGTACTTTATTGTTTTTGACAAGACGTAAAAAAAATTACGCCTTTGATCGTCGGCGGCGTAAAATACATCGGCGTACTTTATTGTTTTTGACATTAAAAAAGTTTTTGTTGTGTTCATAGTTGTTGGAGGGTGGAGAACGAGACCGTAATTGAGAAAAGGTCAACGAGGATACCCCGATGGAAGATCAAGAAGAAATGGAGGGTGGTGAGCAATTGTTTGTAATTGTAAAACTGGTTAATTTTTGTGTTTAACATACTTGCAAATTTTGTAGTTTTTTTTTTTGTTTTTTATGTTTTTGTGTTTGTGTTGGTGGTGCGAGTCCAATTCAGATCACGGTAACCCAAATGGATTTGGGCCAGATTTGGGTTTTCGGTGGTGACTTATCACCGATGGTGTTGGGGGGGTGTGGTGAAGGGTGATGGTCGTGGAGCCGTGGTGAGTGGTGGGTGGGGGGAGGGGGGGAGAAGAGTGACGGTGGTTGGTTGACGATAAAAAAAACGAGGCGTAAAAACAAGTCGTAAAAAACGGGGCGTAAAAATGGGTCGTAAAAAACGGAGCGTAAACACATGTAGTAAAACACGGGTTTTAAAAAACGGGTTTTAAAAAACGGGGCGTAAAAACGGGTGATAAAAACGGGTGATAAAAAGGGGGCGTAAAAACGGGCGTGTAAAACGGGTCGTAAAAACGAGGGCGTAAAAAACGGGGCATAAAAACGAGGGCGTAAAAAACGGGGCGTAAAAACGAGGGCGTAAATACGACGCGTAAATAACGGCGCGTAAAAACGAGGCGTAAAAAACGGGGCGTAAAAACGGGGGCGTAAATAGCGGCACGTAACAACGGGGGCGTATAGCCGTAACGGCGTGTAAAAACGGGGCTTAAAAACGACGCGAAAAACGGGCCTAAAAAACGACGCGTAAACCCGGGCGTAAAAAACGATGCGCAAAAACGGGGGCGTAAAAAAACGGCTCGTAAAAAACGTTTTTTTATAAAAAAAAATCTTGTAAAAAATTTATTTATTAAAAAATTTTGATTTTAGACTTTTGTTTGATTAAATAATCATATTATTAATAATAAATAATAAATATAATAAGACAAAATATGTAATAAAAAACAATAAGTATAATAAGACAAAAAACAAATTTACTTAAATACCCTTTTGATATTAAAATATTAAAAACATAATGAGAAAAAAAGAATTTTATAATGGTTTAATTACTTTTAATCTCATCCATCCATCTTAAAGTCTAACGGTTTGAAAGTGGTTCCTACAGTTCTCACAACTGGAGGTGGTTTTCATTTTACCTAATCCCTATATATATATATATAATAATGTCTATATGGTTCTTACATTCTTATATTTAAAACCGGTGTTAGTATTAAAAATACCTTTGATTAGGTTTTTCTTTTAAGAAATAGCATATTAGAAGCATAATTTAGTGAGTTGTTAGTGTATGATCCATAGGATGGATGGGGTGGGGCATTAAAATAAAGAAAAGGGGGACGAAAGCACAGACTCTCATGGGCACATAATCAAGTGCATCTTTCATGCCTATGCTTAAAATCATTTTGTTACCATCTCCCATCATAATGTTCTTTCTCTCGATCCATTTTTTTATTCAATTATTATTTTAGATAGTATCCACTAAATAGTTTAATATGTAAAGAAAATTAAGGTAATTGGGTTTATTTACTCATGAAGCTCTTAGGATTTGTTCAGAAAAATATGTAGATATTGATTTTAAGTTCTACACAATAATGGCTCGGTAATTTTCTATTTTCCTAGTCTCTAGACGTACTATAATTTTATGTATAAAGTTTTACCCAATCATAAATGAATATTTTAAAAAATTAAAGAATCATTTTTAATCGTTATGATAAGATGTTTCTCTATTATGTTTCTTTCACTTCATAAACGTCATCTTTTTTCTTGGTTTATTCGTTACATGATCAAAACTAAAATAAAATTTTATATGTTCTTGTATATATAGTTTTCTACTTTAGGTAGACCTTACATATGATGATTTTCTTGTATGTATGCTATATGTTGTTTGCCGATGATATATCTAACTACTGCTACGCTATCTACTTGTCCATCTTCCGTCTATCTGGTTGTTGATTGTTTTGGAACCGGTGGGTCTCTCAGGAAGCAACCTCTCTATTCTTAGGATAGAGGCAAGGTTCGCCTACATCCCATCTCTTCCAGACCCTACCAATAGTTCAGCTATTTGTGGGATTTATTGGGTATGGTTGTTGTTGTTGTTATAGTTTTCTACTTTGAATTCTTGCAAAATTAAATACTTAATTTCAAAACTAAGAAGTAATTTTTATATAAATAAGAACTTCTAACATCAATATTGTATTATGTTTCCGCTTTCTTATTTGTGAAAAAGTTATATGTGTTTGTGTTCGACATGCAAATCAAATATATGAAACTTGAAATTTAAGAAGTTTAGAGGACTATGGACATTTGCAAACTAATCTAATTAGGGAGCTCATACATTTTATAATTATGGGCCGGGCCTAAAATCAGTTTAAAAAAGCGGCAATTTTTAAGCCAGGAACAAAATTTTGGCCCAAAGCCCAACCCAAAACTAGGTCCAGGCGTCCAGCCACAGAAATAAAGCTAAGTAGCTAACAACAAATGGGCTTGGTTCACTTAAAAATCTAGCCTATCAACCAGATCTGAACGACTGAAGCCCAAATATATATGAAACATTGGGGCCTCAAGCTAGGGCCTTTTTTCCATGCTTGAGATCCGAGTGTCCTACCTTGTGTAGTCAACTCAAAATAAAAAATAAAATAAAAATATGTT